>PVKU01000752.1:0-402329 GCA_004027475.1 Anoura caudifer | reverse complement strand
GGCCTCACTGGGTCTGCATGTTGCCACCCCATGCCCAGGGTCTGCTAGCCACCGCCTATGTGCCCTGGGGTCTGCTAGCCACTGCTGCCTGCACGCCCAGGTCTGCCAACCTCCACTTTTTCCTGCCAGGACTCCACCCCTCTTACTGGTCTGGATGAATGGTTGTTGGACTTCCATACAGTTCAGTTTTCCCTCAGTTCTGGTTGTTTTCTTGTTTCTAAATCTTTGTTGTCCTTAATTTGGGTTGTGAGAGGAGGCACAGTGTGTCCACCTACACCTACATCTTGGTCAGAAGGCTTCAGTTGTAATTTTGGTGTGGTTGTGTGAAAAGGCGAGCCATGTCTGCCTTTGTTGCCATCTTCAAGGTTGTTAATTTTTTTAATCTAGTTTTATTAAATTCATGGACAGAAAGTTGTTAATAGTATTCCTTTGTTATTTTTTCAATGTCCATGAGATTTATAATAATGTCTCCTTTTTCATTTCTGATATTAGCAATTTATGTCTCTCTCTTTTTTTTTCTAGTTAGCTTGGCTAGGTACTTATAAATTTTATTGATCTTTTCAAAGAAAAAGCTTTTGATTTTGTTGGTTCTTTTCTGTTGATTTCCTGATTTTAATTTCACTGATTCCTGCTCTAATTAATAATATTTCTTTCCTTCTGTTTACTTTGTATTTAATTTGCTCTTCTTTTTCTAGTTTCCCAAGGTAGAAGTTTAAATGATTGATTTTAGATCTTTTTTCTTTTCTGGTATATGCATTTAGTGCTATAAATTTTTCTCCAAGCTTTTGCTTTTGCTGCATTTCACAATTTTTATATCGTATTGTATTTAGCCGCTTTTATGTGGCATAAAATGAAGTCTGAGTCATTTTTTCATTCATAAACATAATTGTTGTTTAAGTTTCTATAATATGTATGAGACTCAAGGTCCAGTATTGGTAAACAATAATTATTTTTCTTATTTTTAATAATTTATTTGAGATCAGTTTGTTTCACTTATACTCACTATAAATAATTTTAAAACACATTCAAAGCACACAATTTTCCATATTAGAATAACATTGAATGACAGTTTAATGTTACTTTTGTATTTAGGTTACACATTTGGATATGACTATTCGTGAGCACAGAGGAGAAATGGAACAGAAAATAATTAAATTAGAGGGTACCCTGGAAAAATCAGAATTGGAAGTTAAAGAATGCAACAAACAGGTAAATAATAAAGATTACATATTTTAATTTGTTTTAAAAAATTCTTCACTTTAAGTATCCATTATTCATATATCATGGCTTTTTAGTAGACTATGTGTAAGAAAAGTTGTAATTATCTTGTACATGCTACTTTATGTTTCTTTTTCTCCTCTTAATATTTCCCCCCTGTTTTATTGAGGTATTACTGACAAATAAAAATTGCACATATTGCCCTGGCTGGTGTGGCTCAGTGAATTGAGCTCTGGTCTGCAAACCAAAGGGTTGCCAGTTCAATTCTCAGTCAAGTCACATGCCTGGGTTGTGGGCCAGGTACCTGGTTGGGCGCCTGTGAGAGGCAACCACACATCGATGTTTCTCTCCCTCTCTTTCTTCCTCCCTTCCCCTCTATCTAAAAATAAATAAAATCTTTCAAAAAATTGCATGTATTTAAGGTGTGGAACATGATGCTTGATATACATGTACATTGTGAAATAATTACACAATCAAGCTAATTAACATATCTTCACCTCACTTAGGTTTCTTTGTGTTTTTGTTTTTATTTTGGTGACAACACTTGAAATGTATTTTCTTAGCAAATCTCAAGTATGCTATACAATATTATTAACTATAGTCAAAATGCTTTATATTAGATCTCCAGAACTTATTCATCTTGCATAAGTGCAATTTTGTACCCTATGACTGACATTTAAATATTTCCCCCATTCCCTAGCCCTCGGTGACTACCCTCTTAGTGTATTTTGAATGTAGTTTTTCTTGGGTCATTGCATCTACAAATTTATAATGTGTGCATGTCTGAATATGCATAAAATACATCTGAAAGAATTTGTAGGTAATTTTGTTAACTGGTTGTGACGAAGGAAGGAAGGAACACAGTGCGAAGTGGACTTTTTCACTAACCATATTTTTTACCTCATGCACATAGTACCTATAAACTTTTTTTTAAGGCCATGTAATATTAGCTGTTTCAATGTACCCTAATTTTTTTTTGTTATACAAATATGATTGAGACCTTCATCTCTTTTAGCATAGTTAGGTATATATATAAGCATCTTATTAGGCAAAAGAATTCTGACATTTATATCTAAATTGTAGTTGTCTTAAAAACATTTTTATATTTAGTTACATTAATATTGGTTTGTTTAAAATTCAGATAGAAAGTTTGAATGAAAAATTGCAAAATGCCAAAGAACACCTCCGAGAGAAAGAGTTTATAACACTACAAAATGACCAGGAGATCAGTCAACTGAAAAAGGAAATTGAAAGAGCACAACAAAAGATGAAAGAAATGGAAAGTGTGAGCAAATTATTTTCTTCCTTAGGAATGTGTGGTATGTGATCTGAAGAGAGATATACATTTTTATATTTTAAATTGCTTGGTTTTAGTATACAGAAACTGTGTCATAAATATTTTTAGGCTAATTATTTGGGCCTGATACTTATTAGTTTCTTTGATATTATTAAATATTTTATTATGACATTCTTAGTGAGTTGCCAGATGAATTATTATCAGTTTGCATGTGTATTGAGTTGTGAACCCATTTTACCCACTTACTTTTAAAAAACTGAAATTCCTGCCCTGACTGGTATAGCTTAGAGGTTGGGTGTTGTCTCATGAACTGGAAAGTCTCCAGTTTGATTGCTGGTCAGGGCACATTCCTTGGTTGTGGGCCAGGTCCCAGGTTGGGGGCACGCAAGAAGCAGCCGATCGATGTTTCTCTCTCACATTGATGTTTCTTTCCCTCTCCTTCTCTGTCACTTCCCTTCTTTTTAGAAATAAATAAATGGATCTTTAATAAAAAAAAACAAAACTGAAATCGCTTCTAAGAACTCTTGTGGATGTAACTTTCTCTTGTTTTTGAGTACTATACTCAACTTTAAAACTTTATACAGGGTCTAGCAGAAGTAACGCCACTGAGATGTTAGTAGGGTACATGAATGTCTCGCACAAGATGGACGGCAATTTGAACATTTCACCTAAAATGTCGTATGGTGTGCTTTAGTGTGATATTGTTTGTTATGTTAAAGAATGATATGCTTATGGTTTTGTAATAAAAGATTTTTATGTAATAAAAAAGGAGCATTATCTGTGCTGGACCCTGTATATTGCTCTTTTTTTTTTTAAATTTTATTGATTATGCTATTACAGTTGTCCCATTTTCCCCCTACATTACCCTCTACCCTGCACACCCCCTCCCACCCACATTCCCCCCTTTAGTTCATGCCCATATGTCATAAGTTCTTTAGCTTCTACATTTCCCTCACTATTCTTGCCCTCCCCCTGTCTATTTTCTACCTACCATCTATGCTACTTGTTCTATGTACCTTTTCCCCCTCTCTCCTCTTCCCACTCCCCTGTTGCTAACCCTCCATGTGATCTCCATTTCTGTGTTTCTGCTCCTGTTCTAGTGGTTTGCTTAGTTGGCTTTTGTTTTAGGTCTGGTTGTTAATACCTGTGAGCTTGCTGTCTTTTTACCGTTCATATTTTTTATCTTCTTTTTCTTAGATAAGTCCCTTTAACATTTCATATAATAAGGGCTTGGTGATGATGAACTCCTTTAACTTAACCTTATCTGAGAAGTGCTTTATCTGCCCTTCCATTCTAAATGAAAGCTTTGCTGGATAGAGCAATCTTGGATGTAGGTCTTTGATTTTCATGACTTGGAATACCTCTTTCCAGCCTCTTCTTGCCTGTAAGGTCTCTTGAGAAATCCGCTGACAGTCTGATTGGAACTCCTTTGTAGGTGACTGTCCCCTTATCCCTTGCTGCTTCTAGAATTCTCTCCTTCATTTGAATCTTGGGTAATGTAATTATAATGTGCCTTAGTGTGTTCCTCCTCGGGTCCATCTTCTTTGGGACTCTCTGAGCTTCCTGGACTTCCTGGAAGTCTATTTCCTTTGCCAGATTGGGGAAGTTCTCCTTTATTATTTGTTCAAATAAGTTTTTCACTGGTTGCTCTTCTTCTTCCCCTTCTGGTACCCCTATAATTCGGATGTTGGGATGTTTAAAGATGTCCTGGAGGTTCCTAAGCCTCTCCTCATTTTTTGAATTCTTGTTTCTTCCTTGTTTTTTGTTTGGTTGTTTCTTTCTTCCTTCTGGTCCACTCCATTGATTTGAGTCCCAGTTTTCCTCCCATCTCTGTTGGTTCCCCATGAATCTTTCTTCATTTCACTTATTGTGGCCTTCATTTTTTCATCTAATTTGTGAGCAAAATCAACCAATTCTGTAAGCATCCTGATCACCAGGGTTTTGAATTGTGCATCTGATAGGTTGGCAATCTCTTCATCGCTTAGATAAATTGGCTCTGGGGCTTTGATTTGTTCTCCGGTTTGAGCCATTTTCATTTCTGGGGGTTTTTTTTTGTTTGGGTTTTTTTTTTTTTTTTTTGGTCTAGTCGCAGCTGTTACGTAGTGAGGGGTGGAGCCTCAGCTGTTCCCCAGGGCGGGACAGCCCAGTCACTGGGTAGTGATGCTGTATGTGGGGGCGGGGTCCGAGAGGAGATAATGGCTCTTGCTTTACTCACTCTCAGATTCCAGTCCCTTTCACTGCTTCCCCTTTGCCTGGATTATCCGCGGGTGAATGTGGGACCACCCGGTCAGCCAGCTGCCGTGTGCAGCCTCACTGGTTCTGTACAGTTGCCGCCCCGTGCCCGGGGTCTGCTAGTCACCGCCTGTGCACCTGGGGGCTGCCAGCCGCTGCTGCCTGCGTGCCCGGTCTGCACCTCCGCTTTTTCCTGCCGCGACTCCGCCCCTCTTACTGGTCTGGATGAATCGTTGCTGGACTTCCAAACAGTTTGATTTTCTGAGTCCTGGTTGTTTTCTTGTTTCTAAATCTTTGTTGTCCTTAATTTTGGTTGGGAGAAGAGGCACAGTGTGTCTGCCTACACCTCCATCTTGGCCAGAAGTCTATATTGCTCTTTATTGTATTTGACTAACTGATTATATGTCTCTTCCAGTAGACTATAAAATCCATAAGGGGGGGCCACTTTGTCTCCTGTGTTCACTCTTGTATCAACACCTAGAATGGTACATATCCTGTAGTAAGTATGAATAAATGTCAGTTGAATTACTTACTAAATTAAGCAGGGTCTCTGAGAACAAATTTGGGCTCCGTTGGGGAAAGACATTATTACTGGCTCAGTCATTTAGTGTTCTCTAACAAGGGATTTATATTGACATACAACAGAGTTGGGCCCTGGGCACCCACCCATTCCAGACGTTAGGGTCCTAGTGATTTGTACTGGTTTCTTTCCTTCTTATCAGCCCTAAAATCAAATGTCATTACCTCCCACCATATCAAGCTAATTTAGAACTAATTTACTTTTCATTGATTGAAACAATACTAGGGACTTAACTGAGTAAAATAAAAGTATTTCAGAAAGAATAGTAGTCTCAGTAACACATTTTACCTCACAGGGAATAAGGTCATAATCTTAACCCAGCTGTGTGAATTAATGGTGAGGTTTGATTATTCATGCTAATATATTTTCTGTATTTGACATGGATAATCAAATATTAACTTCTTTTTTCTCTTTATGTTATTGTGTATTCTGTCATGTGATATTCATAATAATAAAGGATTATACAGCTTGCATATTAAAGTCATGCAAAATATACCAGTGAATCCCAGATTTATTACAGTACATTTATTTTCTTGTCATTAAAAAAGTAAAAAAACATTTTCTGAATATCAGTTTCACAGTGTACAATATTTATTGTCTATTAAATTTTATAGAGATTTAGTCGGGAGGGGTAATGTCACTTATTAAAACAATCAAAATAAGATATTTGTCATTTGTATAATTTCATTTCTAAACTTACAGATATCTTATGTATTTCAGGTTATCAAAGAGCAGGAACAATACATTGCAACTCAGTATAAGGGGGCCATAGATTTGGAGCAAGAATTGAGGCTAACTCGGGAGCAGATGCAGAGCTCTCACACGGAATTGATGGAGGCTCATCGTCAAGAAATCCAAGCACAGAGAGAAATAGAAAGGCTTTCAAGTGAACTGGAGGAAATAAAGCAACTCTTTAAAGAGAAGGTAATCTAGTCACAGGAATATAAAGTACAGCATAGGTAATATAGTCAAATAATATTGTAATAATTATGTATGGTGCTAGGTGGGTATTAGAGTTATTGGAGGATCACTTCATAAATTATGTAAATGTCTAACCACTATGCTATGTATCTGAAACTAACTAAAATAAGATTGAATGTCAACTCTAACTGAAAAATTAAAAGAAAGTAGATGTCAAAAAAACCATAGTGGAAGAATTAGAAAACATTTGAAAATCAGTAAATCTCTTATATTTTTGAGGTTTCATATCATATTTTACAACTATCTTGACTGCTTTATGAGTAGCAAAAGTTTGTGATTTATTTATTGAGTGGTTTCAAAGCATATAACTTCATTTGCATATAAACTTTCCTTTTGCTTGCATATTTTATCATTGTTCATAATGTAGAATAAAATGACATTATTACAGTCACAAGCACAATTAGCCTAAATAGGTTTGGATAAATACACAATTAACTCTTGATAAGCAAATAGCATTTTCTGGTAAACAAAATTGTATGGGCATACCTAAAAGTAGACTATTACCTGCCAAAGTTCAGCATACTGTGGTTATTAGTTTATTTTATAGAAAGCATTGACTAATGAACTTATAGTAACAATAAACCAATACACTCCTATTAGTAGTTTCTTAAATGTCTAGATTTTAAAGTGTACCTTTAAAAAGTTAACTTAGTATATGAATCTTTATAATACAGAAAAGATTAAAGTACTTTCATAAATACAATAGATTGGCTTGGCTGTAGTAACCAAATAAATAAATTGTATAGTCTTTACTTAATATGTCATTTTTAAGGAAGCTCATGGAAACCATTTAGTTGAAGAATTGGGGGCTTCTCAAGTACGCGAAGCTCATTTAGAAGCAAGAATGCAAGCAGAAATCAAGAAACTGTCAACAGAAGTAGAATCTCTCAAAGAAGCTTATCATCTAGAGGTAAAGAAAATTTTAATTTCTACCATTACTCCCTGCTGAAATGGGTTGAGTATAAATCTAGCTCTTAAGTGTTCATAATAGAATAACAGTGTGGTTTTTATTTCTCATAGCCTACACATCTAACTTTTACTTCATATCCAGTGAACTATATACTATGGGGTTAAGAGCTTGAATTCTTGAGCCCAGGCAGCCTGATTACAAATCTTGGCTCATCAGTTAGCTCTTATGTGACTTTAAGCAATTAACATCTCTGTCTAAAATGAGTATAATAATGATACCTATCTCATAGAGGATTAAATGAAGTAATATAAGTAAAGTTCTTACACCAAAGTGTGGTTCATCATCATCATCATCATTATCATTATTGACAATAAAATAGTACTTGCCAGAACTAACTGGAGTATTTAAAATCCAGTATAAGCATTTTTGTGTGATGTGTGATGTGAATCTGTAATGCTTTGTAATTTCCAGCATTTGTTCTGATATTAACTTAGAGAGAAAGAGGCAATACCAGAACCTGGTACTCTGCTTTTTATCTATTAGTATGTGTGAGCCTTTATAGAAATGGGCAGTATTATCAAGTAGAATAGTATTTCTTATATTTTTAAAAACTACACCTGAAGATGCTATATAAAATTTATGTATAAGATCAGTCCTGGCTGGTGTGGCTCAGTGGATTGAGTGCTGGCCTGCAAACCGAAAGGTGGCTAATTCAGTTCCCAGTCAGGACACATGCTTGGGTTGTGGGCCAGGTCCCCAGTTGGGGGCGTGCAAGAGACAATCACACATTGATGTTTCTCTCTCTTTCTCCGTCCAATCCCCTCTATCTAAAAATAAACAAATAATACCTTTTTAAAAATGTTTAAAATTTATGTGTAAGATTTAAGTAAACTACTTATGAAGTTCTAATAAAGCATTTTTCTATGTGGCAAGGCTTGTAAATACATTTATATAAAACACCTTTCAAGGGAGTTTGATAACATCTTTTGAAGGATTGGTTGGGCATGAGGTCACCATGCCTTGCTTATATGCATTTAGATTCAGATCTATTTGAAAACATGGTGTCTGCCAGACAAAACACATTTGCAAGCTAAATCTAAGAGATTACAACATTTGGTCTTTAGAGATAAGTGTGGTGCTATTGGATTCAGCATAATTATTTAGTTGATATTAGCTGCTCAACTTAGTGATCATTAGTAATAATCAGTCCATCTCAAGTGTCTGCTGGTGACTATTCATTACACTTTTATTATATAGTCTCTATTCTACTTTTATTTTTGATTATTCATTTTTTTATTTTTAGTTTTATAAGCAACCTGAAATTATTTATAAGCAGATAATACATAAAATGAAATATAAAAATTGGTTCTGGTATTGCTATATAATATTTGGTACTAATTTTTAGATGTATGACATAAAAATATGTAACATAGGCATGTGTGCAGGAGTCACTATTGGTGGTGTCAAGGCCCATCAAGTGTGAAGGTACTCAGTACAACACTTTTCTGGCCAAGCTCAAAATGCCCATTCTTGTAAGCCTTATGGTGGAACAGCTGTTAGACCCATTCAACAGAAGAATGAAAGCACTAAATAGGAACATGATGTAAATGGAAGACACTTCTCATTATGCAAACAGTATGACATTCTGAACAGATGTTGCCCTGGCTGGTGTGGCTCAGTAGATTGAGTGCAGGCCTGCCAACCAAAGGGTTGCCAGTTCGATTCCCAGTCAGGGCACATGCCTGGGTTGCAGGCTGGGTCTCCAGGGGGGGCATGCAGGAGGCAACCACACGTTGCTGTTTCTCTTGAGCTCTCCCCCTCTGTCAATAAATAAATAAATAATAAAATTAAAATAGCTCTCCCCTCAAAGAACCCAGCACTTGTATCACAGTATGAAAAGTGAGATCTGGGGTGCAGCATTTGATGAACAAAGTCTTCCAGCTGTACAGTGATCTCTTTGGACCCAATACCTTGCATTTGCAGTTAGATTGGATCACCTCCCATTTAGACACTCTCCAAGACTTTAAACACTTTTTCAATGATCCTTAAAGAAAGACACTCTCCCTAGAGAAACATAGTTTTTACATACATTGCATTGGATCTCTTGGAAAGACCAGAATTATCAGTAAAGAATATATTAAATGGCTTAAGGGCTACCATGAAGCATTTTTCTATGGCTTGACAGTAAAACTCCTAGAACCAGTTCCTGCCTCTGCAACAAGGTGTTCCTTTAAAGTCAGTGATAACACAAAGAGCCTATAAATTCATACAGGGCATATTCTGAAGTTCTTAAGGAAGGACACCTAAAGATGTCTCCTCTGTTATAGGAATAATTATGCTTGATCTTTATTCAAGAAACTCCTGGAATTTTTTGTCTTTGGACAGGCCTCTTTGACAGATGGTATAGATTTTCAACTTTGCCAGGTCTGATCACTTTTTATAGCTATAAAAAAGGTCGGCTTAAGATGAATTTCAGTGTACTTGACTTGCTGTCTTCTCAGATTGCCGGCATCTGCATAAAGCACCCATAAAGACTCAATCCTTGTCTCTCCTTACTGGTTCTGGTAGTGACAGGCAGCACAAATTTTGAATTTTTGTTTCATAAATACCTGAATGCTAAAAAAAAAAAAAAGTAATGTTTTTCTCCTTTGTACTGAAGTATGTATATTGTTTGAATATAAAAATGAGAGAATTTGTCATTAAAGTAATAGAAAAAAGGTAAATTTAAAAAGTATTTTTCAAAATATAGGTTTCAGAATTGTCAGAAAAGTCACTTAACAAGTGCAAAATTGATTTTTTATGAAAAAAGTTTCTTAAAACTTTTTATTGTGGAAAATTCTAAACATTCAAAAGTAGAGAGAATAGTGTAAATCCTCCCATCTTCATTATTCAACCTAAATAATTAACAACTCTTGTCTAATTTGATTTCATGTACAAGCGGAAACCCCAAAAAACACGGAATTAACTTCTGGAGGGTGGGCTCCTTGTAGTTACATGTGAGTGTTCTAGGAACCCATCCAGGTGCAATGTACCAGCAGGTGCTGTGGTGAGAAGCTGTGTTTGGCTTCCATGAATTTTTTTGAAGATTCTTTGAATTCATTTGCCCATTTCATGATGAGTGATTTACAAGAGCACTTGCCCACACTACACTGAGTGTTCAGCAGTTTTTGACCAAAAACAGCATGAACCCCATGGCCCACCCTCCCTATGCACCCAATCTTGCCCCAAGCAACTATTTTTTGTTTCCCTGAATGAAAAAAGTCCTCAGAGGGAAATGTTTTGCTGATGTGAAACAGGTGAAATAAAAAACAAGCAGCACTAAAAGGCATCAAAATTGACAAGTTCAAAAACTGTTTTGAGCAGTGGGAAAAAAATGTCTCTATTGGTGTATTGCATCAAATTGGGAGTACTTGGAAAGTGACTGAAGTTAAACTCATAAGAATAATACACATTTTCTTATAAGTAAATTCTGGCTTCTTTTGGAAAAGCATATTGACCATTTCTTTAAAAGGGAATACATTTGAGAATGAAAGGGGATGCTGTTACTAACTAATGAGGATACTAAGTCATAAAACCCAGACTGTCATAGGCAAACTGGGAAGTGTGGTGGTTCCTATACCATTAACCTCACTCACTTCCCTTCCCCCATCCACATATCATATTATTTTGAAGCAAATCCCTGATATCATTGTTTCATCAGTAAACATTTCAGTAACTGTCTCTAAAAGATAAGAGTTATTACAATGAGATATCATCTCACACTTGTCAGAATGGCTATCATCAATAAACCAATAAAACAAGTCTGGCAAGGATATGAAGGAAAGGAAACGCTTGTGCATTATTGGTCAGACTGTAAGCTGGTGTAGCCACTGTGGAAAACAGTATGGATTTTTCTTAAAAAATAAAAATTGAACTGCCTTTTGACCCAGTGATCCCACTTCTTGCAGTATATCCAAAGAAACCTGAAACATTAATTTAAAAGAATACATGTACCCCTACAAGTGCCATCAGGAAATGCATGGATAGAAAAGATGTGGTATATTTACACAATGGAATACTACTGGGCCATTAAAAAAGAAGGAAATCTTAACTTTTGTGGCAGCATGGATGGATCTGGAGATTATTATGCCAAGTGAAATAAGCCAGTCAGAGGAAGACAAATAACATCTGACCTCACTTATATGTGGAATCTAATGATAAAAGATAAGGATTATTTTTTTAACATAACCAGAATATTAGAAACACATCTAAAAATTGGCAGTAATTCTTTAATATCCTCAGCTATCCAGTCATAGTTCAAATGTCCCCAATTGTTACAAAAAATGTCTTTATACTTGATTTGTTCCAATCAGGATGCAGAAATGATCCGTTGAATTTGGTTAACTGTTCTTTTCTTTTAAGATTTGTCATTTATTTATTTCTAGAGATAGGGGAAGGGAGAAAAAGGAGAGAAACATCAATGTGTGACAGAAACATGAATCAGTTGCCTCTTGCATGCCCACAACTGGGGACCTGGCCCACAACCCAGGCATGTGCCCTGACCAGGAATCAAACCGGCAATTTTTTGGTCCACAGGCCGTCATTCAATCCACTGAGTCATACCAGCCAGGGCTGGTAAATAATCTTAAGTAAATTTAAGACTATAAGTTTCTTCTCCCCTTTTTTCCCTCTAGTATGTATTTGTTGAGAAATCAGATGTTTGTATTTAAAAACAATTTACTTTTATTTAAGTACAGATTAAAAGTAGTAGAATGTTGTTCAAACCAATGCCACTCTATTTTCTTTTTTTCTTTTCCTTTTCAATTTTGGGACTATATAGATGCTCTCACATCAAGAGAATCATGCAAAGTGGAAGATTTCTGCTGACTCTCAAAAGACATCTGTTCAGCAACTAAATGAACAGTTAGAGAAGGCAAAATTAGAATTAGAAGAAGCTCAGGATACTGTAAGCAGTTTGCATCAACAAGTCAAAGACAGGAATGAAGTAATTGAAGCTACAAATGAAGCATTACTTATTAAAGTAAGTAAACATATAAAAGTATATAAAGCATATGTCAATGTAAGAATATCCAAACTTGTAGAAAATTTTTATGATTCATTTGAGCCAGAGGATATGCCCAAAAGCAAAATCTCAACAAACTGATATAAATGCTTCTCTGAATGACACTTTGCAGTTTCTTTTATATATTTTGAATTAAGGAGGGAAATTAAGGAAGATTACCTGAATGTGGGAGAAAGCAAGGCATTGTAATGCAATCCTCCATGATTGCATTACAGGATAGTTAACAAGAATACATGTTATCTTGAGGGTGGTGATGCTGCCCAGGGATCTAAAAAAGAGGATTACTTGGGGGATCCAAGATGATGGAGGAGTAAGTGGAAGCTACACAAACCTCTTCCCAGGACCAATCTGGAATTACAACTAAATTGTAGAGAAATCCTGAGTAACCAACTGAACACTAGCTAGAGCACAGGTGGCAAACTCAAGGGACGCAGACTGAATTCAGTTGTCCATCTTGTTTTATCTGGCCTGGTACCTTATTTCTTCCCAGCGGCAGTGCCGAGCTCCTTGCCCCTAGTTAAAGAGCAGTTACATTTACACAGTCCTAAAATTACATTCTGCCCTTTGAAGGCAACCATGAGGCTAACGTGGCCCCTGCTGAAAATGAGTTTGACACCTCTGAGCTAGAGTGAAGACTTATAACCACAGAGAGATGGAAGAAACCACTTAACCACAAAGAGATTGGTAAAGAGTGTAGAGTTGGTGGGAGAGGGTTGGCTGTGCTTCCACAGGTGGCACCTGGAGTTCCGGAGGGATATTTCAGTGGCCATGGGGTTCCCCATGAGAACTGTGGGGTCTAAACCCCAATCTGGGCTCCCCAGCCTGTAGCACCAGAGCCGGAAAGGAACCCAGATAACATCCAACTGTGAAAAGCAGCAGAGTTCTATTTGCCAAGGAGAGACTGCTGGAGATGCAGAGACACTCTTAAAGGGCCAACATACAAAATTTTGTTTGCAATCACTTACCCTGGGCCCAGGCAGAAGGAGTGCAGAGTGGACTAGAGACACTTGAGGAGAGTCTGGGGTTAGTGGCTCTGGGGAGAGAGCTGAAGGAACAGCCACCAGGATCCCTGTACTGAGTCATTCTGCATACTGCAGAAGCCATCTTTCTCAGGCAGAGCCCTCCCCTTCGAAGTGGCATCAGCCTGAGGGGAACCAATACCCCCACCTGCAGGAATTACCCTGCCCTACCCTGTGGAGCTTACGCCAGGTTGCTGATTACAGCCTGAGGCTACATCACTGATTAGTTTACCAACTATGGTGGAAGACACAAAGAAGCCAAAATGTGAAGGCAAAGAAACAGACCTCAAATGAAAGAATAAGAGAATTCTCCAGAAGAACTAGATGAAATTGAGGTAAGCATTTTATCAGATAGAGGGTTTAGAGTAATGATTATAAGGATACTCAACAGCATGAAAAAGACATAGAAACTGTAAAAAAAAAAAGACCACTCAGAAATAAAGAATGCAATAGCTGGAATAAATAATACACTGGAAGGAATAAACAGTAGGTTAAATGAAGCAGAAGATCGAATCAGTGATTTGGAAGACAAGGCATGAAAAAACACGCAGGCAGAGCAGCAAAAAGAAAACAATTTAAAAAAATGACAGCTTAAGAAACATTTTGGACAACATGAAGTATAACAACGTCTGCATCATGGGAATACCAGAAGACTAAGTGAGAAAGGGATTGAAAACCTATTTGAAGGAATAATGACTGAAAACTTCCCTAATCTGGTAAAGGAAAGAGAAACACAAGTCCAGGAAGCTCAGAGAGTCCCAAACAAGTTGGAACCCAAAGAGGACTACACTGAGATGCATCATAATTACTGTATTTTGCTGTGTATAATGAACACCCATGTTTTGTGTGCATTGTATAAGGGATTATTATGCCCATGTATAATGTGAATGCTTATTTTTCCCTCAAAAATTTGGGTGAAAAAATTACTCATTATACATGGCAAAATACAGAAAAATGACACGCCATAAAGAAAAGGAGAGAATCCTAAAAGCTGCAAGAGAAAAGCAGGTAATTACATACAAGGGAACACAAATTAAACTCTCTGATTTCTCAAAAGAAACATTTCAGGCCAGAAGGGAATGACATGAAATATTCAAGGTAATGAAAAGTAAGGGCCTACAACCAAGGCTACTTTACCCATCAAGTCTATCATTTAGAATTGAAGGAGGGCCCTGGCTGGTGTGGTTCAGTGGATTGAGCATTGGACTGTGAAGCAAAGGATCACTGGTTTGATTCCCAGTCAGGGCACATTCCTGGGTTGCGGGCCAGGTCCCCAGTGGGGAGCACGTGAGGCAACCACACATTGATGATGTTTCTCTCCCTCTCTTTCTCCTTTTCCCCTCTCTCTAAAAATAAGTAAAATCTTTAAAAAATAAAATAAAATTGAAGGAGAAATAAAGGACTTCCCAGACAAGAAAAAGCGAAAGGAGTTTGTTAACACCGAACCAGTACTGTAACAAATGTTAAAGAGCTTGCTTTAAGAAGAAGGAAGAGGGGGAGGGGGAAAAGCCTAATAACAAAATGGCACTAAATATGTGCCTATCAATAATCACCTTATTAAATGGCTTAAATGCTCCATCCAAAACATACACAATAGCAGAAAATCAGACCCATATATATATGCTGCCTCCAGGGGACCCATCTCAGATTGAAAGATACAAACTAAAAGTAACGGGATGGAAAAAGATATTTCATGCAAGTGGAAAAGAAAAAAAGCTGTGGTAGCAGTACTTTTATGTGACAAAATAGACTTTAAAACCAAGGCCATAGTAAGAGACAGAAGGACACTACATAATGATAAAGGGAACAACCCAATAAGAGGATATAACCCTACTAAACATTTATGCATCCAACATAGGAGCACCTGAATATGTGAAGCAAACCTTGAGGGACACAAATGGAGAGATTGACAGAAATACAGTCATAATTGGGGATTTTAATACCCCATTGACTTCAATGAATAGATCTTCCAAACAGAAAATCAACAAGGAGACAGCAGCCTTAAATTAGATTAAATGGATTTAATTGGTATCTTCAGAGCATTTCATCCAAAGCAGCAGAATATACATAGGTTTCAAGTGCACATGGAACATTTTCTAGGATAGACCACATGTTAGGACACAAAACAAGTCTCAATAAGTTTAAGAAGATTGAAATTATATGAAGCATCTTCTCTGACTACAATGCTATGAAACTAAAAATAAATCACAAGTACACTGAAAAACATGCAAAGACATGGAACATGTTATTATATAATGAATGGGTCAACAAAGAGATCAAGGAAGAAATCAAAAGATACCTTGAAACAAATGAAAATGAGGACAGAACAATCCAAAATCTGTGTGACACAGGTAAAGCAATAGTGAGAGGGAAGTTCATAGCATTACAGGCCTATAGCAAAAAAACAAACAAATAAACAAAAAACAGCCCAAAATTGAACAGACAAGCATGAACAAAAAGATCAAATAAATAATCTAAATTTACCCTTCAAGGAACTTGAAAAAGGACAACAAGCAAAAGTCAAAGTGAGTAGAATAAAGGAAGATCAGAGCAAAGATAAATGAGATACAGTCTAAAAAAATGACATAAAAGATCAATGAATCCAAGAGCTGATTCTTTGAAAAGCTAACAAGATTAACAAACCTTTAAGCAGACTCATCAAGAAAAAAAGAGAGAGGACACAAATGAATATAGTCACAAATGGAAGAGGAGAAATAACAACAGACACCAAAGAAAAACAAAGGGTTGTAAGGAAGTATTATGAACAACTATATGCCAACAAACTGGACAACCTGGACCAATGGATAAAATCTTAGAAATATACAATCTTCCAAAGCTCTATCAAGAACAATCAGAGAATCTGAATAGGCAGATTATAGCTGGTGAAATTGAAGCAGTAATCAAAAAACTCCCAACAAAAAAAAAGCCCTGGACCTGATGGCTTCACAGATGAATTCTACCAAACATTCCAAGAAAAACTAGCACTTCTGCTTCTCAAACTATTTCCAAAAATTCAAAAGGAGAGAAGCCTCCCACACTCATTATATGAGGCCAGCATTATCCTAATTGTAAAACCAGATGAAGACACTACAAAAAAAGAAAGTAACAGACCATTATCCTTGATAAATATAGATGCTAAAATCTTCAACAAAAGATTAGCAAACCAAATACAGCAATGCATCAAAAAGATCATACACCATGATCAAGTGGGATTTATTTCAGGAATACAGGGTTGGTACAACATTTGCAAATCAATAAATGTGGTAGACTGCATAAACAAAATGAAGGGTAAAAACCATGAGATTGTGTCAACAGGTGCCAAAAAAGCATTTGATAAAATCCAGCACCCATTTATGATAAAACTCTCAGGAAAGTGGGTATAGAGGAAACATACCTAAACATAATAAAGGCCATATATGACAAACTCACTGCCATCATTATACTCAAAGGGCAAAAACTACAGGCATTCCCATTAGTTGGGAACAAGACAGGGATGTCTGCTTTCACCTCTTATTCTACATAGTACTGGAAGTCCTAGCCACAGCAATCAGACAGGAAGACATAAAAGACATCCAAACTGGAAAGAAGTAAAACAGCCTTTATTTGCAGACGACATGATACTGTATGCAGGGAACCCCAAAGATTCCACCAACGAACTACTAGAACTGATCAATGAATTCAGCAAAGTAGCAGGATACAAAATTAATATCTAGAAATCAGTTGCATTTTTATATGCCAATAACAAACTAACAGAAAGAGAAATTAAGAAAACAATCCCATTCACAATTGCTTCAAAAGACTAATATACCTAGGAATAAACCTAACCAAGGATGTAAAAGACCTGTAGTCAGAAAATTACAAGACACTGAAAAATGAAATTGAAGAAGATACAAATAAGTGGAAGCACATACCATGTTTATGGATAGGAAGAATTAACATAATTAAAATGTCCATACTACCCAAAGCAATCTATAGATTCAATGCAGTTCCTATGAAGGTTCCAATGATGTATTTTGCAGAACTAGAAGAGATACTTCAAAAACTTATATGGAACCACAGAAGGCCCCACATAGCAACAGCAATCCTGAGAAAGAATAACAAAGTTGGAGGAATCACGCTACTTAATATCAAACTATACTATAAGAACATAGTAATCAAAGCAGCATGGTACTAGCATAAAAACAGACAAATAGATCAATGGAACAGAATAGAGAGCCCAGAAATAAACCCACACTTTTATAGTCAATTAATAATCAACAGGAAAATAAGCACATATGGCTAAAGATAGTTTATTGAATAATGTTGGGAATATTGGACAGATACATGCAGAAATGAAACTAGACCACCTTCTTATACCACACTCAAGAATAAATTCAAAATGGACCAAAGACTTAAATGTTAGATCTGAAACCATAAAAATCATAGAAGGAAACATAGGCAGCAAAATCTCGGCCATTGCTTGTAGTAATATTTTATTGGATAGCTCTCCTCAGGCAAGGGAAACAAAAGAAAAAAAATAAACAAATGGGGCTCTATCAAACTAAAAAGGTTTTGCACAGCAAAGAAAAGCATCAACAAAATAAAAAGACAATCCACAGAATTGGAGAACATATTCACCAATAAATCTGATAGGGTTAATATCCAAAATTTGTGAAGAACTTACAAAACCCAACACCAGAAAAAACAAACAACCCAATTAAAAAATGGGCAAAGACCTGAATAGACACTTCTCCAAAGAGGATATACAGATGGCCAATAGACATATGAAAAGATGCTCAACATCACTAATCAGAAAAATGTAAATTATACCATAATGAGATACTGCCTCAGAACTTAAAAGTCTCTAAATATTTCCTGAAATTCTAGCTTTTGCAAACTACATGCTAAACATGTGGCACCAGATTTAGTTGCTTCTTCACTAGTTGCTCCGGTGCAAATAATTCTTCCTGAGGACCAAATTGTAGTTTTTCTAAACTTCATTAGTACTTTTCCAACATTGCACTTATAAATTACATTTGCTCTCTCTAAAGCAATCTTAAGTTAAAATGGCATCTTGTTCCAAGCACCTCTCCTCCAGTCATCTGCCCCTGCTCACTCCTCCCACAGCCCACCTATCTCCGCTTCTGGCGCTCAGGCCACCCAGTTGTTCATACTCCCACCCCAGCCCAGGGTTGCCTATCCCAGAATTGTTTTGATCCGCATTTCCCAGAGAACCATTTTATGTACCTGTTGGCTATTTGTATGTCTTTGGGAAAATGCATATCTACTTAATTCCTCTACCTGTTTTTAGATGAGATTGTTTTTGCTATTGAGTTGTGTAAGTTTTTTTATATTTTGGTAATTAATCCTTTGTCAGATGTATGATTTACAAATATTTTCTCCCATTCTGTAGTTTACGTGTTTATATTTTTTAATGAACAGCAGTCTGTTTTTTAAAATGTTTTAGTTTTCTTTTAGAGAGAGGAAAGGGGGAGGAGAGTCCCTTTAACATTTCCTGTAATGATGGCTTGGTGCTGATGAACTCCTTTACCTTTACCTTATCTGGAAAGCACTTTATCTGCCCTTCCAATCTAAACGATAGTTTTTGAATTCTTCTTTCACCCATTAGTTGTTCTGTGGTTTGTTGCTTAACCTTCACATGACTGTAGTTTTCCAGTTTTCTTCTTAAAATTGATTTCTAACTTTATACCATTGTGGTTGGAAGATGTTTGATTTGAGTTTAGTTTTTTAAAATATATTAAGTCTTTTTTTGACCTAACGTATGATCTATCCTGGAGAATGTTCCATTGTGTGCTTGAGAAGAATGTGTATATTCTGTGTTGGATGAAATGTTCTGTAAATGTCTGTTAAGGCCATTTGATCAAATGTGTAGTTCAACCCCAGCGTTTCCTTACTGATTTTCTGTCTTCCACTTTTATCCTTCAATGAAAGTGAGATATTGAAGTACCTTGCCATTATTATATTGCTGTCTGTTTGTCCCTTCAGGTTTGTTAATATTTGCTGTATATATTTAGGTGTTCCTATGTTTTTTAGGTACCTAAATGTTTATAAATGCTAAATCCTCTCATTAGATTTACCTGTTTATCATTTTATAATGGCATTCGTTGTCTTGTTTTTTTTCTGATAAAAGTATAAATACACCTGTTTCTTTTGGTTTCCATTTACATGGAAGGTATTTTTATATCTCTTCACTTTAACTCTTTGTGTGTCCTTAAGACTAAAGTCTCTCTAGGCAGTATATAGTTGAGTCTTATTTTTTAACTCCATTCTTTCTCTCTTGTTTGGAAAATTTAGTCTATCTATATTTAAAGTAATTATTGATGGGTATGGACCTACTACTTCCATTTTGTTAATTGTTTTCTAGATCTTTTGTTCCTTTCTTCTTCTTTTGCTCTTGTAATTTGATGATTTTCTGTAAAGGTATGCTTAGATTCCTCTCTCTCTCTCTCTCTCTCTCTCTCTCTCTCTCATTTTTGTATTTACCATAGGTTTTTCTTTTGTGGATACCGTGAAACTTCCCCACAGTATCTTACAAGTCTATGTTAAGCTGATAAGAACTTAACTACAAGCACATATTAAAGCTTTACATTTTACTCTAGCCTCCTCAATTTTCCTTTTTTTGGGTGGACAGTTGAGAGTTTGGGGATGGTTGCAGTAACCTTGAGGTTTAAGGAGTAGTAGGGTTTAAGTTGTATGAGGACAAAAGGGAAGATTTTTGTCTGATTTCTATAGAACTCCCATTCTTTCTTCTCTGGAGAAAGGAGCATTGTGATGGAAGGAAGTAAGCTTTACACAGGGTCAGAAGCCAACGGTAGCCAAATTGTGCATGTTATGTGTTAGTGATAGCTAGCTCAGCCATAGCACAAAGTCTTTTTTTTTAAAGACTTTATTTATTTATCTTTAGAGAGAGGGGAAGAGAGAGAGAACGAGAGGGAGAGAAGCATTGATGTGTGAGAGAAACATTGATCAGTTGCCTCTTGCATGCCCCCAACAGGGGACCTGGCCTGCCACCCAGGCATGAACACTGAGCGGACATTGAACCAGCAACCTTTTGGTTTGTGGGATGATGTTCAACCCACTGAGACACATCAGTCAGGGCCTCAGTTTTACGTTTTTCATGTCATTCGTATCCATTAACAAACTATTGTAGCTGTAGTTATTTTAATACTTTTGTCTTTTAACCTTCATACTAGAATTACAAGTCATTTACCTACTACCATTACATTAGAGTATTATTAAAGTTAACTATATGTTTATCAGTGAGATTTAAAGTTTCATGTGTTTTCTTGCTTACAAATAGTGTCCTTTCAGTTCAGCGTGAAACTTTAACATTTCCTATAAGGCCAGTCTAGTGGAGATGGATTTCTTCAGCTTTTGTTTATATAGAAAACGATCTCTTTTTCAGTTCTGAAAGGCAACTTTGCTGGGAATAATGTTATTTCTTAGAATTTTGTTTTCTTTTAGCATTTTCAATATATCATGCCTTCCTTTCTGTCATGTAAAGTTTCTCTGATTGTATAAGTGGGGTTCCCTTGTATGTAAAAGTTGTTTTTCTCTTGTGGCTTTTAGGTTCTCTCCTTGTCTTCAATTTTTGAGAATTATGTTATAATGTGTCTCAGTGTGGGTCACTTTGGATTCATTGTATTTCAAACTTTATGGGCTTCCTGGATCTGGATGTCTGCTTCTTTCCTTACATTAGGGAAGTTTTCATCCATTATGTCTTTGGTTTTTTAAAATCATATTTTATTGATATGCTATTACAGTTGTCCCAATTTTTCCTCCTTTGCCTTCCTCTACCTAGCACCCCCACACCCTCAGGAAATCCTCACAGCTTTCTTCATGTGCTTTGGTCATGCAGATAAGTTCGTTAGCTACTCCATTTCATACACTGTACTTCACATCCCCAAGGCTTTCTGTAACTACCAATTTGTATACTTCTTCATCCCGTTGCTTCTTCACCATTCCTCCACATTACCCTCCCATCTGGCAACCATCAAAACATTCTTCATATCCATGATTCTGTCTCTGTTCTTGCTTACTTAGTTTCTTTTTTAGATTCATTTGTCAATAGATGTGTATTTATTGCCATTTTATTGTTTGTAGTTTTGATCTTTTTTTTACATATGTCCCTTTAACATTCCAGATAATAATGGTTTGCTGAAGATGAAATCCTTTAGGTTTTTGTTTGTTTGGGAAACTCTTTGTCAGCCCTTCAATTCTAAATGATATCTTTGCTGGGTAGAGCAATCTTGGCTGTAGGTCCCTGTTTTTCGTGAATTTGAGTATTTCTCGTCAATCTCTTCTAGCCTGCAAAGTTTCTTTTGAGAAAACAGCTGACAGTCTTATAGGAACTCCCCTGTAGGGAATTAACTGCTTTTCTTTTGCTGCTTTTAAGTTTCTCTCCTTATCTTTAATCTTGGGTAGTAGAATTATGATGTGTCTTGCAGTGGGCCTCTTTGCATCCATATTGTTTGGGACTCTCTGTGCTTCCTGGAATTGCATGTCTATTTCCTTGACCAAATTAGGGAAGTTTTCTTTTCTTATTTTTCTTTAGTACAAAGTTTTATTTATTTTTATATTTTAAAGACTTTTTCATTTATTTACTTTTAGAGAGAGAGGAAGAGAAGTATCAGTGTGTGAGAGAGAGATTGATTGGCCACCTCTCTGGATCAGTTGCATCTCGCATGCCCCCACCTGGGGACCAGGCCCGTAACCTAGTCATGTGCCCTGACTGGGAATCAAACCAGTGACCTTTTGGTTCACAGGCTGGTACTCAATCCACTGAGCCACACCAGCCAGGATAGTAAAATTTTCTTGCATTATTTTTTCAAACACATTTTCAATTTCTTACTCTTTCTTTTATCCTTCTGGCACACCTATCATACAAATGATGGAATGCTTAAAGTTGTCCCAGAGGCTCCTTATACTGTCCGTGTTTTTTTTGGATTCTTTTTTCTTCTTGCTCTGATTGCTTATTTTTTGTTTCCTTATGTTTCAGTCATTGATTTTATTCTTGGCTTCATTCACCCTACTGTTGTTTCCGTGTGTGTGTGTGTGTGTGTGTGTGTGTGTGTGTGTGTGTGTGTTTAGAGAAGGGGCAGGGAAGGAGAAGCAGAGAGACAGAAACATAAATGTGTGGTTGCCTCTCATGCACCCACTTCTGGGACCTGGCCCACAACCCAGGTATGTGCCCTGTTGGGAATCAAATTGGCAACTCTTTGGTTTGCAGGCCTGTGCTCAATCCACTGAGCTTCATCAGCCAGGGCTGTTTCCCTGTATACTGTTCTTTATTTCAATTAATGTGTCCTTTGTTTTTGACTGGATCTTTTTATGCTGTTGAGGTCTTCACTAAGTTCCTTGAGCATCCTTATAAACAGTGTTTTGAACTCTGCATCTGACAGAATGCTTATCTCTACTTTGTTTAGTTCTTTTTCTGGAGTTTTCATAAGGTGTTTTTTTTGTTTTTTTTTTTTCATTTGGGCCATGTTTCTTTGTCTCATTTTGGCAGCCTCCCTGTGTGTGTTTCTATGTATTAGCTACAGTTGCCATGACTCCCTGTCTTGGTAGAGTGGTCTAATATAGTAGGTATCCTGTAGGGTCCATTGGCACAGTCTCCCCTATCACCCATGCTGGCTACTCGAGGGTCACCGTTTGTGTGGGCTGAGTACACCCTCCTCTTGTGGTTGAGCCTTGATTGCTGTCAGCAGGTCAGCGGTAGGGATTTACCCAGGCCAGTCAGCCATAAGGACTGGCTATGAGCTCTGAACACCAATCTCCACCGTCCATGAGGATCGATTGTGCAGGGGCAGGGTGGTAGTATTCCAGTGTGGTCCATAGATGTCCTCTGGCTATACATGCTCTGAGGTTTCCCTGGTGGTGCAGGCGTAGGTCAGTCCCCACCCATGTTTTCCCTGGGGCCACCTTGCATGAGCTGCAAAGCAATCTGCAAATTGCTGCCAGTTGTGCTGGGCTTGTAGGTTCCCAGGAGAAACCAAATTATGAACCTAGACTGGCTACTGCTACTGCTGGGCCTGGAGCCACTTAGCAAGAGGTATAGGGGCTGGGGGCTTACTGAGGCCTGCTGTTGCTTGTTTGAGAGGATTTAGGAAGTTGGGGAGCATGAGCCAAGACCAGCCATTCATATGGAAAAGATACTGTTAACAGTTTGGTTGGGCCCATAAGTTGGCTGGGCTGGAGACTCAGGGGATCTCCAAAGCAAGGCAAACAGTGTTAGCCAGGTTGATGGAATCTCAGATATGGCATCCACCTGCTGGGTGTGTAGCTCTGTGGTGAGAAGGTTCAGAAAAGAAACATTGGCTTCTGCCTGCCTTTCTTCTGGAAGAAAGGTGTCCCCCACCTGTTGCCTTGATGCCAGACACTTCATTTCCCTATATGCCACTGGTGCCTTTCAAGCTGCTACCCTGGTGCTGGAACTTACCAGGAGTGAGTCTGATTAAACTGTGTGTGTGTTCTTTAAGAGGAACTGCTTGGGACTCCAGAAATTTTTTCCACTGATTAAATCCCTGCTGGTTTTTGTAGCCAGAAGTTATGGATATTTATCATCCTGGCACTGGAACCCTGGGTTAGGTTTCCTGGCATGGGGCTGGAACTCCTCATCCCTGAAATATCCCTCCCAAATTTTCATCCACCACACGTGGATGTGGGACCAGTCTGTTCCACATCTTTGCCCCTCCTACCAGTCTGGATGGATGTGGTTTCTTTAATTTCGTACTTGTCAGACTTCCATTCAACTCGATTTCTGACAGTGCTAAGTGGTGATTTTCCTATAGTGTAGTTGTAATCTCGATGTGGTTGTGCAAGGAGACAAGCCATATAACCTAAACTCTCTTGACTGGGAAGTCCTCCATTTATTTGAATAAGCTTTGTGCCTTCCTTATTCTCTCCTCTCCTTTAGGATCCCTGTAATTTGTATGTTCATTTGCTTGATGGTTCCCATTAGTTCCTTAAGCTATCTTTACTCTTTTTTATTCTTGTTTATTTTTGCTTCTCTGATTGGTTGAATTCCACTGCCTTATTTTCGAGTTCACTGATCCTTTCTTCTATTTGATTTTGTCTTCTGTTGAACTTCTCTACTGAATTGTTCAGTTCAATTTTTGTATTCTTTACTCTGTGATTTCTGTTGGGTATTTTTTGTCTCTTTGTTGAAATTATCAATATGTTCATTATTCTCCTCACTATGGTAAGCCTCTTTATGATGGTTATTTGAACTCATGGTCAAGTATATCACCTATCTCCTTAGGTGTTTCTTAGGTATTTTCTTTTTTTAAAATATATTTTATTGATTATGCTATTACAGTTGTCCCATTTTCCCCCTTCATTCCCCTCCACCCTGCATATCCCCTCCCACCCACATTCCCCCTCCTTTAGTTCATGTCCATGTGTCACAAGTTCTTTAGCTTCTACATTTCCCACACTATTCTTGCCCTCCCCTGTGTATTTTCTATCTACCGTCTATGCTACTTATTCTCTGTACCATTTCCCCCTCTCTCCTCCTCCCACTCCCCTGTTGCTAACCCTCCATGTGATCTCCATTTCTGTGTTTCTGTTCCTGTTCTAGCTGTTTGCCTAGTTTGCTTTCATTTTAGGTGTAGTTGTTAATGTCTGTGAGTTTGCTGTCTTTTTACTGTCATATTTTTTATTTTTTTCTTAGATAAGTCCCTTTAACATTTTCATATAATAAGGGTCTGGTGATGATGAACTCCTTTAACTTGACCTTATCTGAGAAGCACTTTATCTTCCCTTGCATTCTAAATGAAAGCTTTGCTGGATAGAGCAATCTTGGATGTAGGTCCTTGCCTTTCATGACTTGGAATACTTCTTTCCAGCCCCTTCCTGCCTGTATGGTCTCTTTCGAGAAATCAGCTGACAGTCTTATGGGTACTCCTTTGTAGGTAACTGCCTCCTTGTCTCTTGCTGATTCTAGGATTCTCTCCTTCATTTTAATCTTGGCTAATATAATTATGATGTGCCTTGGTGTGTTCCTCTTTGGGTCCAACTTCTTTGGGACTCTGATCTTCCTAGACTTCCTGGAAGTCTATTTCCTTTGCCAGATTGGGAAAGTTCTCCTTTATTATTTGTTCAAATAAGTTTTCCACTTGTTGTTCTTCTTCTTCCCCTTCTGGTACCCCTATAATTCGGATATTGGGACATTTAAAGATGTCCTGGAGGTTCCTAAACCTGTCCTCACTTTTTTTAATTCTTGTTCCTTCCTTCTTTTCTGTTTGGTTGTTTCTTTCTTCCTTCTGGTCCACTCCATTGATTTGAGTCCCAGTTTTCCTCCCATCACTATTGGTTCCCTGTGTGTTTTCCTTCATTTCACTTATTGTAGCCTTCATTTGTTCATCTAATTTGTGACCCAAATCAACCAGTTCTGTGAGCATCCTGCTCACCAGTGCTTTGAACTGTGCATGTGATAGGTTGGCTATCTCTTGGTCGCTTAGATGAATTGGCTCTGGGTCTTTGAGCTGTTCTCCTGTTTGAGCCATTTTTTTAAAATCTGGTTGCAGCTGTTACATAGTGAGGGGCTGAGTCTTAGGTGGTCCCCAGGGTGGGGCAGCCCAGTTGCTGGGTTGTGATGCTGTATGTGGGGGTGGGGTCCGAGAGGAACAGTGGCGCTTGCTCCGCTCTCTCTTGGATTCCAGTTCCTTCCACTGCTTCCCCCAAGCAAACTGGGCTCTTCTGGTGCTGATTTCCATGTGGGTGGGCTTGTGTACATTCTAAGATCCTGTGGGTCTCTCCAACAAACTCTCCTGTGAGGCTGGGAGTCTCCCCTGGCACCTCAACCCCCTCAAGTGTTTTCAATTGGTGCTTTTAGGTTTTATTTCCTGGCTCTGGGGCCCTGGGTTGTGAGGTCTGTCTTACTCCCTGTTTTCACCTGGATTATCTGCACAGGAATGTGGGACTGCCTGGTCAGCCAGCCTCCTTGTGCGGCCTCACTGGGTGTGCCCCTTGCCACCCTGTGCCCGGGATCCACTAGCTGCCACCTGTGCACTTGGGATCTGCCAGCCACTGTCTGCGTGCTCGGGTCCACCAGCTTCTACTTTTTCCTGCTGAGACTCCGCCCCTCTTACCGGTCTTGATGAATGGTTGTCAGATTTCTGTACAGTTCAATTTTCTCTCAGTTCTGGTTGTTTTCTTGTTTCTAAATCTTTGTTGTCCTTAATTTTGGTTGTGCGAGGAGGCACAGTGTGTCCACCTATGCCTCCATCTTGTCCGGAACTTGGTATTTTCTATCAGGTATTTCATTTGGATATTTTTCTGGAGTTTTAGCTTATTCTTTTGTTTGCAGCATATTCTTCTGTTTCTTCATTTTTCTTGACTCTCTGTGTTGGTTCTTGTGCATTAGTTAAAACAGCTACTTTCCCTAATCTTAATAGAGTGGTCTCATGCAGAAGGTGTATTTTATCATTCAGCCTGGCCTGAGCTTTTTGTTGTCTTTTAAACCTTTGTGATTGTCCAAACAGCATTCTTTGCTGTTAGTGGCTCTCAGTAGCTGAGGATGTGCTGAGACCTGTCAGTATCCGTAAGAGGAAGATCCTCCATCCAGGCTGATTGGAAGCTGGGCTCTCAGGCAGCAGTTGGAAAAGTATATAGTCCAGGCTTTTCCAGGGAGAAAATTGGATATGGGCTTTTTGCCTGCTTCGTCAGCACTGGGCCTGTGTATATAGCTGCAAGGGATTGCTCCTGTGCCCATTAAGAACTACTTCTTTATTTGCTACATTCTGTTGGACTCATGAATGCATGAGTTGGCTGTCAGAGCCAGACAATCCAAGGGTCTCTCCCAGGGGCAGCAGCTTCAAAACCTGGGGCACCAGATGTGTGTACAAGCTCCTTCCAAGGAGATACTGGTGATTTGAAGCAGACTCAAGGGAGAAGGCAGAGGATGTGTCTATCAGCTTCCCCATCTCTGGAAAGGATCACAGTCTGACCCTCAGGCAACAGCTTTTAAAGTATGAAAATAGGCTCCTTCAGGGAATGACTAGGAGATGGGCTTTTTTTGCCTGCTTCTTTGCTGAGTTCTATGGCTATAACCATGGTCCATTCGTGCAAGCCTGTTAACTGTTTCTTTGTTTGCTATAGTCTTATGGGTCTCATGGATGCAAGCCCTTTTGGCTTTCAGAGCCAGGTGTTTTGGGAGCCATCCTTTAGGTGGGAGTCTTAAAAGCTGGAGCACTAGATGTGAGGTCCAAACCCTTCACTCTTCTGGGAGAACCTGGGAGTCAGGTGGTCAGTCCCATTGTATGGCTTTATTATGGGCATGGAGTTTATAGCTCCTTGTGTAGTTGTAGATTTGGTGTGTCATGGGAGGAGCCTCCTGTGTCGCCATCTTGGACCTGAACTTTTACAAATACAGACTTAATCATAATGTTTACTTTAGAGTGTTTTATAATTAATATCTTTAAAAAGTAGGAACATTTTCCAAATCACTAAAGTTCCTTTAAAAATCATAAATTAGGAAATGCAAGATTGTATTAAAAATTTTTTTACTGGACTTGAGTATGTATGTCCCTTTTTAAATAGCCCATTGCTACTTATTTACCCCTGCTGATAATGGCAGTTTATTCTGGAATTTGAAATTAATATTAGTATTGATATATAGAGATCAAAATTTTAATATTAGTTCAAAATTGCCAATATGTATGTTTAACATGGTCAGTCAAGACCTTAAAAAAAGAACAACCCCACTGTTAATTGTAAAAATAAATGATTTTATATCAAAATGGAAGTTACTGAAAAGCAAAAATCTCAGTCAAATAATACTTTAGAATATTTCTAGTTACTAAGCTAAGCATTTAAATTTCTTATATAACATATCTTGATATGCACAGTACCAGAGGAAAGCTGAATAGACTAAATCAAAAAGTACGTTTTGGTTGAACACTCTGCTTTTATTGAAACATTAATGTACCTAGTATTCTGGGGATTTATAACATTTATACAGAATTATAAAACTTCACTGTGAAAAATTGACTAAAATTTGAAAGATTATGTGTTGTGTATTTCTTGTCACAGTAGTTATCTCTTCCCATTTGTTAGATATTATCAATGAAATAAATACAATTGTATTGCCCTTATCTATTATTCAGAAGTTTTTAAGTTCAACTACTTTGAAAATTACCAAAACAGCAGCAATTATAAAATGAACTATACATATAGAGATTGGAGAACATGTACCATGATTAGCTAATATTCCAGTTAGAAAATAGAATTTCTTTTTTTCTGACACTAGCTCTCAAAGTAAATGTGAGGTGGCTCTAAATCTAGACTGAAAAGGAGTGTAAGAGAACAAGAGAGAAAGAAATAAGAAAAACTGATAGAAGAGCAGAAGCTAGCATAACTATAACAATTAGAAGTAGCTATAAATAATGGAAAGCATTTCTATTAATAGCAACATTAATACAGAGAACAGAAACAGAAGTGAGAGAGAGGAGAATAACAATATTGGAAGCAATTGATCTTTCCATCTCACTTCCTTTAGTACCCTAACAAATGCCTAGTATTGGAGTGCAACTGGAGCCAGAGCAAAGCTAAGACAATTTTCTGAGAACCCTAAAGACATCATTATATTATGGCACACTACAATAATGATTACAACAGTGACCTTCTTTGAGTCTATGTATTCAGTACATTTTATTATAAAAGTTAGATGTTAAACTGTAAGTTAAATGGAATCCTACTTTCTAAAGTACTACATTTCTCAATTATGGCTTGATAACACACAGAGTTTAAAAAAAAAAAAACAAAAAAAAACAAAACTCCCCATATTCACTGGCCAGCATGGCTCAGTTGGTTGGTGGTTATCACCAGTTTGATTCCCAGTTAGGAAGTTCGACTCCTGAGTTGCAGGTCTGGTCCCAGTTGGGGTGTGTGCAAGAGGAAGCTAATCATTTTTTCTCCCTCACATTGTTTTTTTTTTCTCTTTCTCTTGCCTTCCCTTCCCCTCTCTCTAAAATTAATGAGCATGTCCTCTGGTGCAGGTAAAAGAAAAAAACTCACATCACCCTTATATATATCAACTCCATAGCTACTTTATTAATTATAATTATAAAAATGTCAATACAAGACTTACTACAAAAAGATGGCTGTCTAGCCACTTATAAAATTAATCTAGGTAAAGTGATATAAAGACATCAAAACTGAAATATACATTAAGCTTTCATTTTGTAATATATACTATGATTATGACAGTTATGAACAGTATTTTTAGGAAAATAGAAAGTATCAGAGTAAAAGTAGCTGATTTAGAAATTTACATCTTATGGATACTCCTAAAAGAAAAGGAGAATGTATTTGAACTGGAGACTACTACACATATTATTGAATTTTTAAAATTAAAATGTTTTCTCTTAACTTTCTTAGCCAGTATGATTTTTTTAATGTATATAGTCTTATTCTTAGGGTCCCCTAATTGGGCCAGAACACCCAAATGAAGGGCATAAAAATAATAGAAATGAAAAGTTCATTTAATAAGGATTGCTTTATTAAATATTATTAATCACTTTATTAAAGATTTTTCTTTGAAAATGTCTAGCATGCTAAAGCTTTCTTGTAATGAGGACATGTAAAGCAGAGTAGTAGCTAATACACATTTCCTAATAGAAATTCTGAAAAAAGTTGTTTTTTTTATGCGTATATACATTAGATGAACAAAAGATAGTGTATCTTTACACTTTTGTAGAGAAATTTTTAGGTGCAAGATTTAAATCTTGACTAGAAAATGATACTGCCATTAACACCAAGAAGAAAAAATTATTTAAGGGAAATCTAGTTTTTATGGAATTACTTAGGATAGTTTAAACATACTTCAAGTGAAATTATGCAATTGTCCACAAATGAAGGGTTGAAACAGAGCTGGGAAAACTGGGATGAGTGGTTATAAAAGGAATTACTATGCTGGGAGAAAGGGTGACTTAGATGACTGATAAGAGTCTGGGATTTTCTAAGTAATTCACTTAACAAAGTGTATTGAGCACCTACTGTGTACCAATTTTTCTACAGGAATCAGAATTAACCAGATTACAAGCCAAAATTTCTAGACATGAAAAGGCAGAAGACATCAAATTTCTACCAGCCCCATTTTCATCTCCAGTAGCAATTATTCCTGGCATTCAAGATCCAAAATTTGCTAAATATGCTCACACAGCTATTTTCAAATGTAGAAAACTACGTCGCTCTATTAGTGCCAGTGACCTTAGTTTTAAAACTCGTGGTGATGAAGATCTTTCTGAAGAATTACTACAGGACCTAAAAAAAATGCAATTAGAACAACCTTCAGCATTAGAAGAAAGCCAGAAGGATCTGACTTATACCCAGTCAGACTCATTTAAGCCTCTCACATATGACCTAGAAGATGACAGCTCTGAGAATAATGACTTCAGTACTCTTAGTGGAATGCTAAGATACATAAACAAAGAAGTGAGACTATTAAAAAAGTCTTCTATGCAAACAAGTGCTGGTTTAACTCAGGTATGTATTTCATACATTGGGAGTTATAATAATTTGTTTCCATTGAATATCATTTTATTGTAGAAATTCATATATTTAAATGAAATATGCCATTAGATGATGTACACAAATATTGAAAGTACTAAAAAAATTCACTTTTAAGTTTGGAATGCTTTTACAACAGACAGGTACAATTGAAAATTTAGCTTTGAAAAATAACTTTTGTTAAAATAGCCTATATCTTTGATTAAATATAATCTCTATGTTTGATAAAATAACTGATCTTTCCTCATGTTAGGAAAGTATTTTTAACTCTAAAATATTAAAAAATGTCTTTGGAACTTGAAAATTGGTTTGTTTCTAGACTTCCTGCAAACCACTCTAGTAAAAATTAAAATAACTTGTGTTTAGTTCATAAACTTCCACAGTGGCTCAGAATATCTCATTCACATGATTTATCTACTCCCTTTATTCTTTGAGCGTATCAGCCTGTATGGGCAACTTTACTCCTACTACACTTAGCAGTGTGTATAAGCATTTAATCTATAGTTTGCATATGGAAATAAAAATCTCTTCCAGGTAATTTAGCTTTTTTTAAGTGCTTATTTGCCTCATTTTCAAACACATTAAAATAGGTTTAGTGGCCTAATCAATTTAAAAAGTGTTTTTAGAATGGATCCAAGACAAAAACTTTAGGAGTTTCTTTTTATTTCTTCATATTCATTCCTTACATTACAAAGAACTTAATCTACTATTTATAAGGAGAAAACTATACAAATGTAATAATATTGAGAGTAAAACAAAATTTGCACATTATGAAATTGTGGTATAATAATTAAGATAATCTTCTATAAAGCCTGATAAAATGTTTTTATTTAGCCTTTAAAATTATAGTTGTGTTTTCTGTATGTCATTTATTTAGCCATCCAATTAATTTATAAATTATTGAGTATCTATTTGTATAATCAGGCACTGGGATTATAGAAATAAATAAAAATGACCAAGAACCTATCCAAACAGAACTTACATTTTAGTGGAGAGACTATCAATGAACAAGTAAATAGGCATATGTTCCAAAGCCAGGTGAAAGGAAGTGTTATGAAGAAAAGTTAGTAAGAAGATACAATGTGACAGGGGTACTATTTTAGATAGAGTGGTCAGGAAAGACCTCACAAGAAGGCGGCATTTGATCAGAGTCCTGAAGCTAGTAAGGAAGTCACTATCTCAGTATCTGGAGGAAGAGCATTGGAGGAAAGGGAACAACATTAAAATGCTGAGGTGGTAGCATGCCTGGCATGTTCATAAAACAGCAAGGATGTGTGTGGCTGGTTTGGTGTAAACAGGAGGGAAAATAGTTAGTGATAAGATAAGAGATAATGTTGGGGGCTGTCCTAGGGGTCTTACAGTTCCTGAAAGAAATTTGGATTTTATTTGCAGTGTGATGGGAAGCCATTGAAGGGTTCTGCTTAGGAATGTGACATGAAGATTTATTTTTTAAAGGATCACTCTGCTTTATGATGAATGGATGATAAAGGGACAAAAGCAGAGACCATGTAGGAGGCTACTTGTAATAATCCTGAGTTTTTGTCTGTTTGTTTGGATTGCATGTTCCTTTGTTGCTTTCAGTTTTATATCCCACATGTGAATGAAATCATATGGTTCTTGACTTTTTCTGTGTGACTTATTTTGTTTAGCATGATATTCATGTTTTCGCAAATGGCAGTAGGTCATCTTTTTTATGGCTGGGTAGTATTCCATTGTATGTATGTACCACATCTTCTTTATCCAATCACCTGTTGAAAGACACTTGAGTTGTTACTATGTCTTGGCCACCATGAGTAATACTGTGCTGAACATAGGGGTACATATATCTATATGAATAAATGTTTTCAAGTTTTTCAGGAAGATACCCAGAAGAGGGGTTGTTGGATCTTATGGTAACTTTATTCTTAATTTTTTGAGAAACCTCTATACTGTTTTCCATAGTGGTTGTACCACTTTGCATTCCCACCAGCAGTGAATGAGGGTTCCTTTATCTCCACAACCTCTCCAACACTTGTTATTACTTGTCTTGTTGATAACAGCCTTTCAAACAGGTGTGAGGTGGTATTTCATTGTAGTCTTGATTTGCATTTCTCTAATAGCTAGTGTAGTTGAACATCTTTTCATTTATCTGTTGGCCATTTGTGAGTCTTTCTGGTAGAAGTGTCTGTTCAGATCCTCTACCCATTTTTTAAATGGATTTTTTGTTGTTGTTGAGTTGTATGAGTTCTTTATATATTTTGGATAACCCTTAATCAGAAGTGTAGTTTGCGAATGTCTTCTCCCATTTGGTTGGTTACCTTTTTGTTTTGCTGATGGTTTCTTTTGCTGTGTAGAAGCTTCTTGGTTTGATACAGTCCCATTCATTTATTTTTGCTTTTACTTCCATTGCCTTTGAGGTCAAATTCATAAAATCCTCTATAAGATCAACTTCCATAAGTTTAGTACCTGTTTTTCTTCTATGTAATTTATTGTTTCAGATCTCATATTTATCTTTTTGATCCATTTAGAGTTAATTTTTATATATGGTGACAAATTGCAGTCTAGTTTTATTCTTTTGCATGTGGCTTTCCAATTTTCCTAGCACCATTTATTGAAGAAGCTTTCTTTTCTGCACTGTATGTTTTTGGTTCCTTTGTCAAAAATTATTTGCCTATGCATATGTGGGCTCTCAATTCTTTTCCATTGTTCTGTGTCTATTTTCTGCCAGTATCATACTATTTTGATTACTATTGTTATAATTTGAAGTCAAGGAGAGTGATTCCTTCGGCTTTGTTCTAGTTTTCAGGATTGCTTTGGCTGTTCAGGGTCTTTGGTGGTTCCATACATATCTGAGGACTTTTTGTTCTATTTCTTTTAAGAATGCCATTAGGATTTTGAGGTGGATTGTATTGAATCTCTGTATTGCTTTGGGAAGTATGGCCATTTTAACTATGTTGTTTCTTCCAGTCCATGAACACAAAATACCTTTCCATTTTTTTGTGTCTTCTTCACTTTCTTTAATAATGCCTTGTAATTTTTAGTATATAGGTCCTCACCTCCTTTGTTAAGTTTATCCCTAGGTGTTTCATTTTATTTTTGTTGCAATTGCAAAACAAATTTTCATTTCTTTCTCTGAAATTGTATTGTTCATATATGGGAACACAGTGAATTTTTGTACATTTATTTTGTATCCTGCAACTTTACTGCATTTGTTTATTGTTTCTAATAATTTTTTGGTTGGTAAGGTTTTCTGTATAAAGAATCATGTCACCTGAAAAGGTGATAACTTTACTTATTCATTACAAATTTGGATGCATTTTATTTCTTTCTCTTGCCTTATATTTCTGGCTAGGACTTCCAGGACTATACTAAATAACAATGGTGAGAGTGAGCATTTTTGTTTTGTTCCTGATTTAGAGGAAAAGTTTTCAGTTTTTCACCATTGATTATGATATTAGCTGAGGGTTTGTCATATGTAACCTTTATTTTGTTGAGGTACTTTTCTTCTATAACCATTTTATATAGTGTTTGAATCATAAATGGATGTTGTATCTTGTCAAATGCTTTTTCTATGCTTATCGATATGATCATATCATTTTATCTTGTATTTTGTTAATATGGTGTATCTCATTGATTGATTTACATATATTGAACCATAGTGTGCCCCTGGATTGAACCCCACATGATTGTGATGTATTATTTTTTAATGTATTTTGTTGTATATGATTTGCTAGTATTTTGTTTAGGTTTTTTGCATCTGTATGTGTGAGAGATATCAGTGTATAGTTTTCTTTTCTGTGTATTTTCCTTACCAATTTTGGGTTCAGGGTAATGTTTGCCTCATAATATATGTTAGGAAGTATTACCTCTTGAATTTATTGGGAGAGTTTGAGAAGAATAGGTATTAAATCTTGACTGTTTTATAGAATTTACTAGTGAAGCCATCTGGTCCTGGACTTTTACTTTTGAGGAGGTTTTTCATGATTGTTTCAATTTTCTTACTGTTGGTTGATCTATTTAAATGTTCCAGTTCTTTGTGATTCATTCTAGGAAGGTTGTGTATTTCTAAGAACTTGTCCATTTCTTCTAGGTTATTGAATTAGATGGCATATAGTCTTTCATAGTGTTCATATATGATCCTTTGTATTTCTGTGGTGTCCATCATAACTGCTTTCATTTCAGATTTTGAGTCTTTTGTCTCTTCTTTAGTGAGTCTAGCCAGAGATTTGTCAATTTTATTAATCTTTTCAAAGAACCAGCTGTCTGTTGCATGAATTTTTTGTATTGTGTTTTTGTTCTCTATTTCATTAAATTAATTCTGCTTTAATTTTATTATCTCATTTCTTCTGCTGACTTGGGCTGCACTTGTATTTTTTAGTTCTTTAAGAGGTATTTTAGGTTATTTGGGACTTTTCTTGTTTCTTTTTTTTTTTTTTTGAGGGTATTATTATTATTCTCACTTTTCTATTGAGGTAATACAGGTGCAGAAAGTGAAATGACTTACCCAGTATTACAGTTAATAAGGGGCAAAGCCAGGAATTGAGCCCAGGTAGTCTTTAAAAAAATTTTTTTAAATATATTTTACTGATTATGCTATTACAGTTGTCCCATTTTTTTTTCTCCACTTTATGCCCCTCCACCCTGCATCACCCCTCCCACTAGCATTCCCCCACCTTAGTTCATGTCCACGAATTGTGCATATAAGTTCTTTGGCTTCTACATTTCCAATACTATTCTTAACTTCTCCCTGTCTATTCTGTAACTACCATTTATGCTTCTTATTCCCTGTACCTTATCCCCCATTCTCCCCACTCCACCTCCCTTCTGATAACCCTCCATATGTTTTTCATTTCTGTAATTCTATTCCTGTCCTAGTTGTTTGCTTAGTTTGTTTTTGTTTTTAGGTTCAGTTGTTAATAGCTGTGAACTTGTTGTCATTTTACTATTCATATTTCTGATCTTTTTCTTAAATAAGTTCCTTTAACATTTCATATAATAAAGACTTGGTGATGATGAACTCCTTTAACTTGACCTTATCTAAGAAGCACTTTATCTGCCCTTCCATTCTAAATGAAAGCTTTGCTGGATAGAGTAGTCTTGGATGTACCTCCTTGCCTTTCATGACTTGGAATACTTCTTCCCAGTCCCTTCTTGCCTGCAAGATTTCTTTTGAGAAATTAGCTGACAGTCTGATGAGAACTCCTTTGTAGGTATCTGTCTCCTTTTCTCTTGCTGCTTTAAGATTCTCTCCTTTATTTTTTAAAATATTTTTAATTGATTATGCTATTACAGTTTTCCCAATTTTCCCCCTTCTATCCTCCCTCTACCCTGCACCCCCAACCCTCCAGCCTTCACTGCACTCAGCCCTGATGGGTGGGGGGGAGGTGAGCTGGGAGAGGCTGATTGCTGCATTTGTGGTTTTTTCTCCTCCCATTAATAGCAACTGCCAGACCTCAGTGGCTCACCTCTGTATCTCCACCCTTGTCACTGGGATTGGCCGCAGTGTGTGTATGCCACTTAGAGAAAAATGTTTCTGCCTCACCAGTTCTCAGGACTACAGATAATGTGCTCTGCAGCTTGAAACTCACTGCTACAGCTACTTCTGGGGCCAGCTGCTCACTCTGGAGGTGAGGGGATGTGACCAAGCTCCATGGCTTTGTTTTTCTGCCTCACAGTGGTGGCCACCAGACAACTGTGGCTGTATCTCTGCGCTTGGTCTCCACTCTGGTCGCTGGGTTCAGCTGCTGCTCATACCAACCATTCAGGCAGGAATGCTCACTGTATCTCTCTGCTCCTTGGGGTTGCAGGAGGTACAGCGGCAACCTCTCCTGAGACCCACAGTGAGCTCTGGGCTGCATCTGTGGCACCCACTTCAGGTGATTTAATGTGCAGATCTCTCAGCCATGTTTGTGTGTTAAGTAGGGAATCCTTTGGTGAATCATAGCTGTTGAACTTGTAACTTCAAGGGGAGAGACCAAGGGAATCTCTCACACCACCATTCTTCTGATGTCACCTGGTTTTATTTTGAAGTTTTAAGTTTAGATAGCATCAGCATATAAATGGTAGTTAAAGCCATAGTGCTGTATTAAATCAAGGGAATTAGTGGAGGTAGGAAAAGAAGTCCAAAAACCAAGACTAATTTATAAAGCTAAATTGCTTTTAGTATTCAAAAAGCTAAATTGCTTTTAGTATTCTGAGGACCTGATAAAGCTAACTGAGAAGTAAAGTGGTAAAAGTAAAGGAGTAAAATAAAGGAGAAAAATTAGGAGTATATAATATCCCATAAGCCAAGTGAAGAATGTGCTTTAAGTAGGAAGGTGAGATTAGCAGTATTAAATGTTGCTAAATAAAGTGAAGACTCATAATAGATGTCATATTTGGTACTATGACAGCTGTTGATGTCTTTATAAGAATGACTTCAGAGTAATAGTGGGAATAAAAGCCTAAGTAGAGTGCGATTAGCAGAGAATGGGAGAAGAAATGGAAATACCAAGAATAAACAACTCTTTTGGTATAGAGTAAAGCAGAGAGATGGGGGATATGTTGTCAAGGGAGAATTTTTTGTTTGTTTTTTTAGGGTAAAAGATAAACCAGCATTTTACGTATTAGTAGAAATGGAAACTGATAATTCAAAACAGAGAGTGGAAGGAATAAAATCCTTAAGGTAGGTTGAAGGAGAAATGATCCAATAGAGAAGCACAGTTGGTCTTGAATAAAAGGCCAGTCCACTGCAGTGGGAAAGAAGGTAGACTGCATGGGTCCAGAAACTCAGGAAGAGGAAGATTTGGTGGGAGGGGAAGAATTTCTTTATTGATTGCTTTTATTTTCTTAATGAAATAAGAAATGTTATCATCTATGGCAGGGTGAGGTTTTGGAGGTTTAGGAACAGGGAAGATAGAGGAAATAGTTATCTTGAAGAGTGGGAAAATATAAATGGGCTAGGGAAGTCTAGTAAGATTGCCTGGCAGGTAGTTTTGTTGTATGGAATGGCCCTGAAGAATATATGACATCTGACATCTTTTTGTCCCTGTCTGTTATATGCCAGCAACAGGATATCTCTTTTTCCCTATCATAGTGACAACCAAAAAGTACTCCTACAAATTTCCAGAATGTTCCCTAGGGAAGACTACTGCTGCTCCCTTTAAGACTTCTGCTGTATATCAATGGCCCTTAGAGTCATTGGTGTGCAGGAGTCTATTTTTGAAAAAATAGAACTTAATTTATTGTATATAGGATAAATTTGATAAGCACAGTGACTGATTGTGATCATTATAATACATGGCATTTACTATATGCTGGGCACTACTGTAAATGCTCTAAAGAAATTAACTCATTTAATCTTTATCAAAAACTTCTGCAATATGTACCATTATCCTAGTAGTACCAAATAGTTCTTCTGTTGTAGTGGGTACTGTTGTTATGCCCATTACATAGATGAGAAAACTGAGTCTCTGTCCTTAACCACTGTTGATATCCTATTTATATAATTGCATTTATATTTTCTTCAGTACTGTCTAATAGCTTGGTTTTGCAACTGCTTAGTCAATTAAGAGAGTATGACTTACAAAGTTACTATGCAACTGATAGAATGATTTCTCATTATATAGGTCATTGGAATAGTGAGATGATTTGAATATTTCAAGCTATTTTCCTATTTTATTATCACAGAAGCTCAGGGACAAATTAAAATATGCAAATACTGTAGGCAGTTCTTAAGAAAATCCAGCCAAAGTTAACTTCTATACACATATGGTTTTATTGCTAGTAATACTCTACTGAGTTTTAAATTTGCATTAACCATGGTCAGTACTCATAACTTAAAGCTCACATGGGACTCTCATAGTTCACGAGCCTCAAATGCATTACCTGTGTTGACTTAATTTTGTCTTGGATAAAAGGGACTTGCTCTTTGGGTTGCTCAGAACTCAATTTATTGCTCCTTTGAGACCCATGATGGGACAGGCATGACAAATGCTTACCTGTGGGTTTTATTTAATTCCCTGGTGGTCATTACTTGTATATTATATCTTAATCTTAAGGGAAAGGTAACAAAAACCTCTCATTGCTTTTTCTGTATGGCCTCCTTTTTTTCCCCTTTTCTAGTTTCACTCTTTTTGTTGGTTTCTTCTTTAAATTTTCATGGAGAATATGTCCGTTGATTTTTCTAGAGAGAGAGGAAGGGGAAGAGAGAAAAATATCGATGCTAGAAAGAAACATCCATCCGTTGCCTCCCGTATGTGCCCTGACCCGGACACAACCTGAAACCTTTTGGTGTACGGGGTGATGCTCCAACCAACTGAGCCACCTGGCCAGGGCCACTGTTGGGTTTTATTTTAATGGAAGGTGAGAAAATTCAGAGCGAAGATTGCTACTATTGAAATTTTGACTTACTATGGTTTTATTGTTCATAGTCATTTGCATGTACATTGCATTAGTAAATGTGTATTGCTCTGTAAAATTTTACATGAGATATCTTAAATTGGGTTGTTAAACCATTATTTACAGCAGGGGTGTCCAACCTTTTGGCGTCTCTGGGCCACACTGGAAGAAGAAGAGTTGTCTTGAGCTACACATTAAATACATTGTGACACATAATCACAAAAAAATCACATAATGTTTTAAGTAAATTTACAATTTTGTGTTGGGCCTCATTCATAGACTTCCTGTGCTGTGTGCAGCCTGTGGGCCTCAGGTTGGACACAGGCTAGTCCTGGTCCTCAGCTTATTCACCCACTAGTAAAGTATAACATTGCTTTGGTCTCTGATTCACAAGAAGAATTTTTAAACTCTTTTAAGCCCAGGAAACTATTGTTTAAATGAAATGTTATAAAGAAACCCAAATATGTGAATCAGATGCAAAGGTAATTTATTTGATTGAGGGACGGTTGTGTCTCATCTTTATCCAGTTACTTGCTCACCCTATTTCATGGCTGCATATGCAGACTCCTGGGCAGCCCTGGATTAACCTTTCAGGGAAATTAGCACAAGTTTAGGGCCCCAAGAGAAGTGGAGCACCACAGAGTTTTATGCCCTAGCTATCATGCCTTTAACTCTTTTACTGCCACACCTAACTAGAGTAGAATATTTTGCAATTGCATTTACCTGCCATGTTCCAATTTAATTTGCTCTGTTAAAAATTCTTTTTCTTTGGTATTATGAATGTAAAGGTTAATAGTTTGGTTTGAGGTGTCTTCAGGTATTACATTTGTTTCTGACTCATTGTATGAGTTTCACTTCTGTAGAATGTAAAACCAGCTGGCTGAATCTAGATAGCATTTAACTCATCAGCTGATTTGTGTAAAGGACCCTTAAACTCATTATTGTAAGAAATGCAGGGGCCAGGAGCCATTGTTGGGCTGTGCTTAGGGCATCAATTGGACCTAATCGAGTCCTGCTTCAGAGAGTGCAGTGTTAAAAATCCACTGGTACAGAACATAGAAATTGGTGTGTGAAAAGTGCTTAGTAAGTGTTACTTTTTTCGGTTGCAGCCCAAATATTAAATTTCCTAATGGTTAACTATGTTGGCAACTTCATTCAAAATAAAGCTTCTAACACAGCTGTATTCTGCTTTCATACTCTGAAAAAGCTTCAGAATTCACCAAATATTACACACATACAATTTTGAACTATTTAAAGACATTCACAGGCTTGAAGTTTTAGAGTAGAGCAGTGATTTTCAACCTTTCTCATTTCATGGCACACATAAACTAATTACTAAAATTCTGCAGCACACCAAAAAATGTATGTATATTTTTGTCAGTCTGACAAAAAAATAGATGTAATTTCCATTCATTCACAATGAACGACTATTGTTGTGTTGGCTGTTGTCATTTTTTTATTTGACAATTCAAGGGAAAAGAGATTAGTGCCCCTGACTAAATAGTCAGGTATTGCATGTTTTAAAACTTCTCACAGCACACCCCTGTGCCTGCTGCAACACACTGGTTGAAACTCGCTGGATTAGAGCAGTGAAAATGTTGTGAATACTGATTGATTAGCAAATTCATAGTTTGTTAGACTGTTTGTGAGAAGTAGTATTTACATTCATTTTATTTCTAAAAAGGAAAATTAATTTATAAAATATGGTCTGTATACCATGCAATAAAATGGAAAATAAGAATTGGGAAAATCAGCTATAGGGGGACAAAAAGATGGGAAAAAACCCCAAGATGAAGCAGGAGTGCAGGTAATAAATACTTAGAGATATGATAACATTTTCAGGTTTTTGGCCCAAGGTCCAAGGTATGACGAGAGTATTTGACTTGCATTTTTAGTCTTCTGAGCTTTTTCCCTGTATTTTTCTACTTCTTTAGGTAGTGCTACTTTGTGCAAACATTTTTTCTCATTTTTTTCCTTTCCTGCTCTATTTTTCTTCTTTCTTTTTCATTGACTTTTTTTCATGTAGTCTTCTATCTTTCTTGTGTCCTCATTTGACTAGGTGACACCAGTAGCTAAATATCTTGTTTGTTATGTCCCCGTTTTTGTTTTTAAAATCAGTTTAACATTGCACTACTTCCTCACCCCCAACCAGAATTATTTGCTTTTTACATTCATGTGGCCCATTATTGACTTTTTCCGAATCATATATTTCATTTAACTTAGAATTCCCCACCCTTGCCTTAAATTATGCTCCTAATTTGTTATAGTAGACTTTTAATGCTAAATCAATGTAAGAATATTTTAAGTATTAACTTACTATTTTATATTATTCCAGGGAGAAAATTTATAATTAAAAGAAGATGTTGATGTGACAAAAAATGGGATTTATGGTACTGTGCTATGTTTTCTTCTTACATGTAGCTCACACTTCGTAGATGCTGTTATTTTACTGCTTTTGAATAAATTTTATATTTCAGTATTTTTATTGTTGTTCCATTACACTTGTCCCCATTTTTCCTCCATTACTCTCCCCTCCCTTACCCACCCCCTATTTCAATAATTTTAAAGACAAAGTTCTTTCTTCTAAAGCTTATTTACACTTTTTCTGAAAATTAATTCATGTTTTTCATTATTTTTGGTTTAAATTTGCTGCTTTCCTTATCTTTGTTTTTTATATAAAAATTATTGTTAAAATGCATAAGTACATTGAGTCATTTGTATTTTTATTCAAACTACCGTAGTATGTTTATTTTTCTAGTAATACTTTATTTTTAAAATAAACCTTGAACTTAGAAGTCATTCTGTCACAGGTTCATAATTGTACTAATGGCAGGCTTCTGTTAAGTATTTACCATTTATCAGGCACTATTCTAGATACTTTGTTTGTTAACTCATTTAATCCACATAACAATCATGTGAAGTAGCTACTATCATTATTCCTGTTTTACTGGTGAAATTGTGTAACAAGTATGTGCTGCAAAGAAATTAATTTGTTGCAAGCATCAAGACACGGACTTTGAGTTAGTGACTCCATTTACACATGGTTAGTTTAAGGTAGAATAAAAATAATGCAGCAAAATTAAGATGAAATTTAAACATTTGAATTTACAGGTTTCTCAAAAGTTTAGACTTGCTGTCTTTAAACCATATTTAATTTGTAAGTGAATATAAATGATCTTTAAAAAATAATAGTTAATCTTTTCTACAGTAATAGTTAATCATTAAAGTTGTTAACATGTTGACCCAGGGATCCCACTTCCAGGAATATATCTGAAGAAACCAGGACACTGATTCAAAAGAATGTGTGCACCCCTATGATCACTGCAGTGCTATTTACAAGAGCCAAGATTTGGAAGCAGCCCAAGTGCCCACCAGTAGATGAGTGGATAAAAAAGCTGTGGTACATACACACAATGAATACTACTCGGCCATAAAAAAGAATGAAATCTTACCTTTTGTGACAGTATGGAAAGACCTGGATAGTATTGTGCCAAGTGAAATAAGCCAGTCAGAGAAAGACAAATACCATGATTTCACTTATATGTGGGCTCTAATGAACAAAATAAGCTAAAAAACAAAATTAAAAAACAGGAAGCTAAAACTATGAAGATTCTAGAAGAAATATAGGAGAATCACTTTATGACCTTGAAGTAGGTAGAGATTTCTTATGGCCCAGAAAGCACTAATATAAAAGAAAAAGTTAATAATCTAGACTTGAACAAAATTTAAAACAACTCTCAAAATTCATCATTAGGAAAATGAAAGACACAGTGGAGAGCAAGAGCTATAAATACATAGGACAGAAAACTTAACTCACTGGAAATAAAAAGTAAAAAGAAACAACTCAATTTAAAAACAGGTAAAAGACTTAAACAGAAACTTAACAGAATGGTGTATGTGATTGGTTATGTGCTCATTTAAAAGTGTTGAACATTTTTAGTCACCAGGAAAATTAAAAAGCAGCATGGGATATGCTAATATTAAATTGGAATAGCTAATATTAAAATGGCCAACAACACCAAATTATGCAGAGCATCTGGAGTCACTTTGGAAAAAGTTTTTGGCAGTTCCTTTTAATATTGTACATACATTTACTATATGATCCAGCAATACCACTCCTGTGTATTTAGCCAAGAGAAATTAAAGTATAAGTCTACCAAAAGACTTTACATTAATGTTCATATTACTTTTTTTATTTATAGCCCCAAACTGAAAAGAGTCAAATGTCCATCAGTAGAAGAATGAATAAGCAACTTGATACATTTATATATTTATATACTATAAAAAGAATAAACTGTTACATACAATAATGTGGATAAATCTGAAAAATACACTGAATGAGAAAAGCTATACACAAAAGCAAATACTATGTGATTCCATTTATGTGAGTTTTAAGAACAGACATAGAACCAAAATATGATAATACAAATCAGAACAGTGGTTGTCTCTTGTGGATGGAGAATTGAATGGAAAAGAACAGGAGCAAACTTTCTGTGATAATAGAAATGTTCTATCTTAAGTTGTTTATTATACAGGTATTTACATTTGTCAAAACTTATTGAATTACATACTTATAATAGCTGAGTTTCACTATTCAAGTCTATGTCAATAGTAAAAACTTATGTATTTAAAAATAAGAAATGGGCTTTGAGCTCACACAGATCTGGGTTTGATCTTGGTTTCTCCACTTTTATAAGAATGCACCCTTATTATTGAATAACTGAACTTCGGTTTCCTTAAATGTAAAATAGAACAGTAGCTGTCTCAGAAATTTATGGTGAGGATAAAGTTAGGTGACGCATATGAAATAGCAGTATACTACCTGAATGGAGTAAAGACTCAGTATACAATAACTGTTTCTATGGAGGCAGTATAATGACTGAGTCAAGAATGTGGGCCCTGGAACCAGATTACTTCTGGATCAATTCAGAGCCTGGCTTTGCCATGAATTCACTATTCATTTTGGGCAAGTTACTTAATCTCTCTGCCTTTGTTTCCTCAATTATAAAAATAGAATAATGTTACCTACCTAAAATAGTTACTATGAGTATTAAACACATCAGTACACTTAGAATACTTAGAATACTACCTGGCACACAGTAGGTGATCAGTAAATACTTTTCTTTTTCTTATTCAGCGTAGATATTGTGAAGGCATAGGCCACTTCAAATCACTTTTTTTTGCTATTATCCTAAAATTTTTACTCCTTTAGTTTCAGGGAAAAATTGTATTGAACTTATTATATATCCATTTTTCTCCCTATGTTTAAGTTTTATATATAATTACAGAAAAGATACAGTTATGCTGTGGTGAAGACTACTAATTTTTCACTAAAATCAGTTTTCTCCTTTTTATATAATTACCAAGTTTTAGCTGGGCCCATGGCCAGACACTGTTTTTCCTGGCCTCTCCAGTAATTAAGTTCTCATCAGAAAAATACAAGCAGAAATGATGTATACAACAACTTCAGGCCTGGACATTAAAATATTACATACATGCTCCTCCAAGTTCTTTCCCTGTCCCTAGAGCTGGAATTGCCTACAACCCAACTTCAGCCATGCAGATGGGGAAACACCTAAGGGGATGGCAGAAAAATAGAGTAGAAGGAACCTGGGTGCCTAAGTGACTTGGAGCATTCTCCCTGGACTATTACATGAAAGAGAAATAAACTTTTGTCTTTTTAATAAAAGCCACTGAATTTTGAGGATCTCTTTGTAAAGTAATATAATCTAACCCTAACGTAACCATTTGTGATTCTACACCATTATCTAAAAGTCCTTCTTGAAATTCAACTTTCTCTACCTGGGTCAAATCTTGGCTACTTCTTCTAAGTCTGTGATGACACCCATACACAGATGCACTTAGCAGGTGACTTCACCTGCTTCAAAGAGAATGGCAGCCATCAGAAGAGAGTTCCTATAATGCCCTGCCCTTAAATTCACAAACCTAATCTGCACTCAGTTTATCTTTTTGTCATCTCAGTGAAGCCTAGGTTTCCTTTGTACCTGTATTTTGCATTCCTTTCTGTCTCCTCAGGAACTTCCCTTCATTAGTTATTTTTTCTCATCTATATCATCAATATTTTCCAGTGTTCCAGCTTTTCCCCATCCATATTCAATATATTTCTGATGTAGCCACTATTGAAAACAGTATGGAGGTCTCTCAAAAAATTAAAAATAGAACTACCATGCAATTCAGTAATTCTGTTTCTGAGTATTTATCCAAAGAAAATGAAATTTCTTAATTTGAAGAGATACATGTACCCCTGTTTATTGCAACAGTATTTACAATAAACCAAGCTACAGAAGTAACCTAAGTGTCCATCGATAGATGAAAGATATGTGTGTACACATATGTATATACATGGTGGAATATTACTCAGATATTTAAAAAAAATGAAATCTTGCCGTTTGCAACAATATAGATGGGCCTAGAGGGTATTATGGTAAGTGAAGTCAGAGAAAGACAATTACTGTGTATGGCTTCACTTATATGTGCAATCTAAAAAACAACAAATGAACAGAATAAAACAAGCAAGCTTGTAGATAGGGGAAACAACTGGTAGTTAACAGAGGTAGGTTAACTACCTGAGAAGCAGGTGGAATAGGTAAAGGGGATCAAGCAGTGCAAACTTCCAGATATAAAATAAGTAAGTCATGGGGATGTAATGTATAGAATAGGGAATATATTAATAACTTTGTATGGTGACAGATGGTAGTAGACTTAGGCTGATCATTTCATAATGTACATAAATATTGAATCATGATGTACACCTGAAAGTAATAGGATATTATATGCCAATTACACTTCAATTAAAAAACAAAATGCACACAACATTAAACTTATCCAAGTCTTTCCTAACCTCAAAAAGAAAAGTCTTTTTTCTCAATCTCATATCCTCAGTCTAACTACCTGTCTTGTCATGCACTTATTTACATGACCCAGATTCTTGAAAGAGTTCATTAAACTAGCCACTTCTACTTCATTTCCTCTCCCTTCTCATGTGCCTGCAACAAGTTCCATTTAGGGGTAGTTATCTATCTCCTACATATCCCAGAATAGCTCAGGAATAGTTTATGTCCTATAAATCCACCCTGGTTGTCAGTTGTCACTTTAGCCTGAGAGAAATATCCTAGTGGTCATTCTAAACATTAATTTATAAGAGATGCATGCATGACAGATGAGACCATATTTTGTTTAGAGTATTAATTCTATTTTATTCTGATTCCATGATTACCATATAATCTTGTAATTATGCATGTGTTTCCCACACAACTTTTTATTAGTAAAATGAGAATGTGATAATGGGCTAGTATGACCATCTAGTACACTTTTGTTTATAACTTAGCATTTGAGTAAATATCAGTTTTTTTGTGAGTGATTGCCGTGAATCATTTTTTCTGGATGATTTCATGACTTTGTTACCTACAAAGCTGAGCAGCTTATCATTGGCCACAGTAGCTTTATGAGGTAATGCCACAACATGACCCTTTTGAGGGGCTTCCTGCTGTCTAAAGATAGAGCCCTACAGCTTGATGTGCACATAAATTTTTTTTTAAGTGTACACTAATAGAGTGAACACATTGTAATCTTACTCAGAATAAATAAAACAACTTTTTATTGGCAGAGGAGAGGGTATTGTTCTTAAATCTGTTCATCTCTCATGGGAAGAATAGATTTTTAAGACCTTGGAGACTCCAAATGCACTTGTACTTACAGGATTAGCAAAATAAATAAATAAATTACAGAACAAAAACAAAGTATAATTTAAAGGGGGAGGGAGTACTGACAAATTGTAAAAATAATACAGTGTAAACCAGGCCAAGCTGTCATCAAAAGGAATTGGGATAATAATTTCAAATCCTATTACCAGCAGCTGTGGTTATTTAACCAAGTAATAAAAACCAACATGGGCCCATAAGACCAAGTCTAAAAGAAGCTAAGCCCAGTCTGAAATAAGACAAACTGCAGCTACTAAGGCAGATATTTAATCAAAGTGAAAAATACAAATATAGTAATGGAAATATCAAAATTTCATTTTACTCTGTCTCATAAAGTACACCATTGCCTCTATGAAGGCTTGAAGTTCACTTAGAAGATTAATAAGTTTCTTAAGCAAGCAGAATGGTGATGAGCCTACTGAAAGAACCATGTGATTCAATAAATACCTGTGCAAAGCAGGCATGTGGGGCTGGAGGAAAGTGACAGAAGTTGGGTAGAAGTCATTCTAACAACCTTGGGTTCTGGGGTCCTAGTTTTGCTACTTATGGCTAAACTTCTAAGGAAAGTTCTTAAGAAGTTTCACTGAGGCTTGATGGAATATGGTTCATTTATTAAATAAATGATGCTTATTGAATACCTTGTTCAGGAATAGTTATACAAAAATAAAGTATCTTCAGAAGTTATACTACTAAATGAAACCTGAGATAGAAAGTGATAGCATACACTTCAGTGAGGATTAAAGAATAGATAAATGATTTAACTGTAGGAGATGCTATAGGTCACCCCAATTGCTTGTGAGCAATTCTTTCTTTTCTTTTTTATTTTTTAAAATATATTTTATTGATTATGCTATTATAGTTACGCCCCTCTACCGCCCCTACCACCACCAGCACCACCCCCCTTAGTTCATGTCCATGGATCATACATATAAGTTCTCTGGCTTCTCCATTTCCTATACTGTTCTTAATTACCCCCTGTCTGTTTTGTAACTACAGTGATCCCTCACCTATTGCGGGAGTTGTGTTTCAGAGACCCCCGCGATAGGTGAAAATCCACAAAGTAGCGATGTTACATTTATTTTATTATTTATATATATATTAAGGCTTTATAAACCCTTCCCACACTCCTATAAAACTTTCTCCGTTTCTTATTAACCTTTCCCACACTCTTATAAACACTTCATATGCTCTTAAACACTTTCTACACTCTTAAACCTATGTAATTTTAGCAACATATAAAATTCTATATGGGTACTCACCAACAAAGTATATAGTTGTCCCTCACTATATCATGGTTCACTTGTTGCGGCTTCCCTGTATTGCGGGACCTGTGATACAGTGAAGCCGCAACAAGTAAACCGCAATATAGGAAGCGAGGACTGTACCATTTATACTTCTTATTCCCTGTACCTTATCCCCCATTCTCCTCACTCCACCTCCCCTCTGATAACCCTCCATGTGATCTCTACTTCTGTGATTCTGTTACTGTTTTAGTTGTTTGCTTAATTTGTTTCTGTATTTTTTTTAAGGTTTGGTTGTTCATAGCTGTGAGCTTGTTGTCATTTTACTGTTCATATTTTTATCTTCTTTTTCTTAGATAAATCCCTTTAACATTTCATAGAATAAGGGCTTGATGATGATGAACTCCTTTAACTTGACCTTATCTGAGAAGCACTTTATCTTCCCTTCCATTCTAAATGAAAGCTTTGCTGGATAGAGCAGTCTTGGATGTAGCTCCTTGCCTTTCATGACTTGAAATACTTCTTTCCAGCCCCTTCTTGCCTGTAAGGTCTCTTTTGAGAAATCAGCTGACAGTCTGATGGGAACTCCTTTGTAGGTAACTGCTTATCTCTTCTGCTTCTAGGATTCTCTCCTTTATTTTAATCTTGGGTGATGTAATTGTGATGTGCTGTGTTGTGTCCTTCCTTTGGGTCCAACTTCTTTGGGACTCTCTGAGCTTCCTGGACTTCTCGGAACTCTGTTTCCTTTGCCAGATAGGGGAAGTTCTCCTTCATTATTTTTTCAAATAACTTTTCAATTTCTTGCTCTTCCTCTTCTCCTTCTGGCACCCCTATGATTTGAATGTTGGAATGTTTAAAGTTGTCCCAGAGATTCCTAAGTCTCTCCTTATTTTTTTTTAATTTTTGTTTTTTCATTCTGTTCTGGTTGAATGTTCATTTCTTAAATAAATAAGTCAAGACCAGGCTCCTTTTTTACATTATTTTATTTTTTTAAAGAACAGCTTGCATTTAAATGGAAGGCTCATCAGTGCATACAAAGTGTCTTGTCTTATATCTTTATTAACTCTCTTGCATTTTGTCAAAATAACCTGCAGGAACCTTGATCATTTTAAACTTTATACTGGTCTATGATATTATATATGTAGTACGTTGATTGTATACTAATCAGACTTGGCAAGCAGGAAATGACAAATACTCTTGATGCTTACCAGAGAATGAAGGATAAGTCCCTATAAAGATTCAGACACCTGCCATGTCATTGACATTTTCAAAGGTCCAGTGGTCTCGGAATGGTGGAATGATCCTTCTAAATGAAGGATGAATTATTATACCGTGCACTCCATACCTCTAAGAAGGAGGCACAACTGACAGACCTATTTGGACTTTGGAAACAGCATATGCTACTCCAGACCACTTATTGGGGAATTTAGGAGGCTGTCCGTTTTGAGTGAAGGTGGCTCTGCTGCAGGCCAGGCTGCAGTACAAATTACCCTACTGCTCAGATCATGTGCTTGTCAGAGCCCTTGGTATTAGTGAGTCCATGGTAGATAAAAACAGTAGGAGGAATCTCTCATAAGCCCTAATAGGAGAGCTGTAGCACAAACCCATAGGGTTCTGGGGTACCCCACTCCTATCCCCTCCCAGCAACAATAATTTGGCAGTCATCAAAAGAAAAAAATGACTTTGTGGGTGCTTTGGCATCTAGGTAGGAGATTGTGAAACTCTAGTGGAATCCAAGACCAAAGAGGGCGATTTTGAAAAGGGAGGCCTGCACCCAGGTGGCTGACTTGGCACTATGGTCCCAGCCACAGACCCAGAAACAGTTTATTGTCCTGTGGACTCAGCTATAGCCCCATCTGGCCTTAGTTCTTCACCCAGCACCACTTGACAAGGTTCGTAAGAGGAGTTACACCTGCCTCTCTCTTGAGTAATAGGCCCAAAGGCCTGGGTCCCTGCTGTGGACCCTGAAGTGGTTTGTGTCTTGGCTCCAGCCCCTCTTAGCCACAGTCCAGGAGCCCCTGGAGGGAAGTCCAAACTCGGTCAAACTACAGATCCTGAAATAGCTCTGTAACTTTGCTTCAGACTCTCCCAGCCACAGTCTGTGAGCAGTCCTACTAGCCCAGTCCTGCTAGCATAGGAAGACATTCCTGTGTGTGCCCTTGGAGATCCTGAAATGGCCTATAACAGCTCCTGACCCTCCTAGCTGCAGCCCACTAGCATTCTTGCCAGCCCAGAGACCTGCTGGAAGACTTTGCCATCTATCCCTCTAGAGTCAGGACTGCAGAGCTTGGTTCCAGTTGTGGATGCTGAAGCATCCTGGGACTTAGTTCAAACCCCTTTCAGCCATGGTCTAGAGCCAGTTCTGCCTGCCCAAGGAGGAACCCACCAGTGACCTGGATACAGTCCTTTTAGGTACCTGGCATGAGCCAGGTCCATCTGCACTTGGTAACAGGCTCACTGTTTGCAGACTTAACTACAGACCCTGAAGTGGACCCTTGTCCCTAAAGTAGCCCTACTGAACAAGGTCCTGGAGGCAGTTTCATCTACCCAAGAATGGTATAGGATTTACGCCTGCCCAAGACCCTGATAACAGGCCTATCAACAACAGATCCCACTATGATTCCAGCAATAGCCATATGATTCAGTTGTAACCCATCTCAACAGACTCTGGGGATAATCCCATCAATCAGAGAACCAACATGGAGAAGCTGGAGACTTGGTTTTACTCTTGGAGCAAGCTTGGGGAAAAAGCCAGGGGACATGTCCAAAATCTCTCTCAGGCTCCTGTGAGGATCTCATTCAGTTCTCAGATGCACTCTGATCAGGAGCCAGGCAACTGGGACAGTATATAGTTTAACCCCTCCAGAGAGAAACTAGATTCTGGGTGTTTTTGCTCGCTCCCTCTGAGCTGAGCTTGGGATAATAACTGAGGCAAAGAGTATTATTTTTGAGCTTTAGATCTAAATGAATTTGCCTTACTAGGTTTTAGACTTTCTTAGAAACTGCGACCTCTTTTTTCTTTACCATTTCTGCTCTTTGAATGGGAATGCCTATCTCCTACTGTATTTTGGAAGCATATAACTTGTCTGTTTTCCAAGGTTCACAACTGGAGAGGTACTGTGCCTCAGGATATATTATACATTGAAACTCACACTTAGCTGATTTTGGTGTGATTTAGATGAGACTTTGGAGGTGGAATTGATGCTGGAATAGGTTAAGACTTTTAAGGCTATTGAGATGGGGTGAGTGTGTTTTGCATACAAGGAAGACATGAACTTGCGTTGGAGTGCCCAGAATGTTATGGACTGAATTGTGTTCTCTCAGAATTCATAGGTTGATGTTCTAACCCCTGATAAAACTGTATTTGGAGCTAAGGCCTTTAAGGAGATAATTAAGGTTAATTTAGATGCAAGGGTGCTGCCTTAATTCAATAGGATTGGTGTCCTTATGAAAAGAGGAAGAGGAAGAGGAAGAGTATACAAATAGGAAAAAAAAAAAAAAACCACAATGGGGACATGGGGACACAGCACAAAAACAGCCATCTACAAGCCAAGGAAAGAATTCTTACCAGAAACCAACCCTGCCAGCACCTTGATCTTGAGCTTCCAGCTTCCAGAATTATGAGCAAATAAATTTCTGTCCTTTAAGCCACCCAACTTGTGGTATTTTGTTATGGCAGCCCTAGCTGACTAACACAGAGGGAAATGGGATGTAACCACTTTTAGATACGGGGTTTCTTTTTGGAGTGATTAAAAGCTTTAAATTTGATTGTGGTAATGATTATGTCATTCTGTGGATGCTGTAAACCATTGAATTGTATACTTTAAATGGCTGAATTTTATGGGATATGAATTATGTCTCAAGAAAACTTTTTAAAAATCAATCAGAATTCATTGTATTAACAAGATAAAACAAAAATATGATCATCAATACAGACAGAAAAATCATTTGACACCAGAAGGAGAAGAAAAGGAGCAAGGAATAGAAAACCTGTTTGAAAAAAATGACAGAAAACTTCCCAAACTTGGAGAGGGGAAAAGCCATGCTAGGTCAAGTAGCACAGAGAGTCCCAATCAAGATGAACCCAAAGAGGCCCACTGTAAGGCACATCATAATTAAAATGCCAAATTTTAAAGACAAAGACTCTTAAAAGCAGCAAGGGAGAAACAGATAGTAACATACAAGGGAGCTCCAATAAGGCTAGCAGCTGATTTCTCAATGAAAACACTACAGACCAGAAGAGAATGGGAAGAAATATTCCAAGTAATGAAAAGCAAAGGCCTGCAACCAAGACTGTGCAGCAAGGCTGTCATTTAAAATGGAAGGTGAAATAAGGAGCTTTCCAGACAAAAGAAGATTAAAATAATATATCTCCATCAAACCAGCATTGCAAGACATGCTAAAGGGACTGCTTTAAGAAGATGAAGATGTAGATTAAGAGATAGAGGAATACAAGTACAAAAGGAAAAAATGGCAGTAAGTACCTACCAATAGTAACCTTAAATGTAAATGGATTAAATGCTCCAGTCAAAAGACATAAGGTAGCTGAATGGATAAGAAAACATGACCCACATATATGCTGCCTACAAGGGCCCACCTCAGAACAAAAGATCTACACAGACTGAAAGTGAAAGGTTGAGGGGAAATATCCCAAGCAAATGGACAGGAAAAAAAGCCGGGGGAGCAATTCTTATATCATATAAAATAGATTTCAAACCAAAGGCCATAAAAAGAGATAAAGATCATAATTCTAAAAGGCAGAATCCACCAGGAAGCTATAAATATTGTAAAAATGTGTGCACCCAACATAGGAGCACCCAAATATGTAAGGAAAATCTTGGTGGACTTCAAGAAAGATATAGGCAGCAACACACTTATAGTTGGGGATTTTAACACCCCACTGTCAACAATGGACAGATCTTCCAGATAAAATCACCAAGAATTTTGTGGCATTGAACAACACGCTAGGTCAAATGGGGTTAACTGATGTATACAGAACCTTTCACCCCAAAGAAGCAAAACATACATTCTTTTCAAATGCACATGGAACATTTTCAAAGGTAAACCACATGATAGGACACAAAACATGCCTCAAAAAATTCAAGAAGATTGACATATCAAGCATTTTCTCAGACCACAATGGCTTGAAACTAGAAACCAGCCTCAAGGAAAAAAAACTCAAAAACATTCAAATACATGGAGACTGAATAACATGCTACTAAACGGTGAGATCAAGGAAGAAATCAAAAAGTTACTAGAGACAAATGAAAATGAACACACAACAACCCAAAACCTGTGGGACATAGCAAAGGCAGTCCTGAGAGGGAAGTTCATAGCAATACAGGCCTACCTGAAAAATACAGAAAAATTTCAAATACATGACCTAACCCTGAACCTACAATAACTAAAGGAACAATAACAAACAAAGCCCAGAGGGAGTAGAAGGAAGAAAATAATCAAGGTCAGAGCAGAATTAACTGACATAGAGACTAAAAGAACATTCCAAAGGATCAATAAATCTAGTAGCTGGTTCTTTGAAAAGATAAACAAAATCAACAAGCTTTTAACCAGACTCATCAAGAAAAGAAGACAGCTGACCCAAATAAATAAAATCAGAAATGAAAGAGGTGAAATTGCTATCCATACTACAAAAATACAAAGGACCATAAGAAATTACTACAAACAAATATATGCCAAGAAATTTGAAAACCTGGATGAAATGAACAAATTTCTAGAAATATATAATCCTCCAAAATTCAGTCAAGAAGAAGCAGAAAGCCTAAATAGACAGATAACAGCTAGTGAAATTGAAGCAGCAACCAAAAAACTCTGGCACACAAAAGCCCTGGGCTGGATGGAATCACAGGAGAATTTTACCAAACATTTAGAGAAGAGCTAACCCCAATTCAAACTGTCCCAAAAAAAATCCAAGAAGAGGGAAGACTCCCAACCCCTTTCTATGAGGTCAGCATTATCCTGATTCTAAGACCAGATAAAGACACAACAAAAAGAAAACTGGCTTGTAGTTTTTAGATGCTAAAATTCTCAACAAAATATTGGTGAACTGGATCCAGCAATATATTAAAGAGAACATGCACCTTGATCAAGTGGAATTCATCCCAGGGATGCAAGGATGCTACAATTTACACAAATCAATAAGTATAATATATCATGTAAACAATATGAAATATGAAAACCATATGATCATATCAATAGATATTGAAAAAGCATTTGATAAAGTACAACACCCATTTGTGATAAAAACACTCAGTAAAATGGGATTAGAGGGAACATATTTCCACATAACAAAGGCCATATATGAGAAACCTACAGCCAACATCATACTCAACAGGCAAAAACTAAAATCTTTCCCTCTGAAATTAGACACAAGACATGGGTGTCTGCTTTCACCACTTCTATTCAACATAGTATTGGAAGTTCTAGCCACAGTGATCAGACAAGTAAAAGAAATAAAAGGCATCCAAATTGGAAAGGAGGAAGTAAAGCTGTCACTGTTTGAAGATGACATAATAGTGCACATAGAAAACCCTATAGACTCCACCAAAAAACTGCTCAACCTAGTAAATGAATTTAGCAAAACAGTGGGGGGAAAAGTCAACATTCAGATATCAAAGGCATTTTTGTACACCAACAAGGAAATATCAGAAACAGTAATTAGGAAAAAAATGTATTTACTATAGCAACAAGAAAAATAAAATACTTAGGAATAAACTTAACCAAGGAGGTAAAAAACCTGTACTCAGAAAACTACACAACACTGAAGAAAGAAATTAAGCAAGATACAAATAAATGGAAGCATATACCACATTCATGGATTGGAAGAATTAACATCATTAAAATGTCCATACTACCCAAAGCAATCTATAGATTCAATGCAATCCCTACCAAAATACCAATGATGTATTTCACAGATGTAGAACAAATATTTCAAAAATGTATATGAAACCATAAATGACCCCAAATAGCCTCAGCAATTTTGAGAAGGAAGAACAAAGTAGGAGGGATCACAATACCTGACATCAAACTATATTACAAGGCCACTGTAATCAAAACAGTCTAGTACTAGCCCTGGATGGTGTAGCTCAGTAGATTGAGCGTGGGCCTGCGAACCAAAGAATCACGGTTTGATTCCCAGTCAGGGCACATGCCTGGGTTGCGGACCAGTTCGCAGCAGGGGACCCACCAGAGGCAACCACACATTGATATTTCTCTCCCTCTCTCCTTCCCTTCCCCTCTAAATATGAAATAAATAAAATCTTTAAAAAAAACAGTCTGGTACTGGCATAAGAGCAGACATAGATCAATGGAACAGAATAGAAAGCCCAGAAATAAACCCATGTCAATACAGTCAGTTACTATTTGACAAAGGGGGCAGGAACATAAAATGGAATAAAAATAGCCTCTTCAATAAACGGTGTTGAGAGAGTTGAACAAGTACATGCAAAAGAAAGAAAGAAAGAAAGAAAGAAAGAAAGAAAGAAAGAAAGAAAGAAAGAAAGAAAGAAAGAGAAACTAGACCACCAACTTACACCATACACCAAAATAAACTCAAGATAGATAAAAGACTTAAATATAAGTCATACCACCATAAAAGTCCTAGAGGAAAACATAGGCAGGAAAATTTCAGATATCCCATGGAGCATTATTTTTACCAATACATCCCCTAGGGCAAGGGACATAAAGCAAAGAATAATCAAATGGGAGTACATCAAACTAAAAAGCTTCTTCATGGCTAAAAGAAACATCAACAAAATGTAAAGGGAACCAATCACATGGGAAAACATTTGTCAATGATACCTTGGACAAGGATTTGATCCCCAAACTATATAAAGAACTCACACAACTTCACACCAGGAAGACAAGCAATCCAATTAAGAAATGGGCAAAGGACCTGAACAGACACTTCTCCAAGGAAGACATACAGAGGGCTCATAGACACATGAGGAAATGCTCAACATACTAGCCATTAGAGAGATACAAATGAAAAACATAATGAGGTACTACTTCACACCAGTCAGAATGGCCATCATTAATAAATCAACAAACAACAAGTGCTGGTGAGGTTGTGCAGAAAATGGAACCCTAGTACACTGTTGCTGGGAATGCAGACTGGTGCAGCCACTGTGGAAAACAGTATGGAATCTCCTCAGAAAACTGAAGATGGAACTGCCTTTTGATCCAGCAATCCCACTGCTGAGATTATACCATAAGAACCCTGAATCACCAATCAAAAGAATCAGGTGCTAGAAACAGCCTAAATGCCCATATGTAAATGAGTGGATCAAAAATCTGTGGTATACTTACACAATGGAATACTATGCAGTAGAAGGAAGGAACTCCTACCCTTCACAACAGCGTGGATGAAACTGGAGAGCATTATGTTATGTGAAATAAGCCCGGTATTGAAAGACAAATACCATATGATCTCACTTATAATTAGAACCTAATAAAACAAACAAACAAATCAATAAACAAAACAGAACCAGAGACTTGGAAATAACAAACTCACAGTGACCAGAGGGGAGGGGGAGGGAAATAACTGGGGAAAGAAGAGGAAGGGGCAAGCAAAGAACACAAATAGAGGACTCATGGGCATGGACAGTAGGGGTGGGATTGAGTGTGGAAGAGGGGGTAGGGTAGGGGAGAACAATGGGGAAAAAGTTGGAGAGCAACTATAATTGAACAACAATAAATTTTTTAAAAAAGGAAAAATAATTTAACAAAATCCAAAACCTATTCCAGATTAGGAAAAAAAATTGCAAATTATACATTTGATAAGGGATTAATATCTAGAATATATAAAGAAATATTAAAACAACAACAACAAAATCTAATTAAAAGTGGGCAAAAAAACTTGAGTAGATATTTCTGCAAAGAAGATACACTGATAGCCAATAAGCACATGAAAAGAAGCTTATTAATCATTAGAGGATTGCAGATCAATTTCACAATGAGATACCAATTCACATCCATTAGAATAGCTCTTACTTCAAACAAACAGCAAGCAGAAAATAACAAGTGTTGGTGAGGATGAAAGAAATTGGAACCCTTGCACATTACTGATAGGAATGTAAAATGCTTTAGTTGCTATGGGAAACAGTATGACAGTTTTTCAAAATACTAGAACTTGAATTATCGTATTATCCAGCAGTTACATTTCTGCACATATATCCAAAATAATTGAAAGGAACATCTTAAACAGATACTTGAACACAATGATCATAACAGCATTATTCACAATTGCCACAAGATGGAAGCAAAGTGTCCATTGATAGATGAATCTAGAAGTAAAATATTGTATATACCTACAATGGAATATTATTCAGCCTCAATAAGGAAGAAAATTCTGATTTATGCTCATATTAGATGAACCTAGAAATTACTATGCTAAATGAAATAAGCCAGATGCAAAAGGACAAATATTCTGTGATTGTACTAATATGACTACCTGGTCTAGGCAAATTTGTGGAGACAGAAAGTAAAATGGTGGTTACCATGGGCTGGGAGAAGAGGGGGATGGAAATGTATTGTTTAGAAGGTACAGAGTTTTAGTTAGGGATAATGAAAAAGTTCTGGAGATGAATACAACAATGTGAATGTTGTACAACACTGAACTGGTTTTCCTGGATGTGGGATGGGGAAGAGGAACCCCAACTTAACTTTGGTGACTTGTTCCACCTATCATTACCAGTTCCAGATGTGGAATGGATGTATAATCTAAGGCATTCCTTCTGTACTAAATGTAGGCAGTAGTCTACAGACAGCAGTCTGACTGGTTGTGTATTTTCATGTCAGTGTCAGCCCAGGACAGGACAGTGTAACCTGTAACAGACAGAAATTGAAATGAGAAAATTAGAGATTAGGAAACAGACAATTATCTTGGATCTCAGTCAAAGGGTGTTCTTCGTTTTGGCAATATCTAGTTTGGGTTTTCAAATGTCTTTTTTCTGGAATATCCTACAGTCTGAGATGAGCTGACATGAATACTGGGACACTTGAGCAGCAGTTTCAATAGTTTCACTGCTTAGGTGGAAGATGGCAAATGTGGAGCAGGCTTAACTGGAGAGTGGTGAATCCAGGGTTTGACTCCGAGTTTAACAGAAGAAGGAGTGGTTAATAAAATCTGATAAGGTCCCAACCATTTAGGGTTAAGTTGGTCATCAGAATGTTTAATTTTGCAGGATTTTAAAAGTAGCCAGTCTCTGGGATTGAAATGATATAACAGGACATCTGTGGGGTTCTTCATCCTATTAGAAACAAATTTATGAATAGCAGTTAAATTCACTTCCAAGGATTACACATACATTATCATGCCTAATTTTTAATTTTTAGGTTTTAAGTGTTTCTAAGATTTTTTTCTAAGACATAGCAAGGGCCTCCCCTATAGTATTTCATAGTACTCAATGAAATCCTTCTGGGATAATATAATAGGCAATACCATATCCCATTTCAGGTTAGTCCTTTGGCAAAGTTTAGCAATGGTTTTCTTTAAAGTGTGGTTCATCTCCTCCATTTTTTCCAGTAGATTGTGGCCTCCAGGAAGTGTGGTTTCCTTTGTATTCCTAAGAGTTGGGAAACTTCCTGGGTCTCCGTGGCAATCAAGGTGATTGCTCCCTTTGTCACTCTGAATAGAGGAGGACAGTCCAAGCCTGGGAATCCTTTCTTTTAATAAGGCTTTTACTACTGCTTAAGTCTTCTCTGATCTGCAGGAAAATGCTTTGAACCATCCTGTGAAAGTATCCACAAAGATTGGCCGGTATCAGTAACTTCCAGTTTTCATCATCACAGCGAGATCAACTTGCCAACCTTCTCCAGGACCTAGTCTTTGGCTCTGGACCCTTTTGTCTCTGGGTGAGGTCCTGTTTTAGGATTATTTCTGTCCCAGATAACTCATTTCTTAATTATCTTTTGAACAGTTCTTTGTGTATCTGGCCTAGTAATACATTTCTGCATCCCATCCATAAAGGGTGCTCTGGTGTATTGAAGCTAACTATTTCCTCCACCAGAAGTTTTGAGATCAGAGTGATCCATTTACTACTAATCAATCTATCTGATGAGTAGAATACCCACATTCTTTTGCTCTTTCTAAGTCTTCTGAGGAATATTCAGGCTGGGCTACCTTTAAGTCAATGTCAGGAATAAGAGCTGCTACCAAGGACACTGGGATTTTAGTTTGGGCCACCAGCTTGGAAACTTGATCTGTGTTGGGAACCACCCTGCCCAGTTTCAGGAGCTGTAACACCCGCCCCCCGCCTCCGTGGCTAAGACCGAGTGAGTGACCTTCAGACTGTGAGCCACTAAGGACACAAAGCTTATCTCCCTGGCAGGAGCTCCGCCTCTGCCCACTTTACTTCACCTTGCCTGGCCCCCAATGCTTGGTTGATTAGTCAATGACGGGTAAGATTCCCTCAAGGGAGGGGTCACCTAAGACAGGCACGATCACATGGGAGGCCCTCAAGGAAGGACTTAGGGGGCCACAGCAAAAGGGAGTGATGGACCCTCGCCCCTCGGCTATCCTGACATAGCCTGAGTCCTCATTCTGTCTGTGAGAAGTCTCCTAATCTCTTGGCTGCCTTGTTGACTCTGCCTGACTTAAGCCTGAAACAATGACAGAGGGCAGTGCAGTTCTGTTTTGGATAGCGCAGGCTCCCTAGGTGATCAGGCCTAAGAAAGAATATATAGCATCCTGTGAAACCTGCTTTGTTAGGAATGTTCTCAATTAAATGATAAGGGTCCAAGCAGGATATGAGTTTGTTTCCCAAAGTTTTGTAGCCTTTTAGCTGACAGACCCTGACTCAGAATAAGCCCTCAAAGTTCTTTGTATGTTATCTATTGTTTGATCCTTACCACCTGACGATGATTAATGAGCTTTACCTGTATTCCTGTGTAAAATGAACCTAATAAAAGCCATTGAGGAAGAGGCTCTTGGCCCTTCTCCTTTGAGAGATCGGCCACCTCTCCTCCCCAAGCAGATCATATCTTGGTAGACTTATTCTCATCCATGATGCAGAGCCCCCCTACAGATTTGCTTTATTATTTCCCTGAGAGATTGAGCCATTGGTCTTCTGATGACCTGGACAGTGAATGATGGCAACCTCCATAGATTCCATAACTGCTTTTAGGAAACCTAATATCTCCTGAGCATCTGTTTTCCTCCTGATGTTAAATGTCCTTTCTTTCCAAATAGCTCCCTGGGTATGTACTACCGTGAATGTATATTTGGAACCCATGTAAGATGTTGACTTTCTTACCTTTCTCTTTTACCTATTGGGTCAGGGCCAATAATAGTTCAGCCTTCTGGACTGAAGTACCTGTCACTAGGCCTCAGCTTCTAAGGTTTCCTGGAGAGGCACTACACATATCCTGCTTCCTGGTTTCCTGTGTCCATGAAGCTGCTTCCATCAGTGAACATCTCTAGATCAGCATTATTTAGCACAAGTCAGTTAGGTCATTCTTTAGCACAAACTCAGCATTCCTTAACACAAGTCTGGTTGGCTAGAAGGCCCTTGTTCAATTATTTGAATACAGTCATGTTTGGGTCCCTCTGGCGCAGTGTGGAAGCAGTGTGGCTGGGTTTAGAGTAGAGATAGAGTCCTGAGAGTGATATTAGGGTTGTCTAAAAGGCTCACCTAGTATTTTCCCAGTTGATCAGAGGTCAGCCAGTCTCTTTTATTTTGGTAAGGCAACATACAGTGTGAGGTATGTACTATGGTGGGCAGTCCCAGGATGAACTCAGCCTCCTATAGAGGGAATAGCTATGGTCCTCAGACACACTAGCCAACCCTGAACTACCATGTCTGGCTGTTTTGAGAAGTAGGACACTGGCCTTTTAATATTTCCTAGATTTTGTGTCAAAATCCCCAGTCCCATTCCTTGTCCTTCATGTACAAACAAGTCAAATGGCTTTCTTAACTCCAGGAGGCCTAGGGCTGGGTCCATCAATAACTTTTCCTTAATAGTCTAGAAGGTCTTTCTCCATTCCCCAGTCCAAAGCAAAGGTTCTTGAACTGTTCCTTTCAGTTGCTCATATAATGGTTTTTCAATGAAACCAAAGTGTGGAATCCAGATTCTACAATAGCCAGCCATTCCTAGGAATCCCCTTAGCTGTCAGCAGACAGTGGGCATTTCTACCTTAGCTGAGGCTTCTCTTCCTTCTGGGAGCAAGTTTCTTTGTCCTTGAGATGATTCAAATCCCAAATATTTCACAGATGCTTTGGATATTTTGGCTTTCTTTGGGAGACTTTATGTCCCTGTTCAGCCAGGAAGTTTTAAGTTACAATGGTATTTTTGTCAAAAACCTCTTTGCTGAGGTTGGTGGTAAAATGTCATCAGTGTATTGGATCAGTGCCCTAATACCCAGCTGAAGTTTCCCTAAATCTTTGGCTAAACTCTCTCAAAACAGGGTAGGGGAGTTTTTTAACCCCTGGGGAAGAACAGTCCAGCAGTTCTGTGAGACAGTGAGAGAGTGAGAGTGAGAGTGAGAGTGAGAGTGAGAGTGAGAGAGAGAGAGAGAGAGAGAGAGAGAGAGAGAGAGAGAGAGAGAAAGAGATTGATTTGTCATTCTGTAACTAAGCAAACCAGGGCTCAGCTACTTGGCGCCTTCATTCTACATGACCCAGTGATTTGTGTTGAAGAAACCAGGTTATTAACAGGGCTCCAACTTTGAGAGTGAGGCTGAGAGCACTGCTACTCAGAGCCCTCCTCTCCCATGAGACCCAGAAGTTCCCTTGTACCCCAAAAGGCTACAAGACAAAATCATGCCCAGAAGTTCCCCATTTCCTTATCTGTCCTTAAGTTGGCCATGCAAACAGATCTCCATCCTCTCCGGATTGTGCACTTGTGGGTTTCAGAGTCACCATCTTCTCATGGCAGCTTTCTCCTTCAGGATCTGGGTTGTGCTGCTCTCTGCCTCCATGTACTGGTTCAGGAAACCATGTGCCATTTTACATGATCTGAACATGGGACCCTCCTGGAAGGAGGGTCTCCCATCCTCTGTGGGAAAGAGGGCTGGAAGCCCAGAACATCCAAATGACAAAAACCCAGAGAGAGAGCACGCTTAAATGTCCTGGTGGGCCCTGCATCTCCTGGTCCCATGAGGGTTCCCGTCCATGTGGGGAGCAGGGCCAGAAGCCCAGATTGTCCAAATGCCAAAATCCCAGAGGGAGAAAGAGCTTACACCAAGCTCTAAAGTCCTGTACCTAGAGTGACTTCTCCATATGTCCTTCAGAGAGGCAGAAGTCTGCAGCTCAGCATTCCCAGCCACAATTCAGCTCCAAACAGCTCTCTCGTGAGTCTGGCAGGTCCCCAACACTTCCATCAGGTCTGCCCCCTGTTTTCTCCAGGCAGGCAGACCTTATGGCTCTCCTTCCCCTTCTGACCTTCATCCTGTCCTAATTTAAACACTCAGCTCAGAACTTCCTATGTAACTTCATATCTGGCCCTTCCTATGGTATGTTAGTGTCTGCCATTTTTGTCAGTTCCCCAGTGTCTTCGACCCTCTTTCGGCTGCCATCTTTAGTCAGGGCAAGAGTTCCCAATGACTCATGGCATAGGGTGGGTATCCCTCCCTGCCCTCTCCATGTCACAAGTCACTGCACATTCTTACATAATTCACCCTGGGCAGTGGCTTTCTTTCCTTCAGGAAGTCACAGCTACTATCTTTGTTATATAGTGTACCTTAAATGCTGTACCATCTGCTCTCCCTGCCAAAGGTCATTTTGACATTCAGCTTAGTTAATAAGTCCTGTCCTAAAAGTGACACGGGATGTTTTAGGCATATATAAGAAGCTATGCTTAAGGTTGGTTTTCCCCACTTGGCAGTCTAATGGCTGGAGTAGCTCGCAACACTCTAGTCACAAGCATTTTTTCAGAGAGCTTAGTCAGTCCAGTCTTTAGTACAGAACATGTCACTCCAGTGTTGATGAAAAAGTCAATTAATTTCTTTCCTGCTGTTAGAGTGACCTGGGGTTTCATGTGGGTGATGAGGAATGAGTCACCTGGGCTGTCTGGAGCCTACTTTCCGTGTCTTTAGGGGCTGATCCCTTTTTCCCTGGGGCCTTAGCCTGTTTATTATCTTCTTAGGCCCTCCAGAGGTCAGCACAGCAGCCTGCAGACTGACCTGTTGCCTCATTTTCCTTGGTTTCTGTTCCTCTGAGGCCTGGTCTCTGCTATTGAAGATCTTAGAAACAACTTCTACTAGCTGTGACACGGGCATTCCAAAGTCACCCTCAACCTCCTGAAGCATTTTCTGAATGTCAGAAGCATTTTGTGCAATGAAGGTCATGTTCACAACCTTCAAATTCTCAGTATACTGGCGAGAGGTCTCAAAGATCCATTTTAAGAATTCTGAAGGATTCTCATTTGTGGTGATTTTAGCTGCCAGACTTTATTGAAACTCCTCTATTTGTGCACTCCCTTTCTTTTTTTAATAATATATTTTATTGATTATGCTATTACAGTTGTCCCATTTTCCCCCCTTTATTCCTCTCTGCCCTGCACACCCCCTCCTACCTATATCCCCCTCCCTTTAGTTCATGACCATGGGTCATGCATATAAGTTCTTTGGCTTCTACATTTCCTATACTATTCTTAACCTCCCCCTGTCTATTTTCTACCCACTGTCTATGCTACTTAGTCTCTGTACCTTTTACCCCTCTACCCACCCCCATCCCCTGTTGCTAACCCTCCATGTGATGTGCATTTCTGTTCCTGTTCTAGATGTTTGCTCAGTTTGTTTTTGTTTTTGTTTTAGGTGTGGTTGTTAGTAACTGTGAGTTTGTTGTCATTTTACTGTTCATATTTTTTATATTCTTTTTCTTAGATAAATCCCTTTAACATTTCATTTAATAAGGGCTTGGTGATGATGAACTCCTTTAACTTGACCTTATCTGAGAAGCACTTTATGTGCCCTTCCATTCTACATGACAGGTTTGCTGGATAGAGCAATCTTGGATGTAAGTCCTTGCCTTTCATGACTTGGAATACTTCTTTCCAGCCCCTTCATGGCTGCAGAGATTCTTTTGAGAAATCAGCTGACAGTCTGATGGGCACTCCTTTGTAAGTAACTGTCTCCTTTTCTCTTGCTGCTTTTAAGAGTCTCTCCTTCATTTTAATCTTGGCTAATGTAATTACAATGTGCCTTGGTGTGTTCCTCCTTGGGTCCAACTTCTTTGGGACCCTCTAAGCTTCCTGGACTTCCTAGAAGTCTATTTCCTTTGCCAGATTGGGAAAGTTCTCCTTCATTATTTGTTCAAATAAGTTTTCGACTTCTTGCTTTTCCTCTTCTCCTTCTGGTACCCCTATGATTCGGATGTTCAAACGTTTAAAGGTGTCCTGGAGGTTCCTAAGCCTCTCCTCATTTTTTTGAATTCTTGTTTCTTCATTCTTCTGTTTAGTTGTTTCTTTCTTCCTTCTGGTCCACACCATTGATCTGAGTCCCAGTTTCCTTCCCATCACTGTTGGATCCCTATACATTTTCCTTTATTTCACTCGGCATAGCCTTCATTTTTTCATCTAATTTGTGAGCAAAATCAACCATTTCTGTGAGCATCCTGATTACCAGTGTTTTGAACTGTGCATCTGATAGGTTGGCTATCTCTTCGTTCACTTAGTTGTATTTTTTCTGGAGCTTTGATCTATCCTTCCATTTGGGCCTTTTTTTTTTTTTTGGTCTTGGCAGGCCTGAGCCACGAAAGGTTAAGTGCCGAAGGCAGGTTCTGCTGGAAGGACTGATGTGCCAAACTGACTCAGAACGTGCAGGTAAAAATGCTGGAGTAATTCGTCCCAGTGTAAAATGTCTACCTGCATCCACACAACTACGGTTCCTCAGAAGAAAGTACATTCTCAGTGGAAGGGATCACAGCTCCTTTCTTTCCAAGTTTTCTGCCTGCTGCATTCCTTCCCTCCAGCATGTCAGTGTGCGCTGACATCATGACCTGTGCACTCTCTTTCTTAATCACACTAGGATACATTCTTGGTAATGCTCAAGTTTGGCCAGATCTCCACTATAGACATTCCATTGTGGATTGGCAGTGAGGATGGCAATTGAGGCCTCTGCCTGTCCTAGGTTCTGGGGTGGAGTGTCTTATTGTGAAGGCAATTAACCTCTTCTCTGGCCTTATCTAAGACATCCCCTCCTTCCTCAGCCATGAGGAAGGTATTAAACAAATGTTGGATGTCTATCCAGTTAGGGTTATGGGAGGTGAAGGCTTTCTGTCTGTCCTGTATCCTCCCTATAGGCAGGCATAATATTCTTCCAATTAAAAAGGTCAGAAGCCATAAAGGGAATGTACATCCAGATCATCCCTGCTGGTTGTCCATTGCCATCAAGTTCTCATATTGGCATTGTGTTAATGGGAACTGCCCTGTCTGTATTGGAGCAAACTCCTGACCAAATCTAGTACCTTTTTCAGTATGAGGGGGGATCCCATTCTCAGGGCCAGTAGAGACCCTCTTCTGGCTGGAGGTTGTGGGGAGGAGCTGCAGTTTCGTCCCCACCATGGTGGTGGAGCAGGGGCAGCAGCAGGGACATTACACCAGAGTAAGAATGAATCATCTTCACTCTCTGGTGACTCTAGCAGTACTGGCCTAACAGGCTATTTGCTATACTATAATTTTACATTCCATTTGAGCAGGCTTATTCTGATATAAAAGCATAAATACTTCTACAGAAGGGATTCCAACCCTTTTTTCCTGTTTTACAAATTATTAGGTTGGCCAAAAAGCTAGTTTGGTTTTTTCCATACTATGGCTCTTGTAGTGCTTAGTTGTCCTCAACTTCATTCAAAACAATTTTGTTAGAGTGTATTGTGACAGCTGTCATATCAGCATGCATTAAAAAACATTAAAACTGGTAATTTTTGTGTAGTCATTTTAATATTCAAGATGGAAGAAAATAAGCGACATTTTTGGCATGTTATGCTTTATTATTTCAAGAATGTGTCAAAAGTGGTTTGTGAAGTTTCATTCTGGAGATTTCTTGCCGGACAATGCCCATTGTCAGGTAGACCAGTTGAAGTTGATGGTAATCAAATGGAGAGAGACATTAACTGAGAACAACCAACATTATACCATGTGGGAGATAGCTGATATACTCAAATATCCAAATCACTAAAATTGTTGGTGAAAATGAAAAATGTGGCTTTTAATTTACAGGGAAAAAACCACACAAACTTTTTGGCCAACCCAATAATTCAAATTGCAGGATGTTAGTAATTTAAGGACCCCTTTTCTGGCCAGTGTTTTCCTGATCCTAAATTATACTGTGGCCATGTCACGCTGTAAAGAAAGTACATTCTGTTTTTTTATTGGTTCATAGCTAAACATGGCCCAGTTTTGTAAGATGCACCCAGGAAGCTGGATTGGGGGACTGGGTTAGACATAAGATTTTCCATCACAATACCTTTTCTCAAAATTACTTTCCACAGATCTTCTACCACTTCCTTAGTCCTTCTTAGTTTTATCCTTTTCTGTCTGTCCATAGTTTACCAGTCTGAACAGACAGAAGTTTTTAGGACTGAACCACTATCCTTGATTCCTTCAAAACTGTATTTTCAAATCTTACATGCTTCTAAAGTCTGTCCAGCGACAGATGAGACAGTAGTCCAGACCTGGTGGCCATTGGTCAGGTCCTGACTGTTGTCTGCTGCTGCAATGGGAGTGCTGGCTCTTTGATTGTCCAGGGAAAAGGCTAGCTCTAAGAGGGGCCTATTATATCTATATTTATATATATCTATATATCTAGGTGCATATACAGATATATAGATATATATATAGGTATATAGATAGAGAGAGAGGAGAAAGGGAGAGAGGTATGATTTCTAGAACTAGGATTTAAAGCTAAATTTAATCAAAGTTATAAGGACCCTTGGTTTATTGGGACCCTGTTTTAAGATCCTACGTGGGAAAAAAATTTCATGTGTATTTAATTTTTGTATTAGTTTTCTATTGCTACACGCTATCACAAATATGTTATAGAGGCTAAAACAGCACTTATTTATTATCTTACATTTCTTTAGGTCAGAGCCTGACATGGAGTGGCAAGATTCTCTGTTCTGAGGGTTTTATGATGCCAAAATCCAAGTGTTGGTGGGGCTATGATCTTCTCTGGAGGGTTTGGAGAAGAATTTACTTCCAGGCTCATTCAGGTTGTGCACATTCTCTAGAGTTGGAGGATTATATTGGCAAGTGGGCAGGAGAAACTTGGCCTCAAAGGACTCATTGCCATCGTCTTTTTAACTGCCTTTTTTTTTTTGTCAGAGATGACTTATTTTTAATAATTATATTACAGGCAAATATTTTATTTTCCCCAATTTTAAAATTTAGCTTTTCTGCCAGGCCACACTGAAAAAACTTCAGGACATCAAACAAGGTAGGGTTTTTGTTTTATTTTTCCTAAAAATTTAATTTTTTTTTCCCCCTGAAGTTCTTTCCTCCTCAGAAATGCATTTTAGGATCCACGTACTTGGAATATAAATAGCCACCAGAGGGCACCAGCTACTTACACAATAACTAAGTAATGGTTCTTGCCCCAGACCTGTCACCCCTTTCTTTTGAATTATTTCTAATCAGAGCAGCCATGTGTTCTTGGTAAAAGCCTTAATAAATTTCTTTATATTGTCTCTTCTTTGTGATTTGAAGTGATATATAAACATGAAACAAGAGCTATCTATGGCCACACATATTTCTCCCCAGCATAAAAATTGCCTGTGTGATCATTATAGGGCAACATGACCAGTTTGGAGTTACGTTCTTTCTCAGCTTTTCTGCCCCTCTGCCATGATTTTGTTTTGTATTGTTTTGTGCACCTGTGAAATTTATCATCTTTTTTTTATTGTTCAACAGAATGACTGTAATTATATTAACTGACTTTAATCAGATTTCTCTTTCCCCCCTCTTCTCTCTCTGGTTTTCTACCTTCCCTCCTTTTCCTTCCCTCATATATTCCTAAGCATATTTTTCCTCTTTATGTTACTATTTTGAAATACTTTACTCCTGAAAGCAATATTACAAGAAATGGGGAGGCCATGCTATACAAAAGCCTGGGAGTAAGAAAAGCCTAACATAGGAGTCAAGTGGAGCCAGATCTGCCTGCTTAGCCTAACCCTCCTTTGGGGCTGGTCTTCCACAGCAGGCACAGGCGCATGTGGTTCTTCACCAGCTGGACAGAAAAGAGATCTCTCCTAGTCTTCCAAGAGGAGGAAAGTAAGCAAGACAGGTGGTTCTGAAGCATTTGGGAATATAGTTCACAATGCATAGTGCTACCTGAACAAGACAAAATTTATTACTGTTATAAAAAAAGATCAGAGAGTCTGTATACTCAAGCAAAAGAGTTGCCACATTAAGGAGACCAAAAATCCATTTAAATCATTGTTCATTCTTGAAAAAAATGTTTCAAAGAAAGCTTTGTGACTCCCTCAAAATGTCCCTAAACACCCTTTTAGCTTTATAATCCACTATAGCTTTTCATCCCTGAAGTATTTAAATCCTTTTGGAATTAAAAGCTCTTTATGTTTATAGTCACTATTTTTTAAAAAAGCATTATCATGCACTTACTCTGTGCCAGCACTGTTTTATGTACATCCTGAGAATATAAAGATGAAAGGACAAAAATCTCTTCACCCTTAAAAAGATTAGTGTGCTGGGAAAGGTGACCTCATAAAGTATAAAGTAGTAATCTTGTCCTAAATTACTTTTTGTAAGGTTGCCTCCTTCCTCTAGTATTCTAGAATTTATTGAATAAATTCAAGTAGACTATACCATTTGTACACCAAAGTACTCTGCAAATATATTACTCTTGTTATGAAGATGTAAGTTTTTAAAAATGTTTATTGGTTTTAGAGAAAGAAACAGAGAGAGAGAGAAACATTGGTTGGGCAACCTAGGCATGTGCCCTGACCAGAGATCGAACCTGTAACCTTTTGGTGTAGGGACTATGCTCCAACCAACTTAGCCACACTGGCCAGGGCTTGAAGATGTAAGTTTTTTCATATCACAGTTCTTCCTTTATTTTCTGATTTTTGCCTCAGTCACTTCTCAAACATTTTTTCAGCGCCTATGATGTGCCCGCCTCTATGCTAGGTAGGTTGCAAATATGAGCAAGACATTGCCTCTAGCTCTCCAAGTTATTTCACATCTCCTTTCTCCTTAAACCTACAACACTTCATCTCCCCTCAGGTTCAAGTGGTGATCTCATGCTTCACCGAAGGACCAGAAACCAGCAGGCAGAAATTACATCAGTTTTTCACCCAGTCTACTAACCTGCCTAACTGAACACGTGCCATCCCTCCTTTCAGAATGAAGAATCATGCGCTCTTCTCTCTAGGGCTCTGGATGTCAAGCCTGCCTACTTGATGATTTCATTCCTTCCATTATCTGCTCCCTTTTCCACATCATGCTTTAGTATTGCCCTCAAGTAAGCTCTCCCTATCATCCATATCCTTGCCAGCTTCTACCCTGTATCTTGGCATCCTTTCAAGGTGAGACTTAGCAACATTGCCTATACTTGCTTTCTCTACTTCCTCAGTTCTTATTCTCTTATTAGTCAGTTCACTCTAATCATGTGTTCAGCACATTTACTGAAATGACCTTCATCAAATCTGTCACCAATGACGTAACCTTGCCAAATACAATGGCAGTTTTCAGTTCTCTCTGATTTGACCTTTCTGCAGGATTTGGCAGAGATGAACATTTCCTCCTATTTAAAACACATTGTATTGTTGCCTTCTGTTACCATGTGCTCTCAGTTTTCCTCCTATGTCACTGGAGTTTCTTCTGGGTCACTCTTCCCCTTACTCCACTTCTAAATATTAAAATGCCCCAGGTCTCCAGGACATCTTTGCTTCTGCATTTACATTTGCTCCATAGGTAATTATATCCAGTTTCGTTGCTTTAAATACAATCTACATGCTGATAAATAATAAAATTCTGTGTTCAGCTCTGATATCTCCCCAGATCTCCATACCTGAATATTTAACTTCCTTCTTACATCTCCACTTGTATCTCTTTGTGCATCTCAAAAATAACAAGACCAAAGCAGTATTACTGGTTCCCTTCAGATTTTTTTCCTATCACAGTTTTCTTGATCTTGGGTAAGGCACCCCTGTGCACCCAGTGCTTTCTCCCACCGTCTCACCCAAGCCATCAGTAAGTCTTGCTAGCCCTGTCTGCAAAGTGGAGCCTCAGTCAAACCTCCTCTCCACACCAGGTTGCTACCACCTTGGTCCATGCCTCCTTCATCTCTTGCCTGGATGACTGCAATGGCCATCTGACTGTTCTTTCAGTTTATCTCCGTGTGCACCTCTGGACAAGCCAGGGGAACTTTTTAAAGGAAAATCAGACCCCTCTGATGATTTCCCATTTCCATTAGAATAAAACAGAAGGACCTTTGCAAGCCCTTTGAGACCTGCATTGCTTTCTGGGCTCATCCGCTAATGCCCTCACCTTGTTCACTACATTCTGACCACAGGGGGGAGCCCTCATTTAATGACAAATGCATTTCTGTCTCAGGCCTTTGCTCTTACTATTCCCTGTGCTGCCTGGAATACTCTTGTCACAGATCTCTTCTTTAGCTGACTTCTCATTCATTATTCACTTCCCAGAGTTGTCAGTGAAAATGTCCTCATATCCCCTCACCAATCTATCCAAAAAGTATCCTGCCCACCCCCAAAGGCATTCTATACCCCATTACCCTGTTTTATTTTCATAAGGCTTACGATCACCCTAAAGTATTTATTTGTCCACATTTTTTGTTTCATTTGTCACTAGAATGTAAGGTAAAGGTCAGGGCTCCCATGTGTTTTACTCACCCTTGCATCCCCAGTATCTGGCATATAGATGTTTTCATTAAACACTTACTGATATTAAATGAATGAAAAATTGAGTGAATGAATGAATGAGTGAGAAGACATGAAAGTTAGCATATAACAACTGTCAGTGATATGAACTGTGACAGAGATGATCAAACAAGGAAATGGGCCATAAAGGTAAGCAGCCACCTAATTCCTGGATTGTTTTTATATACCTTGAAAATGCAAGATTACATTTTTATCATTCAGATCATGTATATTTAAAAATAGTTAAACTAAATACCTTTCATACAGGAAATCTCATGTTTTACCCCTTTTCCACTTTACAGCTTCATGCGATTCTTCCAAATTATGGCTCATATCTCATTTCTCACTCCCTTTTCAGGCTTATACAATAAGCGCTTCACAAAAACTCATTCAGCAAATGAGTAGTAACAGTTATCTGTATCTTTGAGAAGCTATAGATAAATGATGTTTTAAACTTTGTTAATTACAGGAAAATTGCTTTCATGACTTCTGTGAAATACTCTAATAGTCACCTTAAAATTAATAAGTATATTTTAAGTAAACTACCAAAGAGTTTCATATGTTGTGATATTCAGGTTTTTCTTTATTTTTTGTCAGGTTTGTTAAGGCCTAATTTATATACAGTAAAGTTTACCCTTTTATGTACACAGTTTTATGAATTTTGACAAAGTGTACAGATGTAGCCACCACCGCATGAAAATACATAGCATTTCCATCAGCCCAAATTTTCCTCTTGCCTCTTTGTCACCTCCCCCATCCCCTGTCTACTACTGATTTGTTTTCTGTCCCTATAGTTTTGTTTTTTCCAGAATGGAATTATATATTCTTCAGATTTTTTGAAAATGCTGTTGAGATTCATTCCTGTTTAATGCATGGTCGTCCCTGTTTATTGCTAAGTAGTATTCTATTGTATGACTATATTATAATTTGTTTATCCATTTATATCTTTCTGTGATAACTCATTTTGAGGTATTAAATTCAGAAGTATGGTTTTCTGGGAGACATTTTGCATTTACTAAATAAACATTTATTGAGTCCCCATAGTCTGCCTGTGGATTCTAAGGTGAATAAGATACATTTTTCTTTTGAAGGGAAGGTGAATAAGATTCTAAGGTGAATAAGATACATTTTTCTTTTGAAGGGAAAATAATAGCAGGTGAAAGAACAGGGCATGAGCTTATTTTTATTGTTTTTAGAAAGGCCCTAATAGAGGGCAAGTTTTGTTAGACTGTGAAAACTCTGAAATATAAGCGCATATTGTATTTAATTGTGGAATTATTTCACAAGTCTATTTTTTAGCTTTCTTTACACATATTTTATGTGTGTTCAACTTTATTGATTGTAATATCCCAAGTAAAATCTTAAGATGGGATAATACATTGATTAAGAACACCAGCTCTAGACCAGGAGGAACATGGACTCATTTGTTGTGGACATTTGTTGTTTTGGATCAGCAGACATTTTATCCTGTCCAAGACATCCTTGGTGACACTTAGTCCATAGTTCATATAAATCCTATTTTCCTGCAAGATTCGAACCCCAACCTACATGCCTAACCCCATGTGCCATTACCAGCTAGGATACCAAGGCAAGAAGGGTTCTTATTGGCAATACAGCCACAACACAATTATTGGACCAAGAACACATGATTGTATTTTTTCTGATTCACCCTGTAAACCCAATGTAGAAGTAAACATTATGGGCTGTTTGAACCAGAAATGTTTTCTTAGGTGTGGAGATTTGGGGTAGGACCAAACTTTTAAGGACCGTTTGGCGTGGACATTTAGGGCAGGGCCAAATTCCAAGGACCTCTAGTTGCTGACCAAATGTCTTGGTAGACATTTCGGACAGGACCAATTGTCCTTTCAGGCTTGTTTTGTCTTTCCAGAGCAGCAACCTCTATTCTTCTGGGAAATTCTCCCTCAGACTGTGATGCTGATGGAAACTGCCATCCCTTTGGCGCCGACTCCCTGAGTCCTGGGCCCTCTTGGCCTCCTACCTTGGTTCTCCCCTTTCTTCCTACCACATTTGCACTTGGACACCAAACTTCACTGTCTGTTTTGTGACTGATTCACAAATAACAGCTAGTTTTTGAATGTTTACTATATGCCAGGAACTTTCCTTAATGTTTTAATGCATTATATCGTTTAGTTGTGAGAACCACAGTGTAGTCACAGTGCAGTGACTGCTGTTATTCAAATGGAAGCAAATGTTTAGAGAAGTTTGTGAAAGTCCCATGGCTAGTATGTGGTAGGGCCAGCTCCCTTCCAGACCCTTGCTTAAAGCCATAGGACTGTGGCTTTCAGAAGCCAAAACCCCACTCCTAAATGAGGACCCATTCAGTAGGGCCTCTGGTCTCGTGCTCTATAGGTGGAGGGAAGGGTATTTAATGTTTTGTTTTACCTCCACTATGTTTTACTCCTACTGGCATCATGAACTCTGTGAGTCTTGTTAAATACTGGGTAGTTTTCCATACTATTTTTAGTTCATTCAGCATTTACCAGAATGCTATAGCCTGTTATCATAGCCTTTAAGGGCCTTCAATATGACATTTGTCTCTTTCAAACTAGACATGATGCATCTAATCTTAACTATCTGTCACTTGGGGGTTTGTTAGACTCCCTTGTTGCAGATGTTTTTTCTAGTCTCTTATTGCTTTGTTACTTCTCTTTTAAATTATAAAGTAATATTTTGTCAGTGAAACTGGGTTAATTTCTTTCATTTTGTTTAATCTTTGGGGTACTTCTCTTTTTGTAGCTTAAGTTTGTTAAAAACAGATCTGCTGAACTATTATCCTGCCTATTACACTGCAATAGACAGATGTTTGTGCCCCCCCCCAATTCAGTGTTGAGATCCTGACCCTCCCCCAAGGGGGTGGTATTCAGAGGAGGGAGCTGTGGGAGGTAACGAGGTCATGAATGGGATTGGCGCCCTTATAAGAAATACTACTTAGCCCTCCACCATGTGAGGTTACCATGAAAGGACACCAACTCTTCCAGTGCCTTGATTTGGGACTTCCCAGCTGCCAGAACAGTGAGAAATAATTTTTTTATTTTTTAAAAAATATATTTTATTGATTATGCTATTACAGTTGTCCTATTTCCCCCTTCATTCCCCTCCACCCTGCACACCCCCTCCCACCCACATTCCCCCTCCTTTAGTTCATGTCCATGTGTCACAAGTTCTTTAGCTTCTACATTTCCCACACTATTCTTGCCCTCCCCCTGTCTATTTTCTGCCTACCATCTACGTTATTTATTCTCTGTACCTTTTCCCGTCTCTCCTCCTCCCACTCCCCTGTTGCCAACCCTCCATGTGATCTACATTTCTGTGTTTCTGTTCCTGTTCTAGTGTTTGCTTAGTTGGCTTTTGTCTTAGTTGGCTTTTTGTTTTGTGGATGTTAATATCTGTGAGTTTGCTGTCTTTTTACTGTCATATTTTTTATCTTCTTTTTCTTAGATAAGTCCCTTTAACATTTCATATAATAAGGGCTTGGTAATGATGAACTTCTCTGACTTGACCTTATCTGAGAAGCACTTTATCTTCCCTTCCACTCTAAATGACAGCTTTGCTGGATAGAGCAATCTTGGATGTAGGTCCTTGCCTTTCATGACTTGGAATACTTCTTTACAGCCCCTTCTTGCCTGGAAGGTCACTTTTGAGAAATCAGTTGACAGTTTGATGGGAACTCCTTTGTAGGTGACTGTCCCCTTATCTCTTGCTGCTTCTAGAATTCTCTCCTTCATTTTAATCTTGGGTAATGCAATTATGATGTGCCTTGGTGTGTACTTCCTTGGGTCCACCTTCTTTTGAACTATCTGTATGGTAGTTTCAGTTACTTCACATTCTTGCCAATATATGTTAATGGGGCAGGCCTGCCTCCCTGCTGCTTCACTGGCTTGCCTCTCAGTGGTTCCCCTGTGAACCACTGGACTAAAGGGTTGTACAACCTTAAAAGGAATTATGGTATCCAGTCTCTAAATATTAGTCATTCTGGTGGCTCTGCAGTGGTATTCATTACAGTTTTAATTTGAATTTTTCTGATTGCAATGTTAAGTACTTTTTCATAAGTATATTGGCCATTTGAATATCTTGTTTATGAAATAATGGTTTACATTTTTTGCATATATTTATAGTTTTGTTGTTGACTTACAGGACTCTGAATATGAATTCCTTGTCAGATATACTGTAAATATTTTCTCCCAGTTTGTAGCTTGCCTTTTTACTTTCTTTTTCTTTTTTCTTTTTTCTTTTTTTTTAAGTTTTAGACAGAGGGTAAGGGAAGGGAAGGAGGAAAACATTGGTGTGCAAGAGAAACATTGATCAGTTGCTTCTCACATGAGTCCCAACCTGGGACCTGGCCAACAACCCAAACATGTGCCCTGACTGGGATCAAACCAGTGACCTTTCTGGTTTGAGTTTGTGGAATGACGCCCAAACCACCGAGCCACACAGGTCAGGGCACCTTTTTACTTTCTTCATGACATATTTTGGTAAGCTGAGATTTAAAATTTTGATGAAGTAAAATTTATCAGCTTTTTCATTTGTGGCTAATTCCTTTGTGTCCTAAGAGCACCAAGCTTTGCCTGTGCCAAGGCAGTGTGGTTTTGCCCCTATGTTTTCTCTAAGAATACTTAACAGTTTTACTTTACATTGAGTTGCACAATGCTGGTTCTAAGACCATCATCAGTCACTTGGATATTGCAGTTGCCTCTTAACTTGTCTCCTTGCTTTCATCCTTATTCTCCCTACTGACCCTTCTCAACCCAGATGTCATATGACCCTTCAAAAACAAAATTCAGGTGTCATTCCTTTGATCAAAACTTCTGGTGACTCCCCATTTCATTCACATAAAAGTAAAATTCCTTGCAGGGGCCTCTTATTACTCTCCTGCTTAGCTTACGCCCCCTTCCGGCTCACTGTGCTTCACTCACATCGGCCTCTTTGCTGTTTATAGGTGTGAACACCCCAGATATCCCCAGACCTTTGTAGTTGTTTCCTCTGTCTCAAATGCTCTTTCCAGATATACATATGAAAAATTCCCTCCTATCCTTCAAGTCTTTAACTGTCTCTTTCTCAATGACACTGACCTTAACTGCAATGTTGAAAATTGTACTTGCTCCCCATCTTTGTACTCCCAATCTTCCTAATCCTGCTATTTTTCATAGCACTTAGATCCTCTTACATATGTGTGGGTTGTTCTTTATTTCCTTTACTATTATACTCTAGTTTCTCTTCAGATTGTATAAATCTTTTGCCTTTTTTTCCTTTACTATTTATTGCCTGTCTTTCTCTGTTATAGTGTGATTTTGATCTATTCTATTTGCTGATACTCACAAGCCCATAACACAGAACCTAGAATGTAAAAGGCAATTAATAAATATTGGGTGTATTTGTTTTACTTTTCACTAGTAGGCATTTCAAATATGAGAAAAGCAGAGAAGACAGTATAATAAACCAACAATTATCAGTCACTTTAATTTAACAAATTATTAGTATTTTATCATATTTATTTTTCTATATTTTTTACTAAAGCATTTCAAATAAATTACAGAGATAATGATGGGTAATTCCTATACTTCATTATACATCTCTTAAAAATAAAGACATCTTTGCCTGACTGGTGTGGCTCAGTGGGTTGGGTGTCATCCTGCAAAACAAAAGGTTGCCGGGTTGATCCCCTGTCAGGGCACATGCCTGGGTCGCGATTTGGTCCCTGCTCAGAGAGTGTGCACAAGGTAACCAATTGATGTTTGTCTCTCACATCCTCACCTCAATGTTTCTCTCCTTCCCTTCCTCCCTCCCTTCCCCTCTCTCTAAAAATAAATAAATAAAATTATTTAAGGAAAAATAAGGATCTATATGTAATAAAATTAATGATAATCTTCTCTCCCTTACTTTGCACATGTAATTAGAAGCCAAATCTTTCTCTTTTTTTTTTTTTGTATCTGATTCCCATCTTAGTCCTATATTCATTATCACTGCAATTATAATAATTATTATTATTGTGATTCATTATATTAATAATGACACCTTATTGTGTATCAGGGCTGCTTGGATTCTTCAGTCATTTAATCCTAACCAGCCTTCTGGGCTGCGGGGATGTGCCCAGAGTCCAATTTGCAGTTCATAGTTTACCTTTAAAAAGTGAGTGTGCCTTGTGGTATGCCTGTTACATCCTAAGCTAACATCCCTGCTCTCAACATCTGCAGTTTTATCCTACTTTTTCTTCCTTATTTTCCCTGTCAGTCTGTTACATTATGTCCCTATTTCCCAGTATTCACATGTGTGTAGCTCCTTTCCCTTAAATTCAAACTAAGCCTGTGACTTGCTTCAACCAATAGCATAAAGCAAAAGTGACACTGCTAGTCCCAGGCCTCAACTTTAAGGAGGCCTAGCAACTTCCATTTTGTGCTACTGGGAGTCTTAAACCCCCCTGTGAGAAGTTTGGCTACCTTGCTGCAGATTCTGCATGGAGAGAATCCATGTAGAGAGAAAAGGCCCTGGAACTACATGGAGAGAGAGGGAAACCTGGCTCAGCTGGGACACTGGGACAGCTGAGTCCCAGCTGAGCCCAGTGTGCCAGTGTCCCAGCTGAGCCCTGCACAGATTATGTGGTCATAAGCAAGTTATGAGTTAACTAATTAGGTAAAGAAAAAATAGCCAAATTTCTTCTGAAACACCCCAGCCAAGACCTCCCTGCTTTAGGTAGTGTTTCTCAAAGTTGTTCTGGAGACTGTCTGTCTCAGAATAACCTGAAATGTTTATTTGAAAAAATTTTTAAGCTTTTTTAAAAAGCACATTTTATTGATTATGCTATTACAGTTGTCCCATTTCCCCCCTTTATTCCTCTCCACTTTGCACACCCCTCCCACCCACATTCTCCCCCTTTAGTTCATGTCCATGGGTCATACATATAACTTCTTTGGCTTCTACATTTCCTATACTATTCTTAACCTCCCCCTGTCTATTTTCTACCTACCATCTATGCTACTTATTCTCTGTACCTTCCCCCCTCTTTCCCCCTTCCACTCCCCTGCTGATAAACCTCCATGTGATCTCCATTTCTGTGTTTCTGTTCCTGTTCCAGTTGTTTGCTTATTTGCTTTTGTTTTTGTTTTAGGTGTGGCTATTAATAATTGTGAATTTGCTGTCATTTATTGTTCATATTTTTTATCTTCTTTTTCCTAGATGAATCCCTTTAATGTTTCATATAATAAGGGCTTGGTGATGATGAACTCCTTTAACTTGACCTTATCTGAGAAGCACTTTATCTTCCCTTCCATTCTAAATGACAGCTTCGCTGGATAGAGTAATCCTGGATGTAGGTCCATGCCATTCATGACTTGGAATACTTCTTTCCAGCCCCTTCTTGCCTGTAAGGTCTCTTTTGAGAAATCAGCTGACAGTGTTATGAGAACTCCTTTGTAGGTAACTGTTGCCTTTTCTCTTGCTGCTTCTAAGATTCTCTCCTTCATTTTAATCTTGGGTAATGTAATTATGATGTGCCTTGGTGTGTTCCTCCTTGGGTCCAATTTCTTTGGGACTCTCTGAGCTTCTTTGACTTCCTGGAAGTCTATTTCCTTTGCCAGATTAGGGAAGTTCTCCTTCATTATCTGTTCAAATAAGTTTTAAATTTGTTGCTGTTCCTCTTCTTCTTCTGGTACCCCTATGAATTGGATTTTGGGATGTTTAAAGATGTCCTGGAGGTTCCTAAGCCTCTCCTTGGTTTTTTTGAATTCTTGTTTCTTCATTCTTTTCTGGTTGAATGTTTCTTTCTGTCTTCTGGTCCACACCATTGATTTGAGTCCCAATTTCCTTCCCATGACTGTTGGTTCTCTTTACATTTTCCTTTATTTCACTCAGCATAGCCTTCATTTTTTCATCTAATTTGCAACCAAATTCAACCAATTCTGTGAGCATCCTGATTACCAGTGTTTTGAACTGTGCATCTGATAGGCTGGCCATCTCTTCATTGCTTAGTTGTATTTTTTTCTGGAGCTTTGGTCTGTTCTTTCATTTGGGCCTTTTTTTTTTTTTTTTTTTTTTTTTTTTTTTTTTTTTTTTTTTTTTTTTTTTTTTTTTTTTTTTTTTTTTTTTTTTTTTTTTTTTTTTTTTTTTTTTTTTTTTTTTTTTTTTTTTTTTTTTTTTTTTTTTTTTTTTTTTTTTTTTTTTTTTGCCTTGGCACACCTGCTACATATAAGGAGCAGAGCCTTAGGTGTTCACCAGGGTGGGGCAACCCATGTCTCTGCTTTGTGATGCTGTATGTGGGGGGAGGGTTCTGAGAGGAAATAATGGTGCTTGCTCTGCTCTCCACTGGATTTCAGTCTCTTCCCCCACTACCCACAAGCAAATCGGGCCCTTCTGGTGCTGATTCCTGGGTGGGTGGGTTTGTGTATATTCTAGGACCCTGTGGGTCTCTCCAGTAAACTTTCCTGTGAGGCTGGGAGTTTCTCCTGCTGCTGCCTCAACCCCCACTGGTGTTTTCAGTCAGAGGCTTGGAGGCTTTATTTCTGCACACTGGAGCCCTGGGTTTTACTGTCTGCCTCGCTCCCCAGTTGTTCCTCCCAGTTTATCTGCACAGGAATGTGGGACCACCCACTCCACCAGCTGCCACCTTGCTGGGTCCACCAGCTGCTGCCTTGCCCACCCTGGTCCTCCAGCCATTGCCTTACCATGAGTCCTCTCTGCCTGGCTACCCAGCTCCGCCCCTCCTACCAGTCTGGATGAATGTTTCTTTAACTCCTTGGTTGTTGGACTTCCATATAGTTCAATTTTCTGTCAGTTCTGCCTGTTTTTTTTTTTGTTTGTTTTTAAGTTGTCCTTCTTTTGGTTGTGTGAGGAGGCACAGTGTGTCTACCTACACCTCCATCTTGACTGCAAACATCTATTGATTTGAAAAGGGAAAATTTTAATCCAACCCTAGAATCTCTTGGGCAAGGTAGGGGGGAATCAGGATCTTTAATGAGACTTACCCTGTTGATTCACAGTAAAGTTTAATAATGTACTTAAGGGTTCTCTTCTGCCTACTTTCCACACCGTTCCAAGTCTACACCTCTTTTTCTTTTCTTTTTTTTAACAACCTACTGATACACTCTCAGGGATTTGATCCTGCCAGTTGCTCAAATGCTGGATCAGCATTCTAAATCAAATCATTTCTCCTAGTTGGTATTTTCCTCTCACCAACCCAACTCTGTTCTACTTGGTTCATTCACTCTGGATCCACCTTGCCTTCAGGATCTCTCCTGGTTTTAAGGTGCTTCTCATATTCCAGCTGAAGAATCTTGTGCCTTTGAAGACCAGAAGTTCCTGCTGTGCAGACTAGCTCTGATCCCCCCACTGTATTTCTCAAGCTAGCCACATCAGTTCTTTTTATCCTTAAAAAAATCATGATGAGAGCTTTTAAAACTGGATATAGTGCAATTTACAGACAGTAAAATATAGGATGGCTTTGTCAATTAGGAGTTGACATTGGTGAACTTGGTGAGAACAATTTCAGGAGTGTGATAAAGGCAGAAACCAGAATTTTGCAGTAAGAGAATGAATAGGAGCTGAAGGTTAAAGAAGGTTTTTTATCAAGTTGTGAAAGACTGAGCATACTTACAGGTGGAGGGGAAAGAGCCAGTAAGGAAGGCAAAGTTGCTAACAAAGTAATGTGTTGTGAGAGGGTAGGATGATCCAGAAGGGATAGGAACTGATTATAAAATAAGGTTCCAGGGAAAGAGGAAAGGTGTTACAGTTTGCTATTGCTGCATAACAAATTATCCCAAACTTAAAAATTAGTCTGTTATATTTCATGATTCGGGAGTCAGAGATTTGGGCAGGGCTTAGCTGAGCAATTACTCTGTCCCATGTGATATCATAGGAGGTTATTTGCCAGATCTGCTGGTGAATCGGTTAGTTTGGAAGGTCCAAGATTGCTTCATTCATATATCTGATGCCTTGGAAGGAGTGACTAGCTGGTAGGGCACTGCTGAGAATGTCAACCAGAACACCTACAGGTGGCCTGTCCTAGGGAAGTCTCTGGGTGTATGGCCTTCTAATATAATGGCTCAGGTTTCCAAAGAGAATATTCTGACTGTTCTGAACAAAGCAAGACTTCTTATGACCTAGTCTCTTAGGTCCCATAATGTTACTTCAGATTAATTCCATTGGTTAAACCACTAAGTCACTGGCCTTAGTGATTCAGTCCAGATAGAAGAGAAAGGGATATGGACCCTACCTCTTAGTGAGGGGAGTGTTAAAAATTTATAGCCATTTTTAATCTGCTACAAAGTGGGTGGGTTGGATAAAATCAGAGGACATATAAAAGACTTGCCTGGGACATGAAGAGACGCCACTTTCATGGACCTCTAAATGTTAGAGTTTCCAGAACTCTGTCCTCAGCTCTCTCTATATATACTGTCCCCCTACATGATCTCATCTAGTCCTGTTGCTTTAAAGACCTTGATATACTGATGACTTTCAAGTTTATATCTCTAGACCCCAAACTCTCACCTCAGCTCCAGACATGTATATACAAGTCCCTACTCAACATATCCACTAGGATGTCTAGTAAACATTACAATTTTAACATGGCCAAAACAAAGTTATTGATTTCTATACTACCCTAAGTCTGCTTTCCCCAGCCTTCCTGATGATAGTAAATGATACAAATATACATTAAGTTTCTCAGGACACTACATAGGAGCCCTCCTTGGCTCTTCTCTTTCCTTCACACAGCACATTTAGTCTATCAGTACATATCTACTTTAAAATCAGATTCACTTTGGCTCCACCTTCTAAAATATATCCTGAACCCAACCACTTCTCTTCATCTCCACTCTCCTCATCTAAGTCAATGCCACCATCAACCCTCACCTTTCCCTGGCCTCCTGACTGCACTCTCGACCCCTCATTGCCTTCCCTCCATCCCCATACCATCCAGAGTAATCTCTATAAAATGTAAATCAAGTGATATAAATTCTCTGCTTAAAACCATCTAAAGACTTCCCATTGCAGTCAAAACAACCTACACACCTTGTCAGCATCTGTGAAGCCTGCCCAATCTTGCTCTATCTGCCTGTCTGCTCTCATCTTCCTCCGTTCTTCCCCTGGGCCCCAGACCTCCAACCACTCTGATCTTTCAGACCTGTGAACACACTGAGCTTGTCTCAGGTCATCCCATGTATTGCTCATTCTGCTTGGAAGGCTCCTCTAGATCTTCATGTGGTTCTCCTTCTTATCATTTAGGTGGTAAAATATGACCTAAATGTCACTTTTGCAGAGAGGCCTCCTCAACCACTGCAACTAAAGTTGCACCATATCTCCCCCAGTCACCTGCATCGCAATATCCTGTTACAGCTTCTTCATAACACTTATCAGTACCCGAAGTTCAAGTTTGTGCTCATTTCCTTTTTATATGTAATGCTAGAACGTAAACTCCTTGAGGGTGCTGTTACTGTCTGTCTTCTTCACAGCTGATTTTTCTAGTACTTAGCACATTGCAGGCTTCAAAATACATACATAATAAATGTTCATTTAAATTGGCTCTTTCCCTATTTTACAAGTAGATTGAGAGAAGGTAGGGAGAGGAATGAAAACCCTCCTCTCTTTGATATGGGACATAAAGTGTTTGACTGATAGAAGCAGGTAGAGATTTCAGAAGGGTAATGAATCATTCGACTCTCTTCAAATGTTTTTTTTTTTTTTAAAGAAATCAATAGTTGAAAGTTTTGTTGTTTCAATTACAATGAACACTTCTTAAAAAGTAATTTTATGGGACAAAGAATTTGATTTTTTACCCGTTTAGATTGCATTGGCTTTAAAAACACCAATGTCACATTTGTTACACTTCTGGCCTAGAATTGATTTCCCTTAATCCATTGTTTTGTTTTTGTTTTTGTTTTCTTCCCTCTCTTTAGAGGGTCTGCTATATCTGGCACTGACAACACAGGACCAGTTTAGGAAAAGACAAATGTCAATGCTTTCTGTCAGCGTGTCCTTTCATTATAGCCTTAAGTGAGTCCTTTTCATGTCCTATGTCCATACTTCTGTGTTTCCCATCATAAAGTCTTGGTATTTTGCAAGAATTTAATTCATGTTTCAATATCCATGCTTCTATCTCTCTTTTCCATTGGCAAAGTCTATGTCTTTTGCAGGAATTAAATAGGCATAATTTTCTTGTATGTATTTTTTGTTTTCTACATTTGAACAAAAAGTTGTATTCAAGGTGTATCTTGGCTGCAAAATTTATTTTCTGATTCAGCTTTTTAATGTTTTCTTAAAATGACTTTCTAACACTTTTTCATTAGTTTATTTTTATTGGCTCACATATACTACTCCTCCAGAGTGAACTAGATGTGAATTTATGAAGGTGATGAAAAGAGTAATTAAACAAGGAACTGCTGACAGATGAAAGTACTGCAAATTATTTTTCCTTAGAGAAATGCACGCACGTACACAGCAACACAGACTTTGGAAGCCCGACAAGACTGCTGGACATGCTGAACTAGTTCTTGTACATTCCAAAAATGGAAAGCAACTTGTGTGATTCATTCCTGAGATATTTGAGAAAGCCAAATGTGTTTCCATGTGCTATAGCATGTCAGTAACTTCATGAGGGCTTTTGACTTGCTTTTTTGGGAAAATCTTTATGTTTACAAGTGTGGCTAAAGAGCCAGAATGGACATCAACATGCAACAGCAACTGATCAGGTACACACCTGTAGGACCCTTGCACCTGGCCTAACAAAAGGATTTGAAGACCAAGAGCTCTAAGAAATTAAACATTGATGACCTGGCTAGTGTGGCTCAGTGGATTGAGTGCTGGCCTGCAAACCAAAAGTTCACTGGTTCGATTCCCAGTCAGGGCACATGCTTGTGTGGTGGGGCCAGTTCCCTGGTTGGGAGTGTGCGAGAGGCAGCCCATTGATGTAGCTCTCACACACTGATGTTTTCCTTAATTTCTCCCTCCCTTCCACTCTCTCTAGTAGTAAGTAAATAAAATCTTTAAAAAAAATTAAACATCGCTGAAACCTCTTTTAACCTGCACCTTACCTGAAATCTTGATTAGAGAGTTTATTTTCAGAGTTGCCCACATTTGGTCAACCACGTGTGAGAAAGGAAAGAACACAATATCACTCTGAATGTATGACCATGATTGTTCTCTCTTGTTGAGCAGCAGTTGGGGGCTGGGAATTTCCTGACCTATTTTTTCCCTTTCAAGCAGATCTAGATGTAAACTATTTCCAGGCTAAATATTGATTTAATTAATTCTTGTAAATCTCCAAAGAAGATTCCACAGCTTGCTTTAGGATGCAACAATTCTCACTCAATCCCACCAAATGTAACCTTCATTTTCTCAGACTGTGCTTTGGGGCTTTTGAGTATGTAGATGATAAGATCTGTGGTATTTGGCTCTAAGTTCCCATTCTGGTTTTTTTTTTTTGTAAGGACACCTGACTTTCTAAGTTTCTCTCATTCGAATGGGCCCCAAGTGGTCTCATGGGCCCTGGGAACTTTCTTTTTGCCACTGCAGGATCAGCCTTCTGCCAGGGCTCCAGCCAGTCTCTCCTAGTCCTGTGGGGGCTCTGTTCAAAATTGGTGGGGTTCCTACCCCTTCCTTCTAGTGATTAATACAGCATTTTAGCTGTAAAGTAGTCTTCAGGCTAATGTAGTTTAAGCCTTTTTATCATCAGTTACACTAGTCTTTTTGTTAAGGACTTTCAAACAAGTTTCTTCAGAGAGGAGGCCAGAGAAGCTTTCATTGGTGTCATAGTAATTCCTCACAGGCAGATGGCTGCATCTCTCAGTTTTCTACCTTTGGATGAATTACTTGCCCTCCCTGGCAGCCGCATCCACCCCCCCTGCCCCCCCACCCCCTGCCAAATTGTTAGAAAAAGTCTCTCTTTTCTTATGTGGTTGAGGACATATAATCATGGTATTCTAGGAGATTGACCAGTCCCAAATTCTTGTTACTTTTTCCAAGAGGCTTTGAGGCTTTGAGACCCTCATACAAATAATATCCGCTTGCTCTGATATCTTACACTTTCCAAAGCAAACCTATAGCTTATTCATCTTTCTTTCCCCCAGTTTGACCAAGATAGGATTATACAATGTCTTTAACACTTTCCCAAGCTTGATGGAATTCGCAGGGAGCAGCAAGTTACGCGCCTCAGCCTCTTCTTTCCACTAAGTCTCAATTTCTTACAGTTCTTCTACCAATTCTCACACACACACACACACACACACAGTTTGAGGTCCTTAGGTATAAATTATTTTAAAAAGATGGAAAAATGTATGCAAAATAGGCAACACTTTCAAGTCAATATTTAGAACTTTTTTCTTATTGCCAATTAATTGCACACAAAACAGGATTTTAGGTTTGCCACCACCATAATCCAAGCCCCATCATCTCTTGCCTGGACACCTGAAACAATTTCCATACTTCTGTTCTTCCCTACCTCTAACACTGTCCACACAATATCTATTGTTCTTTTAAAATGATGTCATATCACTTCCTTGTTTAAATTCTTTAGATGGCTGCCCATTTGACGTAAAACAGAATCTGAACTGCATACTCTGGCCTCCAAGATCCTGATTGGCCCACCTCTCCAAACTCATCTCGTGTACTCTTCCCTCACTGACTCTACCCAAGTGATACCAGTCCTCTGTCAGTTGCTAGGACCTAAAAAGCTATATCCTGAATTTGGGCCTTTGTACTTGCTCTTCCACTGCCTGGGAAGGCTGTAATGGTTCAGTCCATAGCTGGATCCTCCTCATTCTTCAGGTTTCAGATTAAAGGTCACATCCTCAGATAGACCTTTCCTGACGACTCTATCATAATAATGATAATATTTACATCACTATTACTTTTACAGTAATAGTAATAGTAGTATAACTAATAATAACAGATAAGAAGAATAGTAGGTCACCCCTATTATTCTCTATCATTGAACTTCATTTCCTTCAAAACTTAGTTGTATTCTATTTGTTTATTATCTGTCTCCTCATCTTGGATGGTAGCTTCTCAACAGTATCAGCATTGTTTGTCGTGTTCACTGTTGGGTCTCCATATCCTGGTATAGTGGCTGATATATATACTAGGCAATTAGTAAATACTGAAGATGAAGAAATAAAGTTTTAGGGTTAGAAAGTGATCTAGGATTCAGTTAATCTTGTCCTTTACTTCAATCCATGGCTTCATTTCCAGACTTCTCTAATGCAGAGGTTATTTAAATAGTGGTGTTTGTGCTGGTGGACCAAAAAAAAAAAAGGGGGAAGGAACTGTTCCCTTTGCCTTATTTGTTCTGACATCAGCTTTGCTTCCTACCACAAAGACAAATAGCCATATGAGTCATTTATTCTTAGATGAGCAGTTAATCATGTGGCCACCCTTTTGTCAGGGGTGGGGGCAGGGGCACATTATAGTTGAGTGGATTCTTGATTAATGTTCACCTATTTGTTCATGGAATCCTAAAGATTTTATCTAACACCCAATTAGCCCTAATGAAGTATTTTCCAAACCATGGGCTTTGACTCATTAGTGAGTAATGAAATATATTTATTATATCACAGTCAGCATTTGAAAAAATAAATCAGAAAATGTGAGTGCATTTCACATTGTAAAGATAAGTACTATCTAATGAAACTTTTGTTTCAGTTATCAGTCACTGTGTATATGTATGTGTACTGTGTCTCCATGTCAAATATATTTCTTATTGTGGAAAAGAACAACAACAACTAAAAGTGGAATCCACTGTGTAAATGTACATCGAATGTCTTATAGTGAATGGAGGCCATCTGATGGTCCTAGGACGGCATTTGGGTTGACCTCCTGGAACCTCTTTAGCCAGAACTCTGAGGCTCTTCAGGATTGAGGTGGATGAGAGTAATAATTCTGCCATACTTTAAAAAAAAACATCCTCACCAGAGGATATGTTCACTGATTTCAGAGAGAGAAGGAAGGAGAGAAAGAGAAACATCAATGTGAGAGAGAAACGTCAATCGGCTGCCTACTGTACATGCCCAGACTAGGGACTGAACACACAACCGTCTTTGTGTATGGAGCAATGCTCCAACCAACTGAGGCACCCGCCTGGCCCGGGCTCTGCCATACTTCTTAATGAAAGCCCTATCCACCTTGTTGCCTGCAAACACTTAGGAAATTTTCTAATGTAAGCATGGGGAGCACATCAGCTATTTGAAATAATCTACAAATACATCATTATTTTCATTATTAGTTGTCTATTACTTTCGTCTCTATTCCTATATCAAAATAACTTTGGCCCAACAGATTAGAGCCAAAATAGCCAGGAGTCTGGTAAGAGTTGGCATGGAGAGGAAATGAGTGAAGAGGTCCAAAATTCAGGACCCAAAAGAACATTGTGGGTTTTCCATTTTGTGCCAATTTTCTCATGGCTTCTCCTTTTACAATGAAATAGAAAGTAAGATCATCCACTGCAAATGAGGGTGGGAGGAGGTCCTGCAGGTTTGAGGGGAGGAGAGGGCACGAAGTAGTGGGACCCTGAATGGATTAAGGAAATGCAGTATGAGTGTGGGCATCCAAGGGATGTGGTATTTAAAAGTGGGTCAGCTGGGGGATGCAGGCGTGCAGTACTCAGAGAGTTAATTTTACCACAGATGAAAGGAAAGTTCTGCTTAGGGAGAGTAAACAGCATAAACAATGTTTGAGTACTTGGAATTACGTGATATGTAAATATACCTTCAAAATCTTTTATAAATCAGAAGCAATTCATTTGGCTTCATTGTGTACCCAGAAAGCTGAGAAATAATCTGGCACTCTCTTGCAAGTGAAATGTGTAACACACCACACTGAAATAAAGAGGCTTAATGTCAGCTGCTCCCTTGGGTCTTCTTACTCTAGGGTGCAGAATCCCTTCCACAAGAGTCATTCAGGTGTGTCTGACTCATCCTCCTCGGCTCATGTATCACAATGCCAGAAGGGCCTTCTATAATAACAATGACTGGAAATAGCTGAAAAAAGGCTGAGTCCCCCTTATGCAGTGACAAGTATAAACAGTTCACTAGATAATTTCAGCAAAATTCCAGAATATATTAACAAACCATAATTAATATTCAGTGGAGGGATTTATATTTCTCCTCAACGAATAGCCAGTATAGCTAGGGACTTATTTCTGGTCTAGTCTGATATCTTCTTTTCTTGCATTAATCAAATCCAGATTCAATTAATCCTCTTTTGTGTAATCCTGTTTTTATCTCAAGATGTTTCACCTTAAGATGTGTACCTTGTTGAATCTGAATCTTTATAAACATCTACAAAAGTGTTTCCTCTGTAGTTTGTGTTCATTTGCAGTAACATTTTCTTTCATTCGACATATCTTAATGAAATGCCCATTACATGACCAGCACCATGCTTGGCTCTAGTGATGCAAAGCAAACCAGATAAAAATAGTCCTGCTCTTCCAGAACTTACTCTCTTTAATGAGCAGTCACAATGGATTGCAGTAAGTGCTTAAAAAAGAAAAGGTGAACTATAGGTATAGTTGTCAGATTAAATGCAGAATACTCAGTTAAATTTGGATTTCAGATAAATTTTAATGTACTTGTATAAGTATGTCCCATGCTCTCTGCAGTCCTGTGGAAATTCAGAGCAGGAGCTTTTAACCTAGTATAAGGAGATTAGAAAAGGCTTCCTGGAAGAAGAGACATTTAAAATGAAACCAAAATGTTTATGTATCAAATTCTTATCAGTGGTATTGCTAAGTAGGATTCAATTCTCTCTGCAAAATGCCTTCTGCCAGTTCTTGGGATGTGGCCACTAATTTTTCCAAAGTGTTCTTCCCACAGCAAGAAGAGGTGAATATCTTTTAAACTCTTTATGTAAAAAGAATGACTTTCAAATTGGAGTCTAGCTTGAAAATTCTTTGTCCTCATTTGACAGAAAATGGCTGTCATATAACTTATACTAAATCTCTTTCTAGGTTACAATGACTTCCTGTGTTCCAGGGTTTTAACTCTTGTGTCCATACCCATTTAGGTCACACAACCCATTTATTGGTGGGATAGTTTTCAAAATGAATTATGTATATTCTCCAAATCCATGACTTCTTGGATTTTTTTAAAAAGGACTTTATCTTCAATATGCCAGAAATGCTATCCCAGTCTTTCCCCTGCCTGTGTCTCTTCTTTCTCTGTCTTTCTTCCAGTGCTATTTTTGACTAATGCACATTGTAAGAATACCAGATGTAAGATGTTTCTGGGGAAAGCAACAAACAAACAAACCCTTACTACTTCTCTATAAGTGGTACTAAAAATACCAGAATATACTTCTGTATTTTTTAGTGAATAGATTATTTTAATCAGCCCATTTACAAGCATTTAAACTTGTTACCACCAGCCCTGGCTGGTGTGGCTCAGTGGATTACAGGTTGGATTCCCAGTCAGGGCACATGCCTGGGTTGCAAGACAGGTCCTCAGTAGGGGGCACTTGAAAAGCAACCGCACATTGATGTTTCTCCCCCTCTCCTCCTTCCCTTCCCCTCTGTCTAAAAATAAATAAATTTAAAAAATCATTAAACTAGACCATCAAATGAGTTGGGCAACATGTTTAAGTGGTAATATCAATCCTTTTGACCAAATTTGTCACTGTCACTTGTAGAGAAAGATAACTGCTTATTTTTCTAGGTAATTTAGTCACAGACAAAAAACAAAAACACACACACACAAAAACAAAAAAACAATACCCCTTTCAACTCTCTTTTAGTTTGACCTCCAACAAGGTCAAGAGATATTTCAACAAGGTATGTGCATAACTGCAGACAATCACATGCCTGGCTGCCCTCAGCTCATATGCCTTCTCCAAGGGAGGAGTCATTCCTGCCAGCAGCCATAAGATCTGTCTGTATAGCACTATCCATGTGTAGTGGACACATTCTGGAACACCCTTTTAAAAATATGTTTATTAATTTTAGAGAGGAAGGAGGAGGGAGAGAGAAAAATTTATGTGAGAAACATCAATTGGTTGCCTCCCATAAACACCTGACTGGAGATTGAACCAGAAACCTAGGTATGTGCCCTGACTGGAGATTGAATCCACAACATTTTGGCATACAGGATGATGCTCCAACCAACTGAACCACACCAGCCAGGGAATGTTCTGGAACATCTTGATGGCTTACAATGAGCCCTTTAACCAGTTCTTCACCTGTGGTAGAATTGCGTACATCACCCAGCCCTTGGCCACAGTGATTGGACTGGAGAAATGCCATTGACTCAACCTGTGCCAATTCCCTTCCAGGGAATTTGGAATGAGGATGAGAGGGAAAGAATACGTCTTTCCATGTGGCTGGATCTGTAAAACTAAATTTGGGAATTGTGACTGCTGTCTGCCATCTGCCATATGGCTTGAATAACTGAGAAAGCCAGACACTGAGGAAAACAATGAAGTGAGAAATATAAGGGGGACCCCCCAAAATGGAATTTATCAAGAATTGTGTATTTATTTGTACATGTTTAAACTTCAGACACCTCCAAAATACTTTTTTTTCTTATTAGAGCTAAGAATCATGAAGGTTTTGTTTCCACAAACACTTTTATTTTTTAAACTTTTTTTGTTTATGCTATTACTGCTGTCCCATTTTTGCCTCTTTGCCTCCCTCCACCCAGCCCACTCCCACTTCCATACTCAATCCTCACACCATTGTCCATGTCCATGGGTCCTTCATATATGTTCTTGGACTGAGCCCTTCACTTACTTTCAAACAGTCTCAACCTTCCCCCTCCTCGTATGGCTGTCAGTCTATTCCATGATTCCATGCCTCTGGTTCTATTTTGCTCATTAGTTTATTTTGTTCATTATATTCCTCTTGTAATTGAGATATATGATATTTGTCTTTCACCGACAGACTTATTTCACTTAGCATAATAGTCTCCAGTTCCATCCATGCTGTTGCAAATGGCAGGAATTCTTTCTTTTTTCTGCTGCATAGTATTCCATTGTGTATATGTACCACAGTTTTTTTATTCACTCATCCACTGATGGGCACGTAGTCTGTTTCCAAATCTTGGCTATTGTGAATAGCACTGCTATGAATATAATGGTGCATAAAGTCTTTTGAATTGGTGTTTTGAGATTCTTAGAGTATATTCCCAGCAGTGGAATAGCTGAGTCAAAAGGCAGTTCTGTTATTTTTTGGAGAAACTCCATACTGTTTTCCACAGTGGCTGCACCAGTCTGCATTCCCACCAATAGTGCACTAGGGTGCCCTTTTCTCCACATCCTCACCAGCACTTGTTTTGAGATTTATTAATGATAGCCATTTTGGCAGGTGTGAGGTAATATCTCATTGTGGCTTTAATTTGCATCTCTCTGATGTTGAGCATCTTTTCACATGTATATGGACCATCTGCATGTCCTCCTTAGAGAAGTGTCCATTCAGGTCTTTTGCCCACTTTTTTAATTGGATTGTTTGTGTTTCTGGTGTTGAGTCTTAAGAGTTCTTTGTATATTTTGGAGATTAAACCCTTGTCTGATGTATAACTGGCAAATATTTTCTCCCATACAACTGCTTCCCTTTTTGTTTTGATGCTGGTTTCTTTAGCTGTGCAGAAGCTTTTTAATTGGATGTAATCCCATTTGTTTATTTTTTCCTTGCCCTAGAAGATATATTGACAAAAATATTGCTGTGCAAGATATCTGAAATTTTACTGCCTATGTTTTCCTCTAGAATTGTATGGTATCATGACTTACATTTACCATATTTTTCAGACCGTATGATGCACCTAGATTTTAGAGGAGGAAAATAGGAAAAAAATTTTGAAGCAAAAAATGTGGTAAAATATTCAATAACATAAATAACATTTCACCAATGTAAATGTAAAGCTACCTTTGGACTATAAGATGCACCCCCATTGCCCACTCAAATTTGGGGTGTGCACCCTATAGTCCGAAAAATACAGGTAAGTCCTTTATCATTTTGAGTTTATTTTGGTGTATAGTGTAAGTTGGTGATCTGTTTTCATTTTTTTGCATGTACCAGCCCACTTCTCCCAACACTATTTATTGAGGAGACTGTCTTTATCCATCATATGCTCATCCCCCCTTTGTCAAATATTAATTGACCATAAAGTCAAGAGTTTATTTCTAGGCTGTCTGTTCTGTTACATTGATCTATGTGTGAGTTCTTATGCCAGTACCAGACTGTTTTGATTCCAGTGGCCTTGTAATATAGTTTGGTGTCAGGTATTGTGATTCCTCCAACTTTGTTCTTCTTTCTCAAGATTGCCGAGGCTATTCAGAGTCTTTTTTGGTTCCATATAAATTTTTGGAATATTTGTACTCAATCTGTGAAATATGCCATTGATATTTTAATAGGAATTGCATTGAATCTATAGATTGCTTTGGGTAGTATGGACATTTTAATGAGGTTAATTCTTCTACTCCATGAACAGAGTATGTGCTTCCATTTATTTGCATCTTCCTCAGTTTCTTTCTACAATGATCTATAGTTTTCCAACTATAGGTCTTTTACCTCCTTCTTTAAATTTATTCTAGGTAATTTTTTTGTTCCTAGAAAAATGGGATTTTTTTTCTTAGTTTCTCTTTCTGATAGTTCATCGTTGGTGTATGAAAATGCCATCAATTTCTGAATATTGACTTTGTATACCACTATTTTGCCTAATTCACTTATTAGATCGAGTAGTTTTTTGGTGGAGCCTGTAGGGTTTTCCGTGTACACTATCTTGTTGCCTGTAAATAATGGCAGTTTTACTTTCTCCTTTCCAATTTGGATGCCTTTTATTTCTTCTTCTTGTCTGATCACTGTGGCTAGGCCTCTCAGTACTATGTTGAATAAGAGTGGTGAAAGTGGACACCTTTGTCTTGTTCCTGATCTTAAGGGAAATGCTTTTAGTTGTTGCTCATTGGCTATGATGTTAGTAATAGGTTTTTCTCAATATGACCTTTATTATGTTGAGGAATGCTCCCTCTACTCCCACTTTGCTGAATGTTTTCATCATAAATGAGTGCTGGATTTTATCAAATGCTTTTTTGCATGTATTGATATGATCATATAATTTTTGTCTTTCATTTTGTTTATGTGATGCGTTACACTTACTGATTTGCAAATATTGTACCATCCTTGCATTCCTGGAATAACTCCTACTTGATCATGGTGTAGCTCTTTTATATGTATTGTTGGATCTGGTTTGCTAGTATTTGGTTAAGGATTTTAGCATCTATGTTCATTACAGATATTGGCCTGTATTTCTTTCTTGTGCCTTTATCTGGTTTGGGGATTAGGATAATACTAGCCTTGTAAAATGAGTTTGGGAGTCTTACCTGTTCTTGAATTTTTTGGAATAGTTTGAGAAAGATAGTTGTTCGTTCTTCTTTGAATGTTTAGTAAAATTTACCTGTGAAGCCCTCTGGTCCAGGACTTTTGCATGCCAGTAGTTGTTTTGTTTTGCTTTTTTTGTTTTTGTTTTTGTTTTTGTTTTTTACTGTTTCAATTTTGCTACTTGTTATCAGTCTATTCAGATTTTCTGCTTCTTCTAGTTTCAGTTTTGGGAGAGTGTGTGTTTCTAGAAATTTATCCATTTCCCCCAGGTTGTCCACTTTCTTGGCATATAGTTGTTCATAGTAATTTCTTACAATCCTTTGTACTTCTTGTTACTTCTCCTCTTTCATTTCTGATTTTATTTATTTGGGTCCTCTCATTTTTCTTGGTAAGTATGGTTAAGGGCTTGTCAATTTTATTGATCTTTTCAAAGAACCATCTCCTGGATTCATTGATCCTTTTAATTGTTTTTTTAGTGTCTGTATCATTTAATTCTGCTCTGCTCTTGATTATTTCCTTCCTTCTACTCCCTCTGGGCTTTGTTTGTTGTTGTCCCTCTAGTTATTGTAGATACAGCATTAGGTCATGTATCTGAAAATTTTCTGTATTTTTTAGGTAGGTCTGTATTGCTATGAACTTCCCTCTCAGGACTGCCTTTGTTGTGTCTTATAGTTTTTGGAGTGCTATGTGTTCATTTTCATTTGTTTCCAGGTACTCTTTGATTTCTTCCTTGATCTCACTGTTAACCCATTCATTGTTTAATAACATGCTATTCAGCCTCCATGTATTTGAATGTTTTTGAGTTTTTTTCTTGAGGTTGATTTCTAGTTTCAAGCTATTGTGATCCAAGAAGATGCTTGATATGATTTTCTTGAATTTGTTAAAGCTTAGTTTGTGTCCTGCCATGTGGTCCATTTTGAAAATGATCTATGCGCATTTGAGAAAAATGTATATTTTGCTTCTTTCAGGTAAAATGTTCTGTAAATATCAATTAAGTCCATTTGATGTAATGTGTTAATGCCACTGTGTCCTTGTTGAATTTTTGTTTGGAAGATCCATCCATTGTTGACATTGGGGTATTAAAATCCCCTGCAATGACTGTATTGCTCTTGGTCTCTTTTTTTAAATTCTCCAAGATTTTCTTTATATATTTAGGCACTCCTATATTGGGTGCATATATGTTTACAATGGTTATATCCTCTTGTTGGACTCTCACCTTAAATATTAGGCAGTGACCTTCTTTATCTCTTGTTATGGCCTTTGTTTTGAAGTCTATTTTGTCTGATGTAAGTATTGGTACCCCAGCCTTTTTTTTAATATTCATTTGCATGGAATACTTTTTTCCATCCCTTCACTTTTAGCCTGTGTAAATCTTTTGTTGAGGTGGGTTTCTTGTAGACAGTATATTTGTGGGTTGTGCTTTCTTATCCATTCAGCTGCCTTATGCCTTTTGATCAAAGCAATTAATCCATTTACATTTAAGATTATTATTGATAGGTACTTATTCATTGTCATTTTTTCCCTTTGTACCTGTGTTCCTCTTTCTCTCTCTATTTCTTCTTCTTAACACAGTCCCTTTAGCATCTTTTGCAATGTGGGTTTGGTGGAAATGTATTCCTTTAGCTTTTTAATTTGGGAAACTCTTTATTTTGCCTTCCATTTTGAATGAGAGCCTTGCTTGACAGAATATTCTTATTTGAGGGTCCTTGCTTTTCATTACATATTTCATGCCAGTCCATTCTGGCTTGTAGTGTTTCTGCTGAGAAATCAGCTGATAGCCTTATTGGACCTCTTTTGTAGGTAACAAGCTGTTTCTCTCTTGCTACCTTTAAGATTCTTTCTTTGTCTTTAAATTTTCCCATTTTAATTGTGATGTGTCTTGGTGGGGGCTTCTTTGGGTTCACCTTGATTGGGACTCTGTGCTCCTGAACCTGTATGACTCCCTCCCTCAACAAATTAGGGAAGTTTTCTGTCATTATTTCTTCAAACAGGCTCCTTCTCTTCCCCTTCTGGTATCCCTATGATGGAAATATTGTTATGTCAAAGCTTCCTTAAACTATCCTCATTCTTCTTGAGTCTTTTTTCATTTTGTTGCTTTGACTGGGTGTTTTTTCTACCTTGTCTTTGCTGATTCGATCCTCGCTGATTTGATCCTCGCTGATTCTACCCAACTCGCTGATTTGATCCTCTGCTTTGTCTAGCCTGCTTTTGATTCCTTCTAGTGTATTCTTCATTTCAAGTATTACATTGTTCATTCTCAACTTGTTCTTATTCAGGGTTTCCGTGTCTTTTTTCAAGTTGATGCAGTTCCCAATAAGTTTCTTGTAGTTCTCATTGAGTTCCTTGAGCATCCTTATAACCATTGCTTTGAACTCTATGTCTGATAAATTGCCTGGATTTCATTTAGCTTCTTTTTCTGGAGATTTCACCTTTTCTTTCATTTGAGGGTTCTTCTTTGTTTCCCCATTTTAGCTGTCTTTTTGTGCTTGTTTCTATGTATTAGATACATCTGCTTTGACTCTCTGTCTTATGGAGTGGCCTTATGTGTTAGGAGTCCAGTGGGACCCTGTGGTGCAGACTCCTTAATCTCCTGATCTGTATGTTCTAGAAATATCCTTCATTTGGGTTATATGGACACCCCCAATGTATTTGGGTCTTGATTATTATTGGCCTGTTTATTGGTGGGAACTCCCTTGGTTTGGCTGACCAAGAGGCTCAGTCCCCACCATGTCTTGTATACTATTGTATAGGTGCTAGCAGAACAAAATGAAATAACACAAAAACAAGTAACAACCCCCCAACCACAACAGCAATATCAATGACAAGAAAGTAAAGAATAATAAATGCAGAAAGAGAAATGGAATGATAGAGAAAGGGCAAAAGGAAAAAGAATATGAGAGGACCAAAGCAAAATGATTATGAGGTGATAAAGGAGAAGAGAACTAATACTAGTAATGAATTGAAAGAAGTAAATGGGGAAAAGGAACACAGAAAAAGTAACAAAAATAATAAAAGGAGAGAAGGAAATAACAGCATAATCAAAGATAAGAGTAAAATATGAGATATGAAAGAAAAATTACAGCACCAAAATAAAAAAGAAAAAATAGATAATAAAAAGGCTGTGAACAATAAACAATAGTAAATACAATGAAAAAAGAATGAAGTGGATTTGTCTTAGCAGAATTTAATGTTTGCCTGCTAGTTTTTCCCTTTGGCTACCACTCTGATGTCTGAATCTGGTGTAAGCCAATGTCAGGTGCTGTCCACGTCTGGCCCTCAGCAGCCTTTTCAATGCTACAAGAGATCCACACTTTCCTCTGGCTCATTCCTACAGGCACAGCTGCTCCCAGAGTGGGCCAAGTGGCTCTACAAAACTGGCTTTTATCAGCACTTGGTCTATGGTTGTGCCAGCAAACATAGCAAGTCACCACAGGATCCACCTCTGCCTGTCTCTGCCTGCTGGCCTGCTGTCAGTCTTAGACTAGTTGCTGACCCAACTATTTCTGAGAGGGCTTCTGGCAGAAATGGGGGCTGTGGTTCCTAGATATCCAGTGGCAGGTGACTTTCAGACTTCAGGGAGATGGTGGGTGTGTTTCCTCTTCCCCAAGCCACTAGTCTAAGTCTATCCAGGATTATTTTCTTGTACTCAGCAGAGCGGGGCCCCTAGTAGGCCTCCAGAGCCCAGATTTCCGGTCTGCCAGATGCTGGTAGGGTGTGTCTGTGGCTCTCCCTTGAGGGAGAAGCACCAGTCTGTTTCCCAGAAAAGTGTATGGATTGGCTGTGCTCTACAGCCAGTCTGTGACAATCCCTGAGTCTGTTTATGTTGGTGTCTCCTCAGCAAGGGTTAAGGTGCAGGATGGGAGAAAAGGAAAAACAAAACAAACAAAACACAAAATACCAAGGCAGAGTGAAACTGAAAAAGTTTCAGTGCAGGGTGGAATGAACAGGATTTCAGAGGGTGTAGTGAGTATGATTTCAGAGGGTGGTGGGAGCAGTATCCCACAAGGTCAGGTAATTGATTTTCCCCTGGGAGGGGCTAGCTCTTTTCAAGAATGATGGCTGCTGTGGAGTCCAGGTATATCTTGGCCCCCCAAATCCCACAGTTGCTCTCCCATCTCTCTCACCAGAGGCTGGCTCCAGTCATGCCTCTCCTTGCACAACTCCAGTCAGTACCACCCTCCCTTTGCTGGGTCCCAAGGTAAGTAACCACAAACACAAACCTGTGCTTTGCCCCTTTAAGGGAAATAAAAGATGGTGGGTTCTTCTCCAGCAGTTTTCATCTCTCCTCAGCACAGAGAGCCCTGGCAGCCTTTCGCTGGTGGATAATACATTGTGGGCTGATCTTGGCACTGGCTCTCTGTGCTTGGGAGCATGGTCTGTTGTCCTGGCTTCACTCTTCTCAAGGGGTAACTCCCACAACCATGCTGCCACCTTGGACCACTGTCCCACCACCCCTGTCCATCACCCTGCCACCTCCGCCTGCTGCCTGTGTGTGGGAGCTGGCCCCTTTAAGATGTCCCTGTTCTTCCTACCAATCCATAAGTAGTGGACTTTTTTTTTTTTTTTTTTTTTTTTTTTTTTTTTTGCCATCTTTGGCTAAAGTCTTTTTCCAGTAGCCTTTGGTTTAACTCAGGTGATTGTTCTCTTTAATTTTATTTCCAGTCTGGTTCTGGGAGGTGGTATGCAATATATTCTCCTACTGTGCCACCATCTTCCAGCCCCCAAAGTACTCTCTGTTTGATGCAATACACCTATTGAGACCTTTTTCCACTGCTCAAAACAGTTTTTGAACTCATCTATTTTGATGCTCTTTAGTGCTTTTGCTATTTTTTGTTTCACCTCTCCGACAATGACAAAACGTTTTCCTTTGAGGACATTTTTCATCTGGAGAAACAAAAAAAAGATGCTCAGGAGGGTATTGGGTGAATAGGGAGGGTAGGGCATGGGGGTCATGCTGTTTGTCAAAAACTGCTGGACACTCAGCACAGTGTGGGCAGGTGAACTCATAAATAACCCATCATGAAATGGGCAAATTTTGTTGGGTCTACAAAAAATTCAGTGAAGCCAAACTCAGCCTCTCATGATAATGCCAGCTGGTACACTGATACAGATGGGTTCCTAGAACACTTATTAATGGGGGAAGCCTGTGCTACAAGGGGCTCACCCTCCAGAAGATAATTCTTGTTTTTGGGAGGTTCCCACCCCCCTTGTAGTGATTTCTCTGAATTCTGTTGACCTTGTTCCAATACTACTTCTTCTGATGCCTGGTTACTTACATCCTTGCCCTTGGCTCAGTGAAACACCCCTACTTTCATAGTTTCCCCATTTCTACTTAAAATAATTCAAGATTGTGTCTACTACTTGTAAACATAAACATCCTGATGAATACTTAGGGTTAGGCATTCTGTCTCCACAAACCTGTCCTGTGAGACAGCTATTCCTCCAGAGTCACCCTATGATGTGCACATTGCACCTTCCTTAGCAATGTGCTCCGCTCAGCAATCCTGCTGGGCAAATCAAATGAGAAAAATGCATGAAGCAGAGTGGGGAGAACTGGACAGAACTGAATTACAATCTAACCACATCATTTATTTGCTGTTTAACCTTAAACAAATTCCTTAAGCTCTTTGAACCTCCATTTATTAATAAATTAATGCCTGCTTTGCAGGGTTGATTAAATAAAATCAAGCATGTAAAAATTCTAGTGCAGGGTGAGGCACAGAGTAGGCACTCAAAGTCTGATGGCCACAGATAAAGAATGGAATGGTGACCTATAAATATTATGGTTCTTGGCCCAGTCACTGTGGTGATATTGTCCCTCTGCACTCAGGGACACATAAAGCATTCCTCCATAGTAAACAATGAGATAGATAGTTTTCAGTTTTTCTACTATTAACATTACTCTACAATGAGTATTCCTACAACTAAATCTTCGTGCACATATTTATTTTTTTAGGATAAATTTCTCTTAAGCCAAAGCCCAGGTATGTTGCCCTGGTTCTTAATGCATATTGATAAAATTCTTCCCAAAAAAGCTAAACCAAATTATACCTATGCCTTGTGTATGCCTACATGTCATTTGTCCCAAATCCCTTTCTTCTGTAATAATTTAGTTTTAACTGAGTACATGGCTTCCCAGGCTATCTATGTCACCAGCTTCCCTTATCATCAAGTGCAACCATGAAACTAAGTTCTTACCATTGCACCATGAGATCTGCAACTACAACATCATTTACTTAAAAGGAAACTGCTTGCCCTCGAGTGCCTCTCTTTCTCCTTCCCCATTGGCTGGAATTCAAACCCAATTAGGACATGTGAGAACAATACCCTAGGAGACAGTAGAGCAAAAACACTGAAGGACTTTGCGACCCTGAACAACTTCATGGAGCATACATCCACACCCTCAGTAGACTGGAGCACTTACCTCCAACCTGTTAGAGAAGTGATTCTATGCTACAGAATCTCAGCCTGTATCTTTTTTTCCCGGTTTCACTGAAAAATAATTGATGCCCTGGCTGGTGTGGCTCAGTGGATTCAGTGCCACCTTGAAAACTAAAAGGTCACTATTTTGATTCCCAGTGAGGGCACATACCTGGGTTGTGGGCCAGGTCCCCAGTAGGGGATGTGCGAAAGGCAACTGATTGATGTTTCTCTCCCTCTCTTTCTCCTTCTCTTTCCCCCTCTCTAAAAATAAATAAATAAACCCTTAAAAATTGTTTAAAAAAAGAAAAATAATTGGCATACATCACTATATAAGTTTAAAGTGTGTAGCACGATGATTTGATTTACATGCATTGTGAAGTGATTGCCATAATAGGTTTAGTTAACATTCATCATCTCACATAGATACAATTTTTAAAAAAACAATTTGTTTTTATGATGAGAATTCTTAAGATCTAATCTCTTAACAACTTTCCTATATATCATGCAACAGTGTTAGCTATAGTCATCATGCTATATATTACATCCTTAGTACTCATTTATCTCATAACTAGAGGTTTGTACCTTTTGACCATCTTCCTCCAATTTCTTCTTCCAGTAACCCCTGCCTCTGACAATCACAAATCTGGTATCTTTTTCTATGATTTGGTGGGGTTTTTTTGTTGGTTTTGGTTTGGTTTGTTTAGATTCCATATATAAGTACAATCATACGGTATTTGTCTTTGGCTTATTTCACTTAGCATAATATCTTCAAGGTTGTTGCAAATGGTAGGATTTCCTTGTTGTTTTTTTTTTATGGCTGAATAATATTCTGTTGTATATGTATATGCTCATATATGTGCCAAAACATCTGCTCAAGACTTGATGCATGAGCAGGTGCATTGTCATGATGAAGCTGCCAGTCACCAGTTGTCTGCAGCCTTCTGAATCATCTGAATAGTTTCTGCAGAGGAATGTTCAAGCTTAACGCAAAATTTAATGCAGATTCGTTGCTCTACTCACTCAGTCCTTTTGAAAATGATGGCCACATGCTTACTTCAGTGGCGTTTACTGCCCCCACTGACTAGTACAGTGAAGTCATCATTGTTCATGCATGCTCATTCCAGTCCACTTTCCTTGGCTGCCAGGTTACATCAATGATACTCAAACCATTCTTGTTATATTAATAATGGCTGGACTTTTTCCAGACAGACCTTGTACATTACACTGATGCACTATCGTAGTACATTAGTGTTGGATTACATGTGAGAGCTTTGGTATTATATACGGATGATTCTAGAAATAAAGTGAATATTAAGATGCAAACTATTCCTAAATAGATGTGTAACATTTTCTTTGCTATTGCTCTGTAATTAACACCTCCTTTGTTCCCCTTCTCTCAAGGATTACAGTACTGTCTAATGTCTAAAAACAGTTGCTTCATTTATTTCATTCAGTTTTGTTGTTTATTGTGGGAAGGTAAGTGCATTATTCTGTCATGGCCAAACCAGAATTCTCTATGAAATTTTGAATCCTATTTTTCTTCCCTAATGCCATATGCTAAGGATTGTCTTACATTAAATAAGCTTCCAGGGAACAAGACAGCCCTAAAACCTGAGTCATAGAACTGACCTTTCTACAGCTATAGTTCATTAATCCTTCACCATGAAGGTAACCACAATTCTGTTTTTCCTTCCTCTTTTGCTGCTGCCATTAACTCCCTCTCCTCTGTATTATTTACTTCAAAGCTTCTCTTTTTTCATAACTTTGATCTACTGAAAGCTTATAGTGGTCTCTCTCTATGAATCCTTTCAGCTTCAACTTCAGCTCCTACTATCAACTACGAAATCACCCTCTGTATCTCATGTTGGAACTAAAAAAAAATCTGATTGCTACGCTGGCCCTCTCTGGGAGGAACTTTTTGGCCCAACACTTTTCCTAACTAAGGTAGGGAGAGCAGGTAACAAAAGGAAGTGAGTTGATTCGTCTGTGCCGAACATGATCACCCAGGGCTATTCATTCTTCAGGGGCTACAGCCAGAGTTCCTCTAGGGAGCAGTGGGTTTGGCAATCGCTGAAATTGGCTTGATAACAGAGATTTATTTACAAGCCTAACTCTCCTTCTAAATGTGAGCTTTTGAGGGTAGGAGGCATGTTTTAAGTATTCTTTAATGCTTAATGCCCCACATATTGCTAGGGACATGTAAGTTCTTAATACATTTTTTAAAACATTTTATTTATTTATCTTTAGAGGGGAAGGGAAGAGGGAGAAAGGGAGAGAAATATCAACGTATGGTTGCCTCTCATGAGTCCCTTGCCCGGAACTAGCCTGCAACCCAGGCATGTGCCCTGACTGGGAATCGAACCACGACCCTTTGGTTCACAGGCCTGCGCTCAATCCGCTGAGCTACACCAGCCAGGGCAGTTCTCAATACATTTTAATGAATGAATGAATGGACTGATGAATGGCTATCTTGGCTTCTCCACTAGACTGTAGGATCCTTTGCTTGGCCCCAGAGTTTAACATAGATGCTTAAAATTAACAAATTACAAGACTACCTTGAGGATTATTTTAAGAAATACTGCTTTTAAAAAGTAAATGAAGTACTAATAGAAGTGTTTTTGCAATTTTTACTTTAATGATTTTAATTAGTATCCATATCTATTCTTAAACTGTACATAACAGTTCTGGAGTGACCTAGATATTTTTCTTCTTATGAATCTTAAAATACTGCCCAATTATAATTTTTAAAATACTAATTTAGATTGTTTTTCTTTAATTTCCCTGAATAATAGTTTACAGCAGTTCTCTGGGTAATGAAAATCACTTTGCATAGATAGTATGTATGCACATAAGTCATTTTGACTTCCCTATGGGCTAGTGAGTCACTGACCTTGAAGCTGGAATGGGGTTGGTTTGTACCATTGAAAATTTAGTCATCCCCATGACAACACAGGCCTCTTGCCTTCTATTTCTTCCCACATCTTTGTTAAAGAAGAAAATCATTATTTACTTCAGATTTGTTATTCTGAAATGTTTTTCAGGACACAAATTCCTAACCTCAGCCATTATGTGTATAAAACATTGCTATAGTAACAACAAAAATAGTGGTTATAAATACCTTATGAAATAAAAAGTGATCTGCCAATTCTATAGCATTTTAGAATTCAAAAAAATTTTCACCCTGGCTGGTGTAGCTCAGTGGATTGAGTCACACCAATCCAGTTTGGTTCAGTTCCCAGTCAGGGCACATGCCTGGGTTGCAGGTCAGGTCCCCAGTAGGGGGTGTGCGAGAGTCAACTACACTTAGATGTTTCTTTCCCTCTCTTTCTCCCTCTTCCCTCTGTCTAAAAATAAATAAATAAAATCTTTTTAAAAAATTTCCCTCAATTTTATGTCACAATTATCAAGATGTTGGAATTAAAGCATACGTAACCAACTGACTATGTAACCAATATTTGTTAGTTTTTACATATAACAATATTGGTTAGTTTTAGTAAAAATGACAAGTTTGATGATGAACACTATAAACTGGTATTTACTTGGGAACAATTTTTGTCAATCACTTTGCCTGTAATTTAGCCACGATTAAGCCACTTACCATTAAGTGCTGCTGAAAATACTGTAATTGGTCAATTAATCCATATACCATCTTATTATGGCAAATGCTGGTCTTAACCCTGACAATTATTTAGGTCAAATTACAAAATAATGTTCATAAGGAAAATCTGAAGAATTTACATCACCCTAAGGATTGAAATATTTATATGTTCATATATATACATATATGCACATATATACATGTATATATTCACTTTTCTTTATATACATTCTAAGATAACTTTAGAGATATTTTGGTATCTTGATAAATATTAAAAATAATACTTGCTATCAAAAACCAAGGTTAAATCCTGTGAACTTTACTGAAAAAAATAAAAATAAAAAAGAGCTACCTAGTGATTACTAAGAAAACGGTCTATGAATTGCTTGGGCAGAATCTCTAAAGCCTGTTCTTTTCCCCGTGCTCATTTACAGTGAAGAAAACAAGACTGGTAGCAGGGGAATGTAGCCTGAAAAAAGGCTTATGTTCCCCCACTGAGAGACAAATTTGATTTTATCTCTTGGTTCATGTTACAAAGTGTGGCTGTTCTCCAAATCAGCACATGTGGGTAATTTTCTTTCAATGTTTCTTCCCTTCAATCATGCTTTCTACAGTATATTGAGAATATCTACCACTTCACCTCCACAGGCCTCTCACAGATCATTTCTCACTTCACCTGCTAACTTTCTGTTCTAGGACAAGAATCTCTTGATCAATTCCCTCTACTTTTCTTGTTAAATCCAGACTTACATGCCTAGAAAACTAGGTGATAATCTTTTTCTTGGAAATTTTCCTGATTTCACTCCTGTTCTTTGTCTTGCTCCCTTTACTTTTGATTGTTCCAGGCTTGTTTTCTTTCGTGATTTGTCCTCTTCTGTTCACAATCATTGTTTTATTCCCATATATCAGTCTTGGTATTCATAACCTAAGGCGAGAGAGGCAGATGGATGGACCACACATTGCTATTTCCATTTTATGGCTCAGTGCAGGTCCTTTTAATTGAAAGATCCATGAGCACAGGAGTTATGTCTATCTTGCATACCACTGTACATGCAGTGCCTCCACAGTGTGCTCACTAAGTTTTTATTGAGTTAATAATAGCCAACATCTTACAAATCTATCAAATTAGCTCAAACAGTTCCTCCAATGTATAAATAAAAACGCTGAAACAAATAAATTAAGTAACTTGTTCTTGGTCACAAGGCTAGTTAAAGTTGAAGAGCCAAAACATGACTAAGTCCTGGGCATGGAAGGCCCAGCACTCACACTCAATCTCCACACTGGGAGTGCAGATGTAGTATAACATAACTCTGTACAAGGTTGTCCTGGAGCCAGACAGCACGGTTTTAAATCCTGTCACTTAAAATTTAATCTAAATTCTTTGTGCTTCAGTTTCATCATCTGTACAATAGAGACCATTTATTGAACAAATATTGATTGGTTCCCAGTCATGTCATTCAACCTCAGAGTTGTACTCCAATCTGCTACATTGTCTTTGTTTAGTTTGACACAATTCACATTGATAATCCCCAAGGGCTTAGATCTCAACAAATGAAGGCTTCTATCGCCCTAGTAGGCAACATCCTTGGTCAGCTGTGATATTAGCTGCAAGCAAAGAAAGTTGGAATAGGTAGTCATATTTATCAGTTATAGCCTCATTTACAGTAGCAAGAATGAGTAGTCTATGCATATATTGTGAGAATAGCTGAAGACTGAAAATTTACCCTATTCTTTCCCTCTTAAAATAAAAATTACAATGTTGTCTTTTCCTTCCTTTCTTTCTGTAGCAACCATTGCCATCTGTGGCTCCAACAACTATTTGCAGAGTATACTGGTAGTAATTACACTTACCATTTAGTCCTTGGATTTCAAGACCATAAAGAACCACATCTAGATGAGACTGTTCCAGACCTGGAAGAAGAATGGGCATTTTACACCCAGAGGTCAGGACTGAGAGGACAATAACCCAGAGATATTCCACCAGTTGGATGTATGTTTGAGCTTGGAAAGAGGGCAAGTGCAGGGGCTTTTGTACTAACGGCTGGATCAAATAGGCTGGCAACATTTTTGTCATTGTACACATGGGGAAAGGCAACTAATTAATAAAACACAACAGATATCTCTTAGCCCAGACACATAGCTCACAGTGACACTTCCCTCCCCAGCACAGGGACAGAATAGTCGCAAACAGCCACACATGTAACTTGCAGTATGACATCAGAGTAGAAATCTGACCCAAATGGTCAGACTTGCTCTCCTAGGGAACAGAAATTTTGAATCGAGATGCAAAGAGATGGGAGTTGTTTACAGCCCACCAAGAGGACGGTTTATGGATTCCTACTATTGAATTTCCTGGTTTTACAATTCCCAAAATTCTGTAAGATACCCCAATATCCCTCTGGAAAAGTCAGCTTAACTAGCTGGAGTTGCTATTTGCAATCACAAGAACCTTAACTACTACAGTTCCCTGAATATTTCTCTCTCATGCAACTCCATCATATGTCCCTTTCCCTCCACCAAAATACTGTATTTCACCAAGAATGCCATGTTCTGTCTCACTGAGCTTTTGCTGTTCCCTGCACAAAATTCCCTTCACCTTCTCCCTGAAAATTTACTCAAGGATTACCTCCCCTGAGAAATCCACTGGGGGAGAAGGTGTTACTTCCTCTGCAACACAAGATTGTCACTCCATACTTACCTATTTTGATTTGGAAGGCCCTCCACTCTACCCATAGGGTCTGTCATGCCACAAGCATGCACCTAAAACCATATTGCATTGTAGTTCCTGGTTTTCTTGTTTGTCCCTCCCATTAGATAGCAAGCTCCTCAATAGAGGAGGAAACTTCCCATTTAACTTTATATCCCTAGTTCCTTATTACAGTGTCTGGCACATAGGAGACTCATTAAGTAAATGGGTAAATGAGTAAACATTTTCTGCTTCATCATGAGAACATGCCCAGGCTGACCTGCTGGAAGAATTTGAGAGATCATGGGAAAGAACCAAGGCCTTCCAGACCTGATGACAAACAGCTGGTCCAACCAAAAATAGGAGAGCCACTTGCCCCACCCACACCTGACTCAGAAAACGAACGAGCCCAGCTAATTTCAAAAGAACTGCCCAACTGACACCTCTACTTGTAGGAAATAATAAAAGGTTATTGTTTTAATCCACTGACCTCTGGGGTGTCTTGTTAGGCAGAATTTTTGTGGCAATAAATATCCGGTACAATATCCATGAGTTAGATTTCACCTGGAATCAGGAACTTGAGAACTTTACTAGCTAAATCACATGTGGCAAACACAAGGCCTGAGGGCCGATGCCAGCCCTCCACCTTGTTTTATCCGGCCTGGCACCTTGTTTCTATCTGACGGCAGCACCAAGCTCCTTGCCCCTAGTTAAGGAGCAGTTACATTTACACAGTCCTAAGATTACATTTGGCCATTTGAAGGCAACCTCAAAGCTGATGTGGCCCCTGGTGAAAATGAGTTTGACACCCCTGTGCTAAATAAAAAATTTAAAATCCAACAACTGCTTTAACAAGTCTGACTGCGAATGTTAAGAATAGATATATTTATAAATCAGTACAAATAAAATTTCTCACTACTTGCTAATGTTTTAAGATTAGTATAATTTCCTGGCTGGTGTCGCTCAGTGGATTGAGTGCTGGCCTGTGAACCGAAAGGTTGCTGATGCAATTCCCAGTCAGGGCACGTGCCTAGGTTGTGGGCACACGAGAAGCAACTGATTGATGATATATCTCCTGCACATTGATGTTTCTCTCCCTCTCCCTCCTTCCCTTCCCCTCTCTCTGGAAATAAATAAATAAATATTTTTTAAAGATTAGCATAGGAGATTTCAAAACCTAGATTATTTAAAAATTTACAAAAATCTCTACAGAATGAATTAGAAGTAAAATAACTAGGGAGAGGCTTCTGGCTAATATGGGGGCATAGGTAGGTACACTTTGCCTCTTCACACAACCAAAAGAAGAATAACAGACAATTTAAAAACAAAAACAACAGAAATTTTCTGCCAGAAAATTGAACTGTATGGAAGTCTGACAACCAAGGATTTAAAGAAGAAACATTCATTCAGACTGGTAGGAGGGTAGGAGATGGGCAGCCTGGGTGGAGAGGACGTGCGGTGAGGAGGCAGCTGGTGAACCAGGTGGTCCCACATTCACAGTGGATAAGAACCAGGAAGAACTATGAAAGAGTGAGGCCGACCACACAACCCTGGGTTCCAGCGCTGAAAAAAAAAAAAAGCCTCAGAATCTCTGGCTGTAAAAACCTGTGAGGGTTGTGGTAGCAGAAGAAACTCCCAGTCTCTCAGGAGTCTGTTGCAGGGCTCAGGGGGTCCTAGTATGTACACAAGCCCACCTACTCTGGAATAAGCACCAGGACAGCACCTGAAGGGGTGCAATTCACTTGTGGGAAGCAGGGGAAGTGACTGAAAGTGGGCCAACAGCGGAGCAAGTACCATTTTTCCCTCTCTGACACCTCGCCCACATAACACAGCACAACGCAGCAATGTGGGTTGCCCTGCCCTGACAAATACCTAAGTCTCCGCTCGTTACAATGTAACAGGTGTGCCAAGACAAAGAAATACGGCCCAAATGAAAGAAAGATCAAAACTCCAGAAAAAGAACTAAACAATGAGGAGATAGCCAACCTATCAGAAGCAGAGTTCAAAACACTGGTAATCAGGATGCTCACAGAAATGATTGAGTATGGAAGCAAAATAAAGGAAAAAGTGAAGGCTATACAAAGTTAAATAAAGAAAAATATACATGGAACCAACAGTGAGGGGAAGGAAACTGGGACTCAAATCAACAATTTGGAACAGAAGGAAGAAATAAACATTCAATTGGAACAGAATGAAGAAACAAGAATTCAAAAAATGAGGAGAGGCTTAGGAACCTCCAGGACAACATTCAGTGTTCCAACATGTGAATCATAGGGTTGCCAGAAGGAGAAGAGGAAGAACAAGAAGTTGAAAACTTATTGGAAAAAATAATGGAGAACTTCCCCAATTTGGTGAAGGAAATAGACGTGCAAGTCCAGGAGGCTCAGTCTCCCAAACAAGTTAGATCCAAAGAAGAATACACCAAGACACATCATAATTAAATTACTTAAGATTAAAGAAAAGGAGAGAATCTGAAAAGCAGCAAAAGAAAAGGAGACAGTTTTCTACAAAGGAGTTCCCATTAAGACTATCAGCTGATTTCATAAAAGAAACCTTACAGGCAAGAAGGGGCTGGAAAGAAGTATTCAGTCATGAAAGGCAAGTACCTACATCCAAAATTATTCTTTCCAGCAAAGCTATCATTTAGAATGGAAGGGCAGATAAAGTGCTTCCCAGATAAGGTCAAGTTAAAGCATCATCACCAAGCCCTTATTATATCGCATGTTAAAGGGACTTATCTAAGAAAAAGATCAAAACTATGAACAGTAAAATGACAACTAACTCACAACTATCAACAACTGAATCTAAAAAGAAAACAAACTAAGCAATTAGAACAGGAACAGAATCATAGAAATTGAGATCATATGGAGGGTTAGCAGGGAGGTGGAAGGGGTATGGGGGAAAAGGTACAGGGAATAAGAAATGTAAATGGTAGGTACAAAATAGACAGGGGGAGGTTAAGAATAGTATAGTAAATGGAGAAGCCAAAGAACTAATATGTACAACCCATGGACATGAACTAAGTGGGGCGGGGGGGATGCTGGAGGAGGGGTACCAGGTGGAGAGGGATAAAGGGGAGAAAAAAATGGGAGAACTGTAATAGCATAATCAATAAAATATACTTTAAAATAAAATAATATTCCATCATAAAAAAGGAAAATAACCAATAACTTCTCTTTTCCAACACTTATGCTAATTACATGTTTCTATAAGCCTGTACCCAGGTGTATATGTATTTTTACATAGTTCTTTTTTTTAATTTTTAAAGATTTTATTTATTTATCCTTAGAGGGGAAGGAAGGAGAGAGGGGGGGAAATATCAATGTGTGGTTGCCTCTTGTGCGTCCCCTGCTGGGAACTGGTCTACAACCTAGGCATGTGCCTGAGAATCGAACCACAATCCTTAGGTTCACAGGCCCGCGCTCAATCCACTGAGCTACACCAGCCAGGGCTCATAGTTCTAATAACAATGTTGTATTTTGCTTTAATGTGAGAGGAAAAGTACCATATTCATACATAATAATTTTAATGGCTACATAATAGTTCTTCAGTTACACTAAATAATTCTTCAGTTATACCATAATCATTTATTAGATTTATATTTTTTCCTATTGTCAGCAATGTGACAAAATACAGCTTCCCCCTCCCCCTTCTTTAGTATTATTTCTTTAGGTATGAAGTCCAGGATGGTGTCTTTCTTGTTTATTGCCATATCCCTAGTACCTAGTAAAGTATATGTTAGACACCCAATAAACATTTGTTGAATGAAAGCAATGTGTAAATGAGTAAGTGGGATTCACAGAAGCAGGCTTCCTAGTTCCATCTGCTTCAAATGGTTTTAAACTGAATTAGCATGGTTAAGTAAATTAAAAATTGACATCATTTGAAAGAAAAATTAATTTGCATCAGATGTTCAATTTATTACCTATAGACAAGAGGATTTATCATTTACCTTAACATTTTTGAGTTGCTTGCAAAGTTGACCCATGGAAATTTATCAACTTTAACTAATAGAAGAAGGAATTCCAAGGTTTTTGTTCATGAACTATCTGTTCCCTACTTGGCTACATGTGACACTTTTGGCTACTTTTCTCAAAGTCTGTCAGTTAGCATATCAGTTTATATGACAAGTGAATTTGTATAACTCTTGCTTTTTCTCTGATCACTCCTTTGTCCTCACCTGTGGTCATTCTCTAAAGATTCCCTTACTCTTCTGCTCATCCCCTTTCGCAATCAGTCTATAATCATTCACCTATAAGCTTGTCTTCAACCTCTCCTCTCTGTGAAGCATGCCCAGATCTGTGCATCTAATCCTGATGACTCCATCTGTGTTTTTTCAATCTCATCCACCTTCATTTCCTTAAACTCTTATTTTGCTGCTCTTTTTTTCAATCTACCCCACTCTGGCTTTTTTTCACTTGAACTACATATGTCTTCTAGCCTGTGCAATTCTTCCTTGACCCCATTTCTTCTTCAAATGGTCATCCCATTGCTCACTTTCCTTTTACCATCAAACTTCTTGAAAGTATATTCTGTTCCTTGGCTCCAGTTCTTCCCCTATCACTCTCTTAACTGTTTGCATGTTGACATCTGCTCTCTACTATTGATCTTTTACATAAGGAACACTGTCTGATCCTCTTCCAACAGTGCCTCTCTGGTATCTCAGTCTTGCAACTCTCCCCTCACAGTTCCCTCTCCAGTTTTGCTTTCTTGGTTCCTATCAAGTACTCCTTGACGTATTTTCTTCTTCTTGCTTTTTGTCTTTGGACTTTTTACTCTTTCATCCTTAAAGGTCCTCATCCACTTTCAGAGTTAATTAATATTCATTAAGTGCCTAAAATGTGCCTGGAACTCTGTTGGCCCTGGGGAGGCAGGGAGGGATGAACAAACCAGACACTCATTACCCGCTGCAGTACTTACTTCTCCTACCTCACTGCACATGCAATTAGGAGCTAAATCTTGTATGAGTAAATTCTTTTTCCAAATGCCTATGATTTGTTCCCTCTATCACTGAGCTCTCTTTGTTCAGGTCTTCCTCATTATCAACTTGCTTTTGCAATAGCCTAATAACTTGTGTCCTTGTCTTCTCCATCCTGGTCCATCCACATGCTATCCCAGACTAATCTTTTTAAACATGTATGTCATCTTCCTTCTCCAGAATGTTCACTGGCTCTTTCTACTGCCTACAGAAGAAACTTCAGACTCTTCAAAATGATGCTGGAGAGATCTGAAACTCTGGATTCAGAAAGCTTGGGTTGTATTCCCAATCTACCATTTACTCACTCTGTGACCTTGGATAGCCTTGCTGCAGTTTGATTTTCCCATCTACAAAAAGAGATTAATGATTAGTAATAAAGACCAAATAAACGTGAAAGTGCTTTATATTTTTAAGGTGTTAAAATAATAACTTTTTTTTTAAATTTAGAGATAATTACCATTGAAAATAACCTAAACTTCAGAGTTAAACAACAATCTAGTTTCAAATTCTAGCTTCAATATTATTTGTGAGACTTTTAACAAATTAGTAAACCTCTCTAAAAAGGGTTTCCTAGTTGTCAAAACACCCATTTTGCATGGTTATTAAATGATAAAGTGAATATGAAAACTTCTGGCAAGGCGTGTAATTCATAATAGGCTCTGATTTATTGTTTTGAGCCCAATTTACTTTTCCTGCAGCTCATCCCACTGTGCCTTTACAAACCCTATAGACAGAGCCACTCTAGGCTACTTGGTTTTTCCATATCGTACAACACGCTTTTGTGTTTCTTCTTCAGCTGCATATCCTTTCCTTCTATGTCAAAATTATACTCAATCTTTAAGGCCCAGTTAAAATGCTGAGTCCTCCCTAAAGCCCTCTGTATCTCACAAGTGGCATGTTAATCAATCCGTCCTCTTCCCACTTAGATTATATGTTTATCACAGTATTTTACTGCCTTCTGGTTTATATTGTGATTCTCCCAACAGGTGGTAGGATCCTTGAAAACTAGAATAATGTTATCTTTATTTCTCCCATACCATAGTTAGGACAGTAAACACCCAGGTGATGAATGAATGTAGGAATCAGATGCTATCTTCTCTACTGCCTATGTCACTTTCTGAAATGCCTACTGTTGCCTCAAACCCAAACATGCAAGAGCAAGCACCTTGCCTCTAAACTGCTCCCTTCCAGTTTTGCTCTTTATGGCACCACCTTAATCCCTAATCCCAGTTTCTGAGGATAAAAATCTTGTAATTCTACCTGACTAGTCTGTTTCCTTGACTATCTTGGATCCAAACTATCAGTTTCCTTCAATTCTTTCTGTGAAAGTTTTTGAAATCACCTTTCTTTTCAATCCCTTTATTCCAATCCTAGGAGCAATATTCATCGGCGCAATAATAATTTTTTTTACAACTATCACTACTTATTTAGCATGTAAATTCTGGGCTAAATACTTTGCATATTTTATGTAATTTGAGCTTTAAAATACCCTGTAAAGTAGGTATTCTCATCCTCATTTTATAGAGGAAAAATCAAGCCACAGCTTAAATACCCTGCCCAAGTTAGTTAAGTGGCAGGTTGGGCATCAAACCCAAATGTGAAGCCAAAGCCTTTGAATGAGTTGGGCTCTTTCAAGTTGTGTAAAACAAAACAAAACAAAACAAAAAAGGGAATTTTAGAAGAGTATTATGAAGATACATAGGAAGTAAATAAGCATAGGAAAATGTTTTATGGAGGTCTATTGTCCATTTCAAAAGCAAAATGCAGCTCTGACTGGTGTGGCTCAGTGGATTGAGCACCAGCCTGTGGATCTAAGTGTTGCTGGTTCAATTTCCAGTCAGGGCACATGCCTGAGCTGTAGGCCAGTTCCTCACTTGGGGGCATGAGAGAGGTAATGGATCTATGTTTCTCTAGTGCTTCCATGTTTCTCTCCCTCCTTTCCCCTCTCTCTAAAAATAAATAACATCTTTAAAAACAAAAAACAAAAACAAAAACAAAAAACAGAATACACCAACACTCTAGTGATCCAATTTTGTTGAGCTCTGACATGATTTTTTGAGGCCTAAAGAAAGCTTCTTACCTTTCTTCTATTGCTCTTGTTACAACTGACTTCTTTCTCTTACCCCCCCCCCCATTTCTTGGCTTCTGTTACTTTATGACTTCTGCTGCCTCATGTATTTGGCTTTCCTACTTCTCTCTCACTACTGTAAACACAAATGCTTTATTTTATTTCAATAAGGTGATCTCCTCACTGTTTCTAGAACAATTTCTGTCTCTACAACTTTATTACTTTGAACACAAACATTTTCTTTCCAGCTGTCAAAAGTCTAAATTTCAAGGCACCTTCATTACTTCTTCCCAACAGTTCCAGTGGATTCTTTAGTGATTACTGTGAAAAATCCTCTTGCAGACTCAAGATGAACCCATAAAATGAGCAGGAAATAAGCCTTTTGAGATTTGGGGGTTGTTCCTTCTTACAACATACTCTAGACTACTGACTGCTACACTGACTTTAGGAAAGTTATTTAGCTTCTCCCAGCTTCACTTTTCTTATCTGTAAAATGGAGATTAAAACAATATCAAATAAGGTTGCTGAGTATTAAATGAGATAATACTTAAGTACTTAGGTAAAAGAATGTAGCAATGCTAATCATAAAAGCAGTACAAAATAGACAGCTATTTTTAATTTGTATTAGCACCAACTAGCAATTGGTTGTGTTAGCAATGATAAATGAACATAAACACTAGTATTATTTGCCTTTTCTCATGTTAAGCTTCAAATTACAAATGTTATAAATTATTGTAAGTTTAGCTGAAAACCTGGGCATTCCTATTTTGAAGAATATTTTAAGATACTATTTTATCAAAAAAACTGGTTTGGTTAAACGTAGCAGCATTGAAGAACAAGCATCTGCACTTTAGAAATTAACCCACGAGTGTGCTGGAGAAAATGCTAAATGGAAAAAAAAAGTGTAATTAACCAAGGTCTCCTTGAGGTGCCCATCTAGGTCTTTCTTAAATAAAATCGTTTAAAGAAAACATTTCAAACAAGCCAGTTGCTGTCCAATGTATCAGGAATAATGTATCCGATTAACTAAAGTGCCGAACTGATTTAAATGGTACCTGGCTTACTTTTTAGAAATTGCAACATCCCACTATTCATAGACTCTTCTTTCAAATGACAATAAGACAAGCTTAATTTTTAAAAAGTAATGCAATTTTTGTGAAGAACGTGACACACGTTGATATTACTAGTCACTCTGGACAGACGCAAAGCTCAGAGTTGCTTACTCTCACACTTTTTTCCCCTCTCCAGAAGTCAAAGTGCAATACACCATGAATAATGGCAAAGTTGGAACCTCTTAATGTGGCTCATTGTACGCAACGCATTATTTCCACTGCACAGTATCTTGTTTCTAGTTTCCGGTTTAGCCATTAGTAGTAACTTGGAGCGCCAAGTCACTTCCCTGCATGTTTTGTTTCCCATAAAACGAAACTGTGGAGGACCCCTGAGATCTTTGATCCCAATAACGTCTACTAGGTACCATCAAAAGCTTTTCCTCCGGAATGTGCAGAAACAAGCAGGCACACGGGTTTCTGCTTTCCCGAGAGCCCAGGCCTCGTTTTTCTTCAATCCCAATTACGGCTCTTTGAGGAACAGCAAAAAACTTCTTTCAACGAAATCCAGCGCTCCTTTGTCCCAAAATATCGCTGGGAGAGAGAGGGTCTCGAGGTCTCAGCTGTTGAGGCGATCCGCCCACCCAAAGCACAGTCTGGCGCAGCAGCCCCAGAGCAAGCCCGTGCTCGAGATTTTCCGGTACCGGGAGGCGCGCGCTCGCCTGGCTACGGTCTCCGTACAGGCGCTGGATCGCAGGGCACGTGCCGGGACCGCTGCTGGAGGAAGCGGAGGGCCGCGAGGTCCAGCTGTTCCCGCCGGCGCGGGTGGGGGAAGGGTGGCAGTCACGCCCGGAACTCGGTCGGTAAGGGAGGGGGGCCTCCGGGGGTGAGGCTTCCGGTAGCGCTAAGGGTGTCGGGAGAGGCTTCCCCCAAACCTTCTTCTCTGGCCTCTTGAGGGACCACCGTTGCCGCGGTTTCGGCTTCCACGATCTGCATTCGGGCTAAACGGCCACGGCGGCCTGCAGTGCGGTTTCCCTTGTACCTGACTCTGTCCCTATTCGTTCCCAGACGCCCGCCCGGGTTCCAGCAGCGGCTGCGGCCATGTTGTGAGGCGGCGGCGTGGGTGTCTGAAGGATGGTTTGGCCGAAGCGGCGGCAACGGCTGCTGGCGGCGGCGGCAGCGGGGGCTCGGGCTCTGTAGAGCCAAGTCCTCTGTGTGTCCGACCGGTACCGCAGCGAGGCCCGTGTCCCTGGACCTTGCCTGTGCTCCGGCGCCGTTGGGGACCGGTTAGCGACAGCGCCCTCCTCTTTGAGGATACTCCAAGGTGGTTCCCCGGTGCTCAAATTCCTGACCACCTTGCTTTCCTTTCCGGACTTGGGCAGTGCTGTCCCCAGAATCCTCGGCCCCACGATTTTTCTCCCAACCTTGCCCTAATCTCACAAACGGGTGTTACCCGCCCTCCAGTGCCAACCCCCTACCCCTTCATTTTCTGCACCCTCTACTCAGCGCCTCTGGGATCACCCTGAGGGCGGCCTTTTGAAAAATCTTTGTGGAGTAGTGGACCAGAACTGGGGAGTTTTTAAAAGACGGAGCGCAAGAAGTAGGAAGATAACGATGGCTTCCTCATCTGGCAACGATGATGATCTGACTATACCCAGAGCTGCTATCAATAAGATGATCAAAGAGACTCTTCCTAATGTCCGGGTGGCCAACGATGCCCGGGAGCTGGTGGTGAACTGCTGCACTGAATTCATTCATCTTATATCTTCTGAAGCCAATGAGATTTGCAACAAATCGGAAAAAAAGACCATCTCGCCAGAGCATGTCATACAAGGTAAGTGTTACGCGTGGGATTTTGTTTAAATGAGGGTCGTTTCACCCGTGCATGTCAAAGCCTTGGTTCCTCTCCCGTGATCTGTACTGGAAAATGAAATAACCACGCGGGCATGGAGGCAGCGGATGCCTTAAGAAAATCCCTGTGTAGTATTCTTTTGGTACTTTTCATCCAGCGAGTACAAGTAAGGATTGTAAGTATTTAGGTCAGCTAACACCCCCAAAGGTAAAGTGTTAGTAGTAGTCTTAATTTTCCTACAGCCAGGTAAGCGGAAGAAACAAGAATTTTGCCTGGCTAAAGTGGAACCTAGACATGACAACTGAGAAATCGCTTGCCTGAAGTGAAACGTAGACCATGACACCTGAGAAAAGAACCCAGAAGTGCTCCCTTGGAAAATTAAAATTCAGACAGGAACTTCTAGCAGGAGTGGGGCAGTACCCCTTCCTCACCGATCTTTTCACTAGTTTAGAGAAAAAGTTGAATTTTGTGAGCGTATGAGTAAAAAAATCTTAGCATGAATGTGTTCAACGTTATGAAGTTTATTGGTGTTGAAAAAAGAGAGTGTATTTCTTGCTTCAAAAATGGTTTCATGGCCCTGGCCGGGTGGTTCAGTTGTTAGAGCACCCTCCTGGATACACCAAGGTTGTGGGTTCATCCCGGGTCAGGGTACACACACAATACAAGAATCAACCAATGAATGTGTCAATAAGTGAGAAAAAAATAACTGATTATCTCTCTGTCTCCGTCTCTCTCCCGCTCCTCCGGCCCTCCCTCCATCTCTTTCCCCTTCCTTTCTCTCTGTCAAATCAATAAATTTAAAAAATTTTTAATAAAAATGGTTTAATGGTCCTAGTTACCAAAAGCACGCCAGTTCTATTCTGTGAAAAAGGGTGAATATTCTTTTTCTCTTTTCTTTCTTTCTCCTTCTTACTTTCTTTTTCTTTTTCTTCTCTGTAGCTTCCTTTGTTCTATGGGGATACATTTTTAAAGCTTGTATTAATAGATTGTAAGAGTTTTCTTTTCATGGAACATTTCCTGTTCTTTCCTGCTGCCATTACCATTTAGATGTACATACTTAAGCTTTTATTGAACAGCACTTCTGAAAGTTTAAACAATTTCTCCTCTCTTAAATTAAAAAGGATTTAGTCCCGTAATAGGAACTTGAAGACTTCATTCTGATGATTTGTTTTAGGGATGGGGAGACATATCCTAATCATAAGGGGGAAGCGCTTATACAAAAAAAAAAAAAAAAAAGTAGTTGTTTTTGTTCTGCTTGAGGTGATAACTTGTCTCCATAATAATCCAATTAAAATTTTATCAATTTCTTGATTGCTTTTGAAGAAAAATTCATGATTAATCTTTACCATTTCGGTAGGCAAGTGGATGTCTGCCGGTTTATTTTTATAATTTAACTTTTTAAAGGGTGACTTTCCAGTTGTTCTGAAGTAGAGAACACATCTGCTCATATTCCCCATATCCAATATTTTACTGTCAATACTGACAAAAGGATTAAATGATTCATTTTGGTCCTTAATGATGTGTGGAAGGCAGATTTAAAATACACTCTGCCATTTTCATTGTACTACGTAAGGAGAAAATAAATCCCTAGGAAAAAGCATATTTGATTTTTAAGCTACTATTTTTTTTCTACTTTTTTGGTATGCTGAATACCCTGGCAAGTAAAATGAGGGCCAGTTTATCTATTTTTCCTCCTGTGTTTTTATTTTTACACTGTATGTGTGGTTGTTGTCATCAGTCCTTCACAAGATTATCCAACACAGATAGCTATAATTTCCTTTTACAACTCATAAAAAAGAAAAAGGTTCTTCTGTCAACATTGCCTTTCTAATGAAAATTGCAAAAAATTTCTAAAGGATCTGCTTAAACATTTGTTTATACCACAGAAGTGAGGATCATTCCAAACCTTATTACACATTACAATCTGTCGTCTTGGGTAGAGTTTATTCTTTTCTAGGATATATTTAGATTTCTGATTGACATAATGGAATAAAAGTGCAGCTGTAGCAAGCAGTGTGTTAAATGCCTCAGCTTGGAGTATGATACATTCAGTTTACAGGATAAGTCAGGAAGTTCCAGTGAAAACATTTCCTTTGTGTACTGAGTGTGATTTATTAATTAAAAAAAGTCATGTATTGACTTGTTATAGTCTTATAAATTTATCTTTTTCTCCCCTGTAACATTGACATTGTTTATGTCATTGTTACCATTTTTGCCCAAAATCCTCCCCAGTTAGGGGAATAGATTTTATATATTTATAATCTCATATTAGTTTCATATTAAGTATTTTAAAGATTTTTTTTTTTATCTTGAGAGCTTAAATTTTTTTTTTAAGAAATGTTGAAGCCCTGGCTGGTGTGCCTTAGTGGATTGAGTATCAACCTCTGAACTGAAAGGTTGCAAAAGTTCACCAGTTCAATTCCTAGTCAGGGCACATGCCTGGGTTGCAGACCATGTCCCCAGTTAGGGGCATGCGAAAGTCAACCCATCCAGGTATCTTTCACCCATCGATTTTTCTCTCCCTCAGTTTCTCCCTCTCTTCCATTCTCTCCTAAAAAAAAAAATAGAATCTTAAAAAAAAAGAAATGTTTAATGTGTGTACATTTTAGGTGTTTAAAGTGTGGTTTTACAGACTAACTCTGGAAAGCTAGGTAAATCATGGTAGATACAACATTTTTATACTTTCTGTCAGCATTGAATCTTTGGGAATATAGGATATATCCAAGTGGAATAATGATGTTCATTTTAAAATAGTATGAGGATTTTAAAAAATATATATTTATTTATTTTTAGAGTGGGGGGAAGGGAGGGCGAAAGAGAGAAACACACACATGGATGTGAGAGAAACATAGATCAGTTGCCTCTCAGACGCCCTCAGTCCAGGCATGTGCACTGACTAGGAATCAAACCCCAGACCTTTTTGCCTGTCAGAATGATGCCCAACCAACTGGGCCACACCAATCAGGGCTGAAGATTTAAGTAATGAGTTTCGTGAGCTAGACTTTGCTTCAGGACATTTCACTTGTTCACTTGCTACTTTGGTTTATCTTGTCAGAGCAAATTAAGCATTTGAATTGGTTATGTAAAATTCAAGATAGCCCTGGCTGATATGGCTCAGTGGATTGAGTACTGGCCTGCAAACCAAAGGGCTGCTGGTTTGATTCCTAGTCAGGGAACATGCCTGGATTGTGGGCCAGGTCCCCAGTTGGGGGTGTGAGAGGCAGCCACACATTGATGTTTCTGTCCCTATTTCTCCCTCCCTTCCCCTCTCTCTAAAAATAAATAAATAAATCTTTAAAAAAATGCTTCTTCTAATAAATAAATAAATAAATAATATAATAAAATTCAAGATAAAGTTGAAGTAATTTTATTGCCAGTAGATCTGTGAAATACTGTAACTGTAAAGTTAAATTTTAAAAAAATTTCTAAATGTCTTGCTTATTTTGAGTTTAAGAAAATAGACTTTGTAGTGATGATCACAGGTACACAAATAGCAGGAATTCCAAAGTGTTCTGTTTATTCCATTGCTGGTTTCAATGAACACATCTTCTTCGGTGAATTTTAACATGTTCTGTTACATTATGGAAAGAATTGACATTGAGAGTGAAGAGCTGCAAGTTCTGCAACTGGAAAGTCTTTCACCTTAGGCATATCTGTTAAATGTTTCCCCATTTATGTATCAATAATACTTAATGGTTTCAGGTATAACTTGCAATGTACTGAGAATCAGTCAGAGTTGAGAACCTTACAGGAAATATGTTACAATAATTAATAATTTTTTCAAAAGATTTTATTTGTTTACCTCTAGAGAAAGGGAAAGGGAGGGAGAGAGGGAGAGAAACATCAGTGTGCAAGACGTATCAGTTGCCCCCAACTGGGAACCCAGCCCACAACCCAGGCGTATGCCCCAACTGGGAAGTGAACCCCTAGTCGAACCGGCAACCCTTCAGTTCACAGGCCAGCGATCAGTCCACTGAGACACACCAACCAGGGCATAAATAATAATTTAAAAAATTCATATAGTGTTTCTGATTAAAATACAAAGCTGAAAGTCTGTTATATTTAACCTTAAGTGTAAGAAAGAGTATTTTAAGTGGTATTATTTTCTTTCTGCACATTAAACTTATTGCTACTTTTTTTTTCACATTTATGAGAATAGTAACTGAAAGCAGTGAAAGTTTGAAAAAGTCTTTGAAGATTTGCTTCTTCAGCAATTGAGTTGCTCCAAGCTATCTATGTTGAGTCCCTTTTTAAAAATTCTAGTCTCTCTCATACTGGTATTTTTGTAAAATACAATAAAAATGGATCACTAGAAAAATAAGAAAAAAGATATAAATAAGTTTATATTTTCTGTTACATTCAATAGACATAAAATTACTCTGTCAAATTGCTATATAAAGGTTTTTTCCCCCTTTATTGAGATATAAATGACATATAACATTGTGTAAGTTTAGGTTGTATAATGTAATGATTTGATATATGCATATATTGTGAAGTGATTACTACAATAAGGTTAGTTAACACATCCATCACTCATAGTTACAGTTTTGCTGTGAAGTTTCTTAAATGCTTACTTTGATTTTCCATACTTATCACAGAACATTACAAGCAATTCTGGCACAAGTCTATGGACTACACTTTGAGTAGCTTTGCTGTAGCCTAAACCACAGTCTGTTTTGAAAGTGGATGTGAAGTAGTTTTGAAATCAGAGGATCTGAGTGATTGCAGAGTTGTAATGAGAATGAGAATGAGAATGATACTGTATTGCCTAAATAATCATCCATACTGATATTTTTTCCTGAGAGACACATGTAATTTGCACTGTGCAATTTATCACATAATCAGTACTTTTTGAAGTTAGGATTTTACTATTTTTCTTAAAATTGATTTATCTTTTGTTTTTCTTCTGTTACTCAATAATTATTTTTGGATACTACTATGTACTTGGCACTGTGCTAGGTACAACTGAGGGTGTAAAAATGAGTGATACTTGATTCCAGCTCTGCTATCAGTCTCTCATTGTCCCAAATTTCTAGGAGTAGTGATACCATAGAGGACATGGTTCTTAAGGGTCTTCAGACCCATGGTTCTTGCCAGGCTAATGAGCCAAAAAGTCACTTTGGCCTACATACTTTTAATGTTTGTTTGGTTGTTTGTTTTTTAAAGATTTTATTTATTTACTTCTGGAGCAAGGGCAAGGGACGGGGAAAGAGAGGGAGAGAAACATCAATGTGTGACAGATACATCCATTTGTTGCCTCTCACATACCAGCAATGGGGGACCTGGCCTTCAACCCAGGCATGTGCCCTGTCTGGGAATCAACCAGCGACCTTTCGGTTCATGGTCCAATGCTCACTCCATTGAGCCACACCAGCCAGGACCCTTTTAACATGTTTTGAGTGAACTATATCATACCCCTCCCTTCCCAACATACAAACAAACTAAAATCGAGAGATTATAGAATGTTATTTTATATTTTTTAATGAAAAATGCATTATTTTGAAGTATAAAGTTCAAAAATCAAACTCTTCTTATAACAAAACCTTTCAGGATTACATCATTTTTGCACAATAAGATAAGCCTGTATTACAATTATTATTGCTGGTGGAAGTTCTTTTTTTCCCCCTACGTGGGTATCTTAAAATTGAAAGTATCTCTTTCAAATTGAAAGGAGTGCTAAGTAATTTTTCCCATAATATACCATGCATTTTTGTGGGTATAGTTTTAAGATACATGGCAGAGGGTAGCAGCCAGACCTCTGATGAAGAAGTAATGTGTGTGTTTTATCCACAAATTTTTTAAAAATTATTTTTCTTTTTTGGCTTTTACTCCGAGGTCCTTAGAGCCAGAGCCAGTAACAATTCATAAAGTCCCTTTGCACATATTAGGAAAAAGGTGCTCCTTCCTTAAAAACCTTCATCTGCCAGAAAAAGCACATATTTTAACATACAAATTATAACATTGTAAACATAAAAATCTATGATGTTTACAGTATGAATGGTCTTCCTTAGGTACGGTACTGTTGTGCATTGAATAATCTGCATAAAAATAAACAGTGACCCTTCTTAAGAGCCATTTCCCTTATCCTTTAAGATTCTCCTTTGTGTAAAATGGGAATGATTACTGTTACATGGTAAGAAATGATGTAATATAGCTCCCTGTTTAGAAGTTACTATATCCAGTTATTAATGTTAGCCAAAGTGTATTTAAAGTTTGGATTAAAGTCAATTCAGTTTTTTAATTTAAATTTTTGGCTGCTGCTGTTAAACCATTTTATTAAGAATACAGTACTTGTATATAGCAGGTCATTGAATAATATTAAATATTAACCTTGGATTTACTTGCACATTTTTTTGAAAGCAGTGCTCTTAACCTTAGATGTTTTTAAAGGTGAGTTTTAATTTTTATTAAAAAACATCCTCTATGGTTAAAGGTAGTTTGTAATGAATTTTTAAAAATATTTAGTCTAGTAATTCATAACATTTCAACGAGGTGTCTGTCCATTGTGTTCACTTGTTAATTTTGTAAATTTATGTTTTATATTATAAATATACTTGTTCAACATGAATTTAGATGTATAATGAATGCATACCTATATATTTACTTAGATCCTGTATCCTTATTAGGATACTCTTTCAAATGTAAGAGAAAAATAAATATGAATAATACATAGTCTAAGTCAGTTAAGCTACTCTTATGTACTGGACGCTGTATTAAATGCCTTAAATTAATTACTTGTTGGTTCCTATAACCCTAGAACTAATACAAATATAATAATGAATATTTTATTTTGTTCATTCTGTGGGCCACTCTGTTATAAGCTCATTATTTATATTAATTTATTCTTCACAGCAACCTGATCTGTTGAGATATAGGTACTGTTATTCTTATTTTAGAGGCAAAGGTGAAGGAACTTTTGTAGGATCACACAACTAATATGAAGTAGAGCTGGGGGTCAGTCCCTGGCAGCCTTCGGGCCTGCATGCTTAACCACTGTACTGTTTCTGGTTGTAGGAAGATACTATGGAATAAATGCTGTTCTCATTTTCGAGATGGAAAACTGAAGCTTAGAGATGTTAAGCAACATAATCAAGGTCCTACAATACAAATGCAGTCACAATCAAGTTTGAAATTCTTCTACATCTATCTAATTTTAAAAAGGGAAAACTACTTCTGTCTAGGAGGATCAAGCAAGCTTAATTTGAAGATGGAGTTTGATCTGGCCCTTGAATGCATTACTGTCAGTATGAATGTGGGAAACTGGTGCCTGCTGGAAAACACTGAGCAGGCAGATTTTGTAGAAGTAAGCAGGGATTTAATAATGGCAGACATAAAGCTGGAAAGGTTGGTGGGCTAGATCCTGGGGGACTTTGGTACAGGGCTAAGGAAGTAAGATTTTTCTGTAGAATGTGGCAGGAAATCCGGAACCATTTGCTTGGTTTCTTTTGGTATTGTCTCCAGTCAATATTTTTGAAAATACACTATACTGCTTGTGCCTTTAAAGAAGAAAAAAAAAACCATTTACATCTAGCATTAACACTTAAAAAATAATCAGTCTGTTAATTCAAGTAAAAAATGCAGGCTTCCTGACCTTCACTTAATTTCCCACTATACCCCAAGCTCCTTCAGGCCAAGAATTATACGGTAGTTAATTTGATATACAGAAATCAGAATAATGCGTTACTGAAGTTTTCTGGGTGTCAAGGTGGGGTCAGTAGGTTAATTTAATTAAAATTCAAACAATAGTACTCTGCTTTGTGACATCAGATTATTTCTAAAGAAGATTAAACTAGTTTAACATTTGAAGTAAAGTTGAAATCATTAATAATGTCTTTTTTTAAAATATTTTATTTATTTATTTTTAGAGTGAGAGGAAAGGAGGCAGAAAGAGAGGGAGAGAAACATCTATGTGCCAGAGACACATTGATAGGTTGCCTCTTGCCCACCCCCAACTGGGGACCTGGCCTGCAATCCTAGCCTGCATGTACCCTCACTAGGAATTAAACCAGCAACCTTTCTGTTGACAGGCTGGCCCTCAGTCCACTGAGCCACACCAGCCAGGGCTATAATGTCTTAAAAACCACAGGTTACAATGGGAATGTGGGTTCGTAAAGGTATATTTGGTATTCTCCCTGAAGAACAAATCCCTGAAGTTAGAATTTAGGACATCTTTACTGAGGGCAGTCTGGTTCATCCTAATCATTAAAACATGACAAGAACTGATGAACTAAATTAAGTTCACTTACTGTGTTTTTTACTATATTTCATCATTGGCTCAGAAAACAAAAATATGCCTTTAGGGTCTTAGTCAACATATAGGACTATACAATATAATTTTAAATACCATGAGCCAAAAGGAAATTTTATGCCTTGTTTTTCCTCAATTATAGAAAGCATTTAAAGAGTGGATTTTCTTGTAAAACTTTTTTTCAAAATGTGAAAAAAAAATTTTATTAACATGTCTTCTAGCCTTATAATTGTCCTTTATCCCAGTTTTTCCCTAACAACACTTGAAATATTTTAATAGTGTTTCCTGATAAGTTTTATTTTTCAAGAGAAACTTGTTGGCTGATTATAAGTGCTGAATTTTATGTTATTTCTTTCCACCAGTATTTCTTAACTTGGCAATTTGAGTGTCTTTGCTAAAAATAGTTTCTGTTGGTATATTGGACAAAAGAACTTACCTATTCTTTCATCCTATCCTCCTGAAATGTAGAACATGTGTTACCAAAGCCTACTTTTTCTAAGCCAAAAGGCACAATATGTGTTATTAACAAATATATTTCAAATATTTGCTTTCTTTCTATTCTTTGAGAAAGTGATTGTCTTACTGATGTTTGATTTACTGTGAGTGGCATAGGAAAAGTGTTTTCTTACTAAAATTACATGTTCTTACATTGGACTTTTTTTTCATCGCAGGAAGTGCTTTGGTTTTTAAAAAATTAGAATGAAAGGGAAAAATGAAGGAGGCTTGTGACTTGAAATATTTCTTAAGTTTTAACTAATTTCCAATCTCATATTAATGTTAATAAAATATTTTGTCATAGCCAACCTAATAATTGCTATGCGACTAAAAAATAGGTAAAATTATTAGAAAACAACAATCTCCTAAAAAAAAATCCACAAAAACTTAAAATGCCATATGTAGAGGATAAGTTATGTTCTTTCATTCTTTCATGTTTTCATATTTTCATTTCCCTAGCCCTAGAAAGTTTGGGCTTTGGCTCTTATATTAGTGAAGTAAAAGAAGTTTTACAAGAATGCAAGACTGTAGCGTTAAAAAGAAGAAAGGCCAGTTCTCGTTTGGAAAACCTTGGCATTCCTGAAGAAGAGTTATTGAGGCAGCAACAGGAATTATTTGCAAAAGTAAGTGATGCATTTTAAATTATTTTCATCTGAATTTTACCCTGTTTGCTAATAGAAATAAGACTGGTTTCTTAAATAATTTCCTAAGTCAGCATACCCCAGAAGATTTTTTTCCTGTGATTGATTATTTGATCACAGAATCTGATGTTTAGAGATGGCCAGTTTGACTCTATCAGGCTAGTTATTTACTTCATGTAAAAGTAAGTATTTATAGCAGCCTGTTTTCTAAGGAGAATGACTCTAAATAACTACTGAAATTTTACTTTGATTTTTTTTCCAGACAGAATAATTACTTACAAGAATGAAAAGTAAACCTAAATATTCTTAAGATTTAAAATGATGGGTTAGTAATAGTATAGGAAATGGAGAAGCCTAAGAACTCATGTGTATGACACATGAACTAAGGCGGGAGAATGCTGGTGGGAGGTGAGTTGCAAGGCAAAAGGGAATAAAAGGGGAAAAAATGGGACAACTGTAATACTGTAATCAATAAAATATACTTTAAAAAAGAAAATGATGGGTCAGTGAGAAAATACTCTGTCAAAATTTATGATGAATGGCATATAAGGAAAATCTGATTACCGTCTACATCTACCATGTACTTAAATTAGGTCTTTAATACACCTTTAAAACACTCTAGTCTTAAAATAATTTTGAAGGGCCAGTGAAGCAGAGAAGGGGAGAAAACTTTTTCTTACTTTATATAGTTCTGTCAAGGATTGGTACCAAAGTACTGATATTCCCCCTATTTTTTAAAAAAAAACAAAACGGAAGAAAATGAGGCTGTTTTTTTTTTCCCTACTAAGATCTGGCCTCTCATTTGAAATTGAAAGACAGTTTGGGGTTGAATAGAAATAAGATTTCCTACAAATTACTGTAAGTTACTATTAGAACTGGGAAACGTCATTTTAGGTAATCTATTCCAGATTAGCACCGTAATAAGAAAAGAAAAGCTTACTAACATTTATTGAGTTCTAGCCATGTGTTAATTATGTTACCAGGTAATTTAACTATTATTTAATCCTCACAACAAGCTATGAGATAACCTATGAATGTACATGGTAAAGTCTGTAAGTCTTTGGGGCAGTTGTGAACACATGCAAACAGTATTATAACCCATATGTATATAAAGTAACAAAGAAGGAGCAATGATTTTTTTAAACTCTTAATGAGTATCATTTATTGATTCTTTATTATTGCAGATCACTTAGAAGGCACTAAATTAAATATCTGATGAAAGGAAAAAGATATTTGCAGAGTTTTGTTTTTTTTTTTAATCCTCACCCAAGGATATGTTTGTTTGTTTATTTTGTTTTTCAGAGAGAGAGAGGAAGGTGGCAGGAAGAGGGGGATGGGGGAAGGAAAGAGACAGAGAGACAGACAGACATCAATTGGTTGCCTCCTGTATGCTCCCCAACTGGGATTGAACCTGCAACCTTTTAGTGTACTCAGGACAACACTCCAACTGAGCCACATGGTCAGGCCACTTTGTAGAGTTTTTATGTATAATATAAATTTTATTATGTCCATTTATACATTAAGAAACAGACCCAGAGTTGGAGAAACTTGCATGAGATTATTCATTCATTTGTTCTACGGATATTTATACTAAAGTCCTCACCATTTACCAGACATAGTGCTAACTGCGAGGCTTACAGCATCCTACAAAAGAGACATAGTTCCTGCCATTACGGAGCTTAGTTTACTAGGAAGGATTGAGTTAAACAAATAAAATGGGGAAGTTCATGCAGTTAGAAAGTGTTAGAGTCTTGATTCAAATTCATATTTTCTGACTCCAAAACCTGTACTCTTTTCTACAATACCCTGCTAATGCTCTAGCCACCATTTTATCTACTTAAATTTATTTTGGGATATTTAAGTGGATCATGCTTTATCCTTTCCAGGGCAAAAAGATGAATGAAAGAAACAATTGACTGCCTGACAAATTTATCTTCACTCTCTCTCCTTGTCATCTGCTTTTTGTTCCTCCTCCTTGTGACTCTTTTTTCTTGCCCTGATCTATGTGTGAAGATTCTTTGGTCTAGTGAAGAAAATTAGCAGAGGTAAAATTTTAGCAGCTGCCTAGTACTTCTTCCCTAGAGCACAAAGTACTTAAGTCCTAAATCTGAAAGAAACTAACAAGTAAATACAGCATCTTTTCATCACTTTTATTTCATGTCTTCTTTTAGACTTTATTTTAAATACTTATTTGAGGCTGTCTTTCACTGCTCACAGCAATTATTTGGAAAGGGGGAAACATTAAAAGTCAGGATAGAAGTTAACTATAAATTATAAATGAGGCATTTTAGTATGTGAAAGTGAGAATCTTAAAAGAATAAAAACTTCCAACAGAAGAAATGAATTAGGAAGTATATGCCTACTTACCTCTCACACTCTAGTTTCAGAAAGAAAATACTTGGGATGGACTGGGTAAGAGGCAGGAGGGGAAAAGGAAATTGGAATTAATACTATTGAAAACTTTAATTTGTGGAAATGAATACAAATAAAATTTATCGATCAACAATGATTTTGAGGGCATAGGAATGCTTTCATGTTTGGAGAGAAAAGTGTGGAAGATAATCTGGCGCCATGGTACCTAAAAGTCAGTTAAATTTTAAATATAACCAGCACATGCCTTTACAGATCATTGAATAAACTGTAAGATTATGCACCTTTGCAATAAAACCTATGGAGAAACTTGATATTATTTGAGTTTTTTCTGTGCTATGAAATTATATGTATTTATAATCTATTAGGCCACAGAATAGGTATTCTTAAGTTGATAAATTTGTATATTTATTGTGCCCTACAATTTTCTTATGAACTCTTAAAATGTTTTTTGTGAAGCACTCTTAGTCTATTTTGAACTCTGGGCATTCCTGTCATAAAAGTAAGTATGCCTGTGTGTTAGAATAACTATTTTCCATATTTCTTCATAAAAATGGGAAAAGTAGTTATTAGAGACAATGTTTGGTTTGTAATTTTCTAAACAAAAGAACTTTTTCTGGAGGAGGTATAAAACAGGTACACTAACAACTATAATATGAGGCTGACTACTTTCATGAGGAAGATATAAAAACCCAAGTACAGAGACGACATATTCCATTTTGATGGTTATGGGTGTGTGCCAGTTACTAAGCCATTGTCTCAGCCTGAAACCCACCTTTCTATGCTCCACTTTGTGACAGGGCCCAGTACTCCCCAGACCGCATTTCCTCCTTTCTAGCTGACTACTGTTAGACTCTAATGCCAGTAGCGGGGCTTTGGAGGGAGATTGCCAGGCTGGAGGAGAAAGGCAGAACTTTGAACTTCTTTCTTTTACTTCCTGTTAATTTGAGTTCTTTTGAGCAAGCTAGCAATCCTGGCTGCATCAGTTTTTTCCTGCAGCAGGAAATCTAGTTTGCAGGAATCTAGTTTGCAGTTTATCTAATACAGAACCAGCCTGAACATTCATCTCCTTCAAGGATGTGACTCTCAAACTTCGGGGCTCTCCTCCAAGCTCAGAGATTCTACTACCAGTCAGTCTATGCCCCTTTTTCAGAGGTCTGAATTTTGGTTCCATGGGTTGTTTGCTACTCTAAGCTCCTCATTTTTAAAAATCCCAGGCTTTTCCCTTGTTCCCTTGTTTGAGGTTTGGTGGCTGCTCTCTGTAGTTGCCACCTGCGTGATACGTTAGTGTTTTTTTTCTTGCTTTTTCATTTACGTAGTTAACAACTTTATACTTGGTTAACAAATATTATATTTTTTCTGTTTTCCTACCTAGTGTCACTTCTACCTTCTGATTAGACTACCTGAATGTTACTGGGAGGAGTCAGGAAAAAACTTAATGGAAAAATAATATTTTGGTTTGATCTGAAGAAAGAGTGGAATTTTAGTAAGTGAAAATCAGGAAACTTCAAATAGAAGGAATATCAGCATGAGTAAAGGTAGCAAAAATGTGAGGGATGGTGTATGTTTAGGAAACATTTTATGTTCTAGATTTTTTTTTTTTTTAGTGCAAGGTACATGGTACAAAAAAAGATTAGAGCAATAGATTAGAATAGGCAGTAATTTGGAGTACCTTGAACTACAGGCTGAGAAATTTAGACTTAAATGGTAACAATTACTGGTAAATGATTTTTTAAAAGTACCATATTTTTCAGACCATAAGATGCACCTAGGATTTATTTATTTTTCGCTTTTAAAAAAAATATTTTATTTATTTATTTTTAGAAAGAGGGGAAGGGAAGGAGAAAGAGAGGGAGAGAAACATCAATGTGCGGTTGTCTCTCCCATGCCCCCCACTGGGGGCCTGACCTGGCCTGCAACCCAGGCATGTGCCCTGACTGGGCATCGAATGGGTGACCCCTTGGTTTGCAGGCTGGTGCTCAATCCACTGAGCCACACCAGCCAGGGCAAGATGCACCTAGGTTTTAGAGGAGGAAAATAGCGAAAAAAATTTTGAAGCAAAAAATGTGGTAAAATATTTAATAAAATAAATAACGTAATATTTCACCAGTGTACATGTAAACAGAACTCAACAGCAGCATTAACAACCACTATTCCTCCCAAATGGGGGGGTGCACCTTATAGTCTGAAAAACATGGTATAATGATCTGATTAGAATTCTCCTCTAAGAATATTTGGATAATAAATTCATGACAGATTATTAAGAAAAGTTAGGCGTGTAGAGCTTACGCTGTGCATCATGGTTTTTTTTTTTTTTTTTTTTTTTTTTTTTTTTTTTTTTTTTTTTCACAAATCATTCACTCAGAAAATACTGGAGGCCTATGTATTGGGATTCCAATAATGAATATGAAAACAGTTTCTGTTCTCAAGTCTAGTGGAAAAAAAAGATATATACTTAGATAATTAGAGAACAAACTATGGAAATGCATAGAGAATTATGGCATATGCGAAACAGAGGAAGAAAGCCTAACTGATTTGTGTTTTAATTGATGACTAGGAATCAGTCATGCATAAAGGAGGGTATGATCCCAGCTTAAGGAACAATTGTGATGGAAGTCAGAGGGAGAAACAGCGTTGTTTTGATACCATTTAATGGGAAATTATATGATCTTTTCAAGAAGATTTATTTTTTCCCTTCATGGGGTTTTTCTGCTAACAGATGAAAATAAATTGGGAAGAGTCTCAGCTGTTGTAACAGTGCATGTAAATTGAGAAGGAATATTATCTGTTGCCACAGTGCATGTACTACATATGTATGCATCTTGGTTTCTAAACTCCTATGGCTTTTATAGAGCAGGGGTGTCAAACTCATTTTCACCAGGGGCCACATCAGCCTCATGGTTGCCTTCAAAGGGCGGAATGTAATTTCAACTCCTTAACTGTTAAGGCGTAGTTAAATTTATACAGTCCTCCCCTGGCTGCTGTGGCTCAGTGGGTTGAGCTCGGGCCTGCCAACCGAAGGGTCACTGGTTCCAATCCCCGCCAGGACACTCGTCTGGGTTGCGGGCCAGGTCCCCAGTTGGGGGCGCCTGTGTATCTCCTGCACTTCAATGTTTCTCTCCCTGTTTCTCCCTAAAATTAATAAATAAAATCTTTAAAAAAAAAAAAATTTATACAGTCCTAAAATTATTTCGGCCCTTTGAAGGCAACTGCGAGGCTGATGTGGCCCCCGGTGAAAATGAGTTTGACACCCCTGTTATAGAGGATAGATATATCAAATGAATGGATTTTAACTATCCCATTTAAATTCAGTACTTGGTAAGTATCTTTTCACTAATATGTATATGGGAATGTGTGTGAGAGTTGTGCACATATGTGTATTTAGAAAGGAAGGGTTAGGGAGAAAGATGTATATTTACAGAGATACATATGTCACTAGCTATGATAGAAAATCAAAAGAAATGTCAAGATAGCTATTGCATTTATGTATTGTATTTTTCCCTAAGAGTTAGGGGTACTGTACTAGAGAGCTTCAAAACTACCAAAACAATTGTGGATTGAAAAATATTTACATCAAAATCATAAATTGAGAGGACAGAAGAATCAAGTGAAACAAAAGGAAGAGAGAAACACAGGTAAAGGAATCAAAGAGAGAATATTGTGATTTTTCTGTCAACTTTTTCAGCTTCAGTTAAACCAAAGGTCATAAATTATGTGACATAAAGGGGGACTATCTATAAGAGAATCCGTCTCATAGAGTTCCTGTTCTGCAGATGTACAGCATTATACAGGATAGGGCAAAGTAGGTTTACAGTTCATATGGAAAATAATATCATTAATAAGTAATACAATAATAACTCAGTTTTGTGTACTAACAGCTGTAAACCTTTTGGGCTACCCTGTATAGTAGTTGGGGAATATCCAGATTTGATGACTCAGTCTGCAATTGACTTAATTTGCATTTAACCAAAGTATGTGTGTTGTGGGCTTTTAAAAATTATTTGTTTTTATGTTTTTGGTGTTTAGGCCAGACAGCAACAAGCAGAACTGGCCCAGCAAGAATGGCTTCAAATGCAGCTAGCTGCCCAACAAGCACAGCTTGCTGCTGCCTCAGCCAGTGCATCTAACCAGGCAGGATCTTCTCAGGATGAAGAAGATGATGATGATATCTGAAATTCACCAGCTGAGGTTCTGTTTCCTCTATAAAATGTTTCTCTCTGCACAAGAAAACAGTGAAAGAAATGCTTATCTGTAATTTTGTATGCATCTTGGTGGACTCGCCACTGGTATTCTAGGGATATCTGCTGTTAACTTTCATCTATTGTGTGCTATTCATGTAAAAACTGTCTCTTTGAGCTGCTGAAAATTGAGGCTCAGTATAATATCAATTTTGAATTTTTAATGGTGTTTATGAGATTTTAGATAGCAGTGAGTCCTTTATTGATCAGTAAACAGTGTTAAAGGAAACTTCAAGTTTATAAAAATATAGTGAAATTTATACAGAAATTCTAAATCTGCATTTTTCATTTCCTCTGCCCTTTTAACTAAACTAAAAATTGGGAATTTTAAATTATTGGGTTGGGAGTGTTGTGCAATGCAGTAGACATTAGATCGGATTGGTGAAAAAAACAACAAAGACTTCAGTTCTGTAATAGCAGATTTTTTTGTCTTTTAAAATGAGTATATCTACAGGCCATATATATATACACATACATACACACACGTGTGTGTATATATATATAATATGTACAGCAGCGCATACACACTCAGATAAATATACTTGTTGGAAAGAATTTCAAAACAAGACATTCAGAAACTAGGAAGGGGTATGTTCTATACTAATTGTATAAATTTGGTGGGTTATATTTTCAATTTTGTTTTTGTTTTATGTAGATAAAAACTACTGTTTTATTATGGCTTAATTCATCTTGAGCTAAACTATCACATTTCAAAGACTGTCCAGTTTTGAGGACTGTCATGATTCTTACTATTTCACTCCAATAATTGTCAATAGTATTACTTGCTTAGTCTATTCATGTTTATTGGAACTTGTGAAACAATTCCCTAGGTTCCATCAGTTTAACTGAGGTTAATGAATATTCAAACCTTTGCTGAGGGAAAGAAATGGAAGTTAATGAGCATGCTTGCTATAAAAGAGGGATTTTTTTGTAATTTATAGTTTACTTATTGTTTGTTTTTAGCATTACTCTTACATTTTCTTGACTAGATGTCCTACAATGTCCAATGCTTCCTTTGAAATGGCATCATTGTCTCCATCATAGAGCGACAGCTTTAAAAAAAATGATTTGTTTTGTTTAAAAAAGCGTGTAATAACTAATCAGTCCTATATGAAACATAAAAAGTAGTTTCAACCTGCTCATTGAAAGGGAGGAAGCTTTAATTTGGTTCTAATAAAGTATGGTAGTGATTTTTATAGAAATCCAACGTGTTGAAGAAATGGCATCTTGTTTGTATTTTGGAAACAGAATGGAAAAGCCACTTAAGATAGTATGACGTAATCTGAATTTCTTTGTCAGTTGCCAAATCATTTAAATTTCTATATTCACCAAGCCCAAGGATAGTTTGTGGCTGCCAGGATTACAGTTTTAATTGGAGAGCTAGTAAGTAAAGTTTACAAGTATTAGATTTCTTAACAATCATATTTTGCAGTTTTAGAAAAAGTGAAATATTGTTATACATTTATTAAATACCATTTCCCCATGCCAGAAAAAGGTTAATTTTGCTGAATGTTTTTAAGTTGAAGTTAATATTCATTCTATGAAGTGTTTTGGACAAGATAGAAGGGATCCGTTTTTTTTTTAAAGTTTAAGTACCAAAGGTAGTCTAGTCTGAGAAACAATAAGTTAATGAGTGTTGGCTTTTCTAATTTGTACTGTAACATCCTTAAACTTGCTATTTTAAGTATATCTGTTTCTTAAGTAAACAACCTAGATATTTTTCCATACCTTTTTTTTTCCTGATGCAGAGTTCAGGTTAATTAATATTTTACTGCATCTGATAATGTATTATATGTTTGAAGCCTAGTGACTTTGCATTTGGACATTCTTGTGATTTCATATGCTGTATTCTTCAAGCAATAAAATTCTGATGTGTTTTATAAATTGTTTTTATATTTAATGATCTATATAGATTAATGCCAGGTTTCTGTTACTAACATTTTTTGCTAGTTTCAGGAATCTTAGGCCCAAAAGACATTTGATCATTTGCTATGTAGTACCTGACTTTCTCCTTTGTTTACTATTATTTTAGAAAATGGGGTTTTACTTGTGTTTTGGTAATTTACGGTCCTAGGGTTCAGGTATAACAAAGCAAATTCAGCAATGTTTTACTGTTAGCTTGGTTTTTTTAGCATTTAAAAGTCACTAATCTGTCCGTCGATATTTTTTAATCATTTAGAGAGTGAAACAGATCTTTAGCATTCTTGAGAAATAAAGTTATTGTTCAGTGAGTGTTTTTCCCACCTTTCTGAACATATATCTGTCTTTTTTAGCAGACTGTCAGATTGTTAAGTGTTGAAAAGGCACCAATCTTAAAACTGCATATACCATACACATAGAAGAATACACATATATGGGTTTTCACAAATTTAGCATACTCACATTGCCAACCCTCAGACCAACACACAGAGCATTATGAGCATCCCAGGACCCTTCCTCTCGCCCCTGTCTTAACATTGTCTTCTTCTTCCACCCCAGAAATGACTATATTCAGACTAATAAAACCATGGATTAGATTCGTCTATCTTTTAATTTATGTAGATGCAATAATATATAATATACTACTTTTTTGCCTATTGTGTTTGGGAGTGTACTAGTTTTCTGATGCCACTGTAACAGATTACCACAAACTTAATAACTTAAAACAACACTGATTTATTTTCTTGCAGTCCTGGAGATCAAAAGTCCAAGTCAGTTTCAATAGGCCAAAGTCAACATATAAGCACAGTTGGTCCCTAAATATGGATGTTGTGAGTGGAAAATCTGTTTTGTTGCCTTTTTTCAGCTTCCAGCGACTGCGTGTCTTCTTGGCTTGTGGCCCCTTCTTCATGTTCAAAGCCTCTGCTTTCATCATCACATCATCTTCTCTTCTTCTATCGTCAGATCTTCCTCTGACTTTACATTTAGGACCTACCTCTCTAATCCAGTACAATGTCCCCATTTCAAGACCCTTAATTTAAATCCCATTGGCAAAGTCTTCTTTTGTGTATAAGATAACATCCACAGGTTCCAGGAGGTAGGTTGTGGGTATATTTAGAGGGCATTATTCAATTTCCAGAGTGAGATTCATTTGTATTGTTGCATATATTTGTAGTTCATTAATTCTAATTGCTGAATAGTATTCTATTAATTTACCCATTTTTATGTCCAAAGTTTATTCATTCTACCATTGATGGACACTTGAAAAATTTCTGGTTCTGAGCTATTATGAATAATGCTGTGAATAACATTCTTATATAAGTCTTTTGGTGAGTGTATATATGCATTTCTGTTGATATATACCTGGGAGTGGAATTACTGGGTTATGGGATGTGCATGTATTCAGTTTTAGTATTTACTTGTCAGTTTCCTGAAATGTTTGTAAGAAGGCACCATTTTAATGTGTACCATAATAATGAATTTCTGAGGGTCTAGTGGCCTTAAGAATGTTAAATTATACCAAATGCATTATACTCGCTATAGCAGGTTTGTTATTTAATATACAAGAGGAAAATAAAAGCAAAAGTATTTGTTCTTGTTAGTGATACAGTAGTATTATGTACTTACTAGGTTATTGCTCCTCAGAAGAAATGCAAGTTTTAGATCATCATAAATAGTATGTTGAGTTTATAAGTAGTATGCTTAGTTGTGGAAAATTCATGGTGTAAAGTTTTAATTGAATTAAAATGTGTTTGTTAAAACCTTATTTAGATACAGAGATAAATCTGCATATCCAAAATGGCCTCCTTAAAGAATTATCCAATTCGGATAGCATGGCATTGCCTTCCACTGGCTTCACATGGATTTTTTTGGTTTGTCTGTTTTCTTCTATGTCCCCAACAGCTTGGCCCCCTCAGTGTGTCACCTTGCCCCATGGCATAGAGTATCATGGGTGGGATTGGCCAGGGTGAAGAGGATGGTAGCATAAATAGCCTCCTCTCGCCCAACCCCATTTGTCATCAAAGCGTCAACACTGAGCCTCACCCTATTTCCTCAAAATAAAGACCTATCTTTAGCACATGCGCTTAGATTTGCCTTTTCCTATAAAAGGCGTAAATAGAAAAGAAAAAATAGTGAGGCAAAGGCAATAATTATGATCAGTTTGTACCAGAAATTAGGTAACTTAGTCAAACCTTAGAACAGGATTTCTCAACCTGAGCATTATTGGCACTTTGGGCCAGTTAACTTGTTGTTCTAAGAGGCTATCCTGTGCCTTAAGCGAACTTCAGCAGCACCCTGGTTTATATCAATTAGATGCCAGTAGCACATCCTGCCCACCTTGTGACAACCCCAAAAATGTCTGCAGGCATTGCTAAATGTCCCCTGAGGGGAAAAATCACCCCCTATTGAGAACCCCTGCCTTAGAACATCTAAGTTTTTCTTTCAGGATAGGGTGTTTGGGGGAAAGACTGAATCGAACCTCTTTTGGAATGAATATGTGGTATCAGTGGAAAAATACAAAAAGAAACAGAGTGATTTGGAGAGAATAGACCCAGGATGAAACTGTATTTTCCACAAAGTCAAATCTTAAAAGTGGCTCTCAACTTTATACCTGCCAATCCCTTCACCCCGTAACACCACAGTCCGGTTCTTAAATGTCTTGCTACCGAGCCACACCCAGTTCAAGATGGATCAGGTATACTGTGTCATTACTATGTACATCTTTTAACAAGCATGCTATTTTTTTAAAAAATTTTTTTATTGTGGTTTAATATAAAATGTATCACTTTACCATTTTCAAGTGTTCTGTTCAGTGGCATTAGTTACATTGATGTCACCAGTTTCTCCAGAACTGTTTCATCATCCCAAGCAGAAACATTGCACCCATTAAACAACTCCCCATTCTTCTCTCTTTAACCCCAGCTCCTGGTAACCACTATTCTACTGTCTGTCTCTATGAATTACGCTATTCTAGATACCTCATATAAATGGAATCATGCAGTATGTGTCCTTTTGCATCTGGCTTCTTGAAGAAAGTGCTTTCAGAGTTCATCCATGTTGTAGCATCTATCAAAACTTCGTTCCTTTTTACGGCTGAATAATATTCTATAGTATGTATATGTCACATTTTATTTACCTGTTTATCTGTCAGTGAATGAGTTGCTTCCACCTTTTGGCTATTGTGAGTAATGCTGCCATAAACATGGGTGTACAAATATGTGTTTGGCCCCTAACAAGCATGTCTATTTGAGTGCACAGATTTATTTTTTTAATTATACTTTATTGATTATGCTATTACAGTTGTCCCAATTTTTCCCTCTTTGCCCTCTCAACTGAACACCCCCTACTCCCTCAGGCAATCCCCGCACCATTGTTCATGTCCATGGGTTATGCGTATAAGTCCTTTGGCTACCCATTTCCTATACTGTACTTTCCTTCCCAGTGGCTATTCTGTAACTACCTATTTATACTTCTTAATCCCCTCACCCTTCACCCATTTTCTCCCACATTGCCCTCCCATCTAGTAACCGTTAGAATGCTCTCTGTATCCATGATTCTATTTCTGTTCTTCTTGTATACTTAGTTTGTTTTTTAGATTCAATTGTTGATAGGTATGCATTTACTGCCATTTTATTATTCATGGTTTTTTATCTTGTTTTTCCTAAATCAGTCCCTTTAACATTTCATACAATAATATTTTGGTGATGATGAACTCCTTTAGTTTGTGAAGCTCTTTATCTGCCCTTCCATTCTAAATGATATCTTTTCTGAGTAGAACAGTCTTGGCTGTAGGTCCCTGCTTTACATGACTTTCAATATTTCTTTCCACTCCCTCCTAGCTTGCAAAATTTTTTTTTTGAGAAATCAACTGACAGGGAACTCTCCTGTTGGTAACTACCTGCCTTTTTCTTGCTGTTTTTAAGATTGTCTCTTTATCTTTAACCTTTGGTATTTTAATTATGATGTGTCTTAGAGTGGGTCTTTTTGCATCCATCTTGTTTGGGACTTTCTATGCCTCCTGGACTTGCATGTTTATTTCCTTCACCAAATTGGGGGGAGGGGTATTTTTTCTTTTTTTTTTTCCATTATTTTTTCAAAGATATTTCCAATTTCTTGCTCTTTCTCTTCTTCTGGCACCCCTATGAGGCAAATGTTGGAGTGCTTGAAGTTGTCCCAGAGGCTGCTTATGCTACCCTCATTCTTTTGGATTCTTTTTTCATCTTGTTCTGATTGGTGGTCCTTTCTTATGTTTCAAATCATTGATTTGATTCTTGGCTTCATCCACTTTACTTTTTATTTTTAATTGTTTGTAGATCCATTGTTTCTTTCTTAACTTATTTTAATTATTGTTCAAGTACACTTTACTGTTGTTTCCCTATAAATTGTTTTTTATTTCAATTAGTGCATCCTTCCTTTCTGACTGGATCTCTTTTAATACTGTTGAGGTCCTCACTAAGTTCCTTGAACATCCTTATAACAGGTGTTTTGAGCTCAGCATCTGCTAGATTGCTTGTCTATGTATTCTTTACTTCTTTATCTGGAATTTTGATCTATTCTTTCATTTGGGCCATGCTTCTTTGTTTGCTCATTTTGGCATCCTCCCTGCATTTAGGTAGAGCTGCTATGATTCCCTGTCTTGGTAGCGTGGCCTAATGTAATAGGTGTCATGCAGGGTCCAGCGTCACAGCTTCCCATATCACCCAAGCTGGGTACTTGAGTTGTGCCCTTTGTGTGGTCTGAGTATACCTCCTCTTGTGGTTGAGCCTTGACTGCTGTTGGCAGGTCAACAGCAATCAGGGATTTACCCAGGCCAGTCAGCTGCAAGGACTGGCTGTGACCACTGACCACCAACTTCTACCCTTCATGGAGGATCAGCTGTACTTGGGCAGGGTGGTGGTGCTCAGACATAGTCTGTAGCTGTCCATTGGGTGCACTGGCCCTGGGGTTTCCCAGGTAGTGCAGGCCAAGGTCAGCCCCATGTATGTTTTGCCTGGGGCCACCCTGCATGAGCTATAAAGCAATCTGAGATGGCTGCTACGTGTGCTGGGCTTAGAGATTCCCAGGTGAAGCCAAGCCATGAATCTGGGTTGGCTGCTGTTACTGCTGGGTCTGGGGCCACTTAGCAAGAAGTAGGGATGCTAGAGGCTCACTGAGGTTGGCTGTTGCTTGTTTGAGAGGATTTAGGAAGTTGTGAAGCATGAGCCAAGGCCAGCCATTCATATGGAAAACACTGTTAATTGTTTTGGTGAGCCTGTAAGTTGTGTGGGATGGAGTCTCAGGGGATCTCAGGCAGGGGCAAACAGTGTTAGACAGGTTCACAGAGTCTCAGATATGGAACCTGCCTGCTGGCTCTGTGTCTCTGTAGGGGAAGGGTTCAGAAAAGGGAAATGGCCTCTGTCCACCTTTCTGTGTAGGAGAAAGCTGTCCCCCAGCTCCTACTTTGATGCCAGACACAGTTCCTCCCTGTGTGCCACTGGTGCCTTTCAAGCTGCTACCTCAGTGCTGGAGCTCAGAGGGAGTGAGTCTGAGTAGGTGAGTCTGTGTGTGGGTTCTTTAAGAGAAACTGCTTGGGTCTCCAGAAGTTTCTTCCAGTGACTCAGTCCCCAATGGTTTTTCCAGCCAGAAGTTATGGGGACCTTCCTCGCAGTGGAACTCTGGGTTGGGGGGTCTGGTGTGGGACTGGGACTCCTCACTCTCATGATATGCCTCCTGAATTGTTTTCCACCACATGTGGATGGGGGACCAGCCTGTTCCCTGTCTCTGCCCCTCCTACCAGTCTGGATGGATGTGGTTTCTTTAATTCTGTAGTTGTCAGGCTTCCATTCAACTAAATTTCTGATGGTTCTGAGGGATGGTTGTTATATAGTTTAGTTGTAATTTTGATGTGGTTGTGCAAGGAGGTGAGCTGTTTACCTATGCCATCATCCTGACCAGAAGTCACTGTTGTTTCTTATAGGTGAGGGTAAAGCCAAATCCAACACGGACGATGGTGCTACAGGAAAACAACTCTGAATCCTTTACTTGGACATACATGGGTGGGCTTCTCTCCATGGCTATGTTTCCATATCAAGTGTACTGATTTATATATTGAGAACTGAAACAAGGAAAGCAGTATAGTGTGAATGCACATATTAAAGACATTCTATATAGTATATGATAAATGTGACATGAACAAAGGTGACCAACATTTTGTACTAGATTGTTAAATGTTATTTCATTTCCTCCTCACTTCTATGAGATAGGTATTTTTAGTCCAGGGTGGCAGGCAGGTAACACAAATAATTCCATTTAATATAATATTCATCACATAAGATACAATATTTTATTTTATTTATGAAATTTTATGTCTTATGGGTAATGTAGCGAGTTAGAAAAAATATGGTCCATGGCTATTTCCTTTCAGTTTCATATTATCTAATATGTTTGCTTTTGCATACTTTATATGAATATCATTTATCACTGACACGGAGTTTGTAGTGGAGCTGGAAGAAGGAGATTTCACTGAAAAAAAATTTAGTAAAATGGAGAAGTTTTTATTGGGGATTAGATGTGGAAGGAGAGAGAGAGTATCGGAAAGGATATATCTAGTGATGGAGGAAGAAACCATGCTTGCTGTTAAGGTAGCTAAAGATCCTCAACTACTAGGGAAAAATATGGCAGACTCAAAATTGTTTTCATTATGCAAGTATCTTGTAAATTACTCTGTTTATTATGCCCATAAAAGATACCATTAACTTCATATTTATGTCATTAATAAACTTCTAGGATCTGTGCAGTAAGCTGTAGTAGTATAGTTAAGACAAAAATGGTAGTTATTTCAGAAGCATTTTCTTGGTGTATTATACAAAATAGGGTATGTTTTATAAGTCTAATAGCATTAGGTTAAAATATGCTGTGGAAATATACATATAATGGTAGCCCATATAAAATTTGATCTGTCTTTATTACGAACATTTTATAAATAAGGAAACAAGAGAAATTAAGTAATACAATAACCTCTACCAATTGGAAGCATCAAAATTTGAACCTCAATCTAAGTAATTCTAAGGACTGTGTTTTTTGCACTACATTATTCTGCTTTTCCTCCAAAAGTACGCTGAAAACACTGGGATGAATCTTTATACCTTTATTTGAAGGTCATTTTAAAAATTATAAGCCTGCCTGAGGATAGCAAAATTGTGTGCTATTGCAAGATAATTGTAGAGCTCACTCTAAGGAAGCAGAGGTAATGTCTGGTAATATTTTTAGCTTGCTATTTCTGCCCACTGTTGTCCAGATGAGTCACTAGTCACTCAGTGTTATGCAGAATATGAACTATAGTTACAGAAACTATTTCATAAAGTTTATTTATTATCATAGAGGCTTTATATATGACTTTTCTTTTGGTCCAAATGCTTGAAAGCTTATTGAAAAAAAGTGACCTGGAGCAATATCTCACCCCGCTCAGTCCAGGGGGGGTTTGGAATGCACCAGCTGGAGGTGTAGGCCAGCAGAGAAACAAGTGATCCTATAGTCTCATCTGATAGCAAACACAAGGTAAATTTTTTTGCATCAAGGAAACAAAACCCTTCCAGTCTATTTCCTTCCCCCATCCCTCTCTGTAATAAGGTTGAGAAAACACACACACACACAACTGGCCTCGCATTAGGTTTCTAGAAATTCATCTCATCCAAACATGGCAGAATTTGGGGATTTTTTTTTTTTAAGTAAGCTCTCAAAAACCAAGAGCAAATTCAAAACTTTATTTGTAAGACCCCTATTTCTTCATATCCCAGTAACAAACTATTGTGCAAATAGGAATCAAAATCTGGTAGCTGTGGCCCAGTATTTAGAATTTTGAAAGTAAAGATCGTGTTCTTAGTGGTACTGATAAATCAGCAGCTATTAACGTATGAGGATAATCCTTGGAGAAAGTGCTGCCTCCACCTTTAACATTACTATTCCAGTCATGTGGCTTGGAGGTTGGGCAACTACAAACCCTCACTTCACAGCCTATTGATATTCTCACCTGGATCTTCCTCTAGACTCTTAACTGGCCTTGCTGCCAGTTCCTCCTTGTTCTGCTCCATCCTTCACATTGCTACCAGTGTTTTTTTTTTTCTAAAATACAAATGTGGATATGAGATTCCTCTGCTCCTCGTTGATCATAGTATAAAGTCCAAGCTCTAAGGATTACATAAAGTGTCTTTTACAACACAATTAAACTTTTTTACACTGTGTCAATTGCACTGAAATAATAGCTGAGTAATACCATCTCTTTCACACTTTACTACCTTTGCATGTGCTTCTTCCCCACTCTGGAATGACCTTTTCCTTTCTTTACCTGGCAAATCTCTAACATTACAGCACAACCCAGCTTAAATTTTAGCTCCTATGTAAAGTTTTCCCTGGGGCCTCCACATGTCACCCTTTTCAGACTGTCTGTGCCGGTGGTACATATTTCTGCTTTGGACTCCATCATACCGTATTGTAATTTATTTGTTTACACTGTACTCCTGTAACAGTGGGAGCTCCTGGAGGACAGAAACTATTGTCATCTTTATTATAGTATCCCTAGCAACTAACATAGTAAAGATTTTTCCAGTTGAAATTACAAATATTTGCTTGTGGTCAGCCCTTCATTTGATGTTCCATACTTTCTGTTCCTAGAGCTATAGTACAATACACAGCAGGTACTCAGTAAATATTTGATGGTAATGATGATGGAAAGGAAGAAAAAGTTACATTTCATGTGCTTTGTTTAAGAAGAAAGGTCCATGTATAAATCATTTAAGAAAAACTTTGAGGATAACAGTGTCTCAATACTAAAAGGGTTGAAATGATCAGAAGACCTCCCCCTGTCTTTGGAGACTGGCTACTATGCTTGTCTTAGCACATGCTGCTTTTCTGCTCTAGCATGTTTTTTTTCCTTTTCCTGACAAATTTTTATTCATACTGCAACATCCAGTTTATATTTTAGCTGACATATACAGCCTTTCCATATGCTTCCACTGCATAGTCGGTAACCCCTCCCTTCATATAGTCTGAGCCTGTGGTGTGCATTTCTATTTTTGTAGCTATCATTCCTTATTATAATTTATTTGCTTACATATTTCTCTGTGAGAGTGTCTAGGGGAAAGTAATCATACCATCTCTGTATCTCTAGTAACTTATACAGGACGTGGCAAAAGTAGGTTTACAGTGGTTCATAAGGAAAATAATACAATAATTAGTAAATAAAATACAAGAATAAACTGTTTCACGAACTCACAACTGTAAACCTACTTTTGCCCTACCCTGTATATAAAGGCTTTTGTAATTGCATTTATAAGTATCTTCTTGTGGTCAGTACTAGTTTAGCCTGGTGTCCCCTCCCATCTGTTCTAGAGCTTCACTGTGGAGTCTAAAATGGGGCTGATGCCCAGTGGATATTCAATGGTGACACTAATAGAAAAGGGGAAAATTGCATTTCAAGTACTCTGTTTAGGAAGAAAAGACCACATATGAATCCAGTTTCAATGAAAAATGTTTAGGAAAATTGGTATTTTAGTCCTGAAAATTTTAAACTTCTCTGGAAAAAATAATTTTCCCAACATAGCACCCACATTTTTTGGTTCTAGGAATGCCAGATAAAATGTAATTAGAAAAATAGAAGTTATGCGAGCTATTATAAGTAAGGAGGGATTTAATATAGGAAATTAGATTAAATTGTTGGAAAGGCTGGAGGAGCAAAAGGAGGTGATTACCCAGAGATGAGGACTATAGGAAGCTGTGTCTTCCCCTGGAGCCATCATTTACAGAACTCAGCTCATACAAGAATCCACATGCCCATGACTGAAAGGAATTGTGCTCCTCTGCCCCTAAGCCCTTGATGCACTCACTGCAAGGAGCCCATGTTTAGCTATCCAGGTGCCGTGGGAGCCTACTGTTACAAGAGGGTGCAGATATTGCTGGTGCCACCGCTGCCTGAGCTAGAAGATAGTTTCTATCTTCCTTTAGCTTTCTAATGCCTTGTACATGCCCACAGTTGACCGAACCCTAAACAGGAACCTTGCTGGGAAAGGAGTGAGGGAATTTCTAGGTTTCCCAGCTCTTGCAATACAATAAAAGGGTGGGGATGATGCTGAACACATCACAGTATCTAGAACATGGCATTATAGACATAGCTTACAAAAGCAATATAGTAATTATAGCTGCCGCCAAAGTTCTGCCTAGACTGGAATTTTAGGTTAGAAGAGTCTCTGTCTCATGCTTTAAAATATTTAATACAATAATAAGTGTTTTTTAAAACCAATGTTTAAAATTGGTTCTGCTTTTGGAGTACTAGATGATGTTATTGAAATTTTTAGTCTTAGTTGTCTTACTGGTAAATTAGAAAACCTACCTGACTTGGCAGTCTTTCAGAGGTACAGTGGTAAGCCTATTAGACAGGAAAAATTGTGTACATGTAAATGTAAATGTATGTTTGTGTGTAAATGTATGTTGTGTGACAAAAAGAATACTGTAGTTTGTGGAAATGGAATTTTTTTGCGGGGGGGGGGGAGGCTACCAAGTAACAATGATTTTGGTAGCATATTGGCCAAAGGTTGAAATATAGCTCCACTGAAGTTGATTAGGCATTGGCACTGTGCTGTGAACTGGAAACACAAGGTGCATATTGTGTACCCCAGTTCAGTAAGTATTTATTGGATATATAGCCACTAGGTACTGGTTCTACCAAGATGAGTAAGGCCAGATTTTTTTTTCCTATGAGATCCTCATAGTCCATGGATAAAGACTGATAAGCAACTATGGCAAGATTGTGGTGTGTTGATAAGAAATTGAGAGTATGATAAAAAAAAGTGAAATTTTAAAATTTAATTCACAGAAAGTTGGAGTTCATTTAAAATTACTCAAGATGCTGCCATGTCTAGGGGAAAAATACTGGATCTGGAATGAAAAACATCTCAAGCAGTTAGAATTGAGGAGTTTTGGTCTTTAAATGTGTGTAAAATGCTCACATCAAGAAGTACTGAAAAGTAGTTTTTAAGTCATATAGAATCTGACCACAGAGTCACTGGTAACATTTTGATGTATTCCTTTTTAATCCAAGGGCATCTTTTCAGAAAAATAAATAAAACCCCAACATGGAGGCACATAAATACTCAAAGCATGACAGATTGCATGTAAATGAGGGGAGAGAGGAGAGAGAAAGGATCCACCTGGGCCCGGCATTTCACCACCATATACCCCGTCATTCAATCAGAAATGTCCAGCTACTGTCCGAGTAATCCTTCTTAAACAATCTAATTTGATCATTCCTTTGATTGAAAGAAACCCTTCAATTGCTTTCCTTAGATTTGGGGATTGAGTGTCATTTTCTTATTTCAGCGTACATAACCCTTTATTATCTAGCTTCCACTCACCTCTCTAGCTTGACCTGCTCTCCTGCTACTCATATGTTCTCCACACTAACTACATTAAAATGTTTGTAATTCCACAGAGGTGTGGCGATGTTCTCCAGTCATCATTGTCTTTCTACATGCTCTTTTATAGGCCACCTTTTCTTTGTTTCACTGCTTCTCAAAAACTCAAAGTTTGCATTTCAAGATGCTGTAATCTCTTCTGTTCACCCGCTGCACCATGCACAGTATCTCTAACATAGCATTTGTCATGCCATCCTGGAATTATTGGTGTATTTATCTCTTATTCAATTCAACCAAGCATTCCTTAAGGACAGGGACTACATATCTTGAGGGTCCTGCTTCAGTCAACATTTAGTCATTGTTATAGATAATGATTGAAGGAATTGTATAGATTAGTGGGTAAAAGGGCTGGTGAGGTGTGGGTTTGTTTGTTTGTTTGTTTTAACTAGTAATCTCAAGGAAACACATTTTGGAATTATATGTTGTTAGTTGTGCCCTGACTGGTGTGGCTCAGCTGGTTGGGCATACTCCCACAAAGCAAAAGGTCAAGGCACATGCCTGGGTTGCGGGTTCAGTCCCCAGTTGGGGCGTGTATGAGAGGCAACTGATGGATGTTTCTCTCCCTCTCTTTCCCCCTCCCTTCCCCTCTGTCTAAAATCTTTAAAAGAGATTTTGTTTATTTTTAGACAGAGGGGAAGGGAGGGGGAAAGAGAGGGAGAGAAACATCAATGTGTGGTTTCCTCTTGTATGTTCCCTACTGGGGACCTGGCCTGCAACCCAGGCATGTGTCCTGACTAGGAAACCAACCGGCGACCCTTTGGTTTGCAGGCCAACACTCAATCCACTGAGACACACTAGCCAGGGCAATAAAATCTTTTAAAAAAAATGTTGTTAGTTACCTACCCAACTGCCATTCCCTCTTCTTTTTTATAATCAAAACTCAGGTTTCGATGTAGCGATGCACCTCGGAACATGTATCTTGGTAGATCTGAGGCAGTCCTGGCATCCCCATTCCCCTTTGCCAATAGTACATCTGCACTGGGCATGACAGGGCACAGAGGGAAGCTGCAGAGGCTTCAGGGAGAGATCTTCTTCCCTAAAAGGAGGAAGTCTTTCCCTCTTCTCCCTTTCTGCCTTGTTTACTGTCCTATAAAGGATTTTTTGCCCCTGGAGCTGGGACAAAAAATAGGATGCTGAAAATTGTAGAGGGGGAAAGATGGAGAGTCTGGGTCTTGCTGAGATTATTGAGCCACACCAATCCTATATTGCCTATTACATACAGACTTCTTTTTATGTATCATAAGATAATTAAAATGGCTTCATTGTTTAAGCCAGTGTGTGGCTGAATGGTGGCCCCAAAAAGACATGTCTATTTTCTAACCCCCCAGAACCTGTGAATGTGACGATATTTGGGGAAAGGTTCTTTGCAGATGTAATTAAAGATCTTAAGACCATCATGGCTTATTTGGGTGGGCCCTAAATCCAATGACAACTGCCCTCATAAGAGACACACAGGGGAGAGATGCACAGAGAAGAGCAGAAAATGGACATGGAGGAGAAGGCAATGTGAAGATGGAGGCAATGATCAGAATTACGTGGTGATGATCCAAGGAGCACCAGGAGCCACCAGAAGCTGGAAAAGGTAAGGAAGCATTTACCCTAGGGCCTTTGGAAGGAGAATGTCCACCAACACTTTGATTTTGGGCTTCTGACCTCCAGAACTGAGAGAAAATTAATTCATGTTTCTTTCTACCCCTCACCCACTGATTTTAGAGGAAAGAAGGGAGAAAGAGAGAAACATGGATGTGAGAAACACTGATATGAGAAACATTGGTGGGTTGCCTCCCATATGTGCCACAGATGGGATTGAACCCGTAACCTAGGTATGTGCCCTGACCCAGAAGGTGACCCTCCGCCTTTAGTGGTGCATGGGACAACACTCCAACCAATCGAGCCATCCAGCCCAGGCTAATTCCTTTTGTAAAAGATTGTATTTATTTATTTATTTTTAGAGTGGGGAAGGGAGGGAGAAAGAGGACAAAAACATCCATGCACCCCCCAACTGGGGACATGGCCCTTAACCCTGGCATGTGTCCTGACCTGGAATTGATCTGGTGATACTTTGGTTTACAGGAAGACACCCAACCCAACCCACTGAACTACACCAGTGAGGTCTAATTCTGTTGTTTTAAGCCGCCTAGTTTGTGGTAATTTGTTACAGCAACCTCAGGAAATAATAATACAAACTTCCAGTCAATTATAGCCACAGATAATACCACACATAATTATCGTGTGTGTGTGTGTGTGTGAGAGAGAGAGAGAGATAACTTTTAAGATCTTAACAACTTTCAGATACAGTTGACAGTTAAACATGAGGTTTGGGGGTGCCAACCTTTTTTGTATAGTCAAAAATCTGTGTGACTTTTGACTCCCCCAAAACTTCAGTCTCTTGGTATCTGTGAGGGATTAGTTCCAGATCTCCCATAGATACTCAACTCCTCACATGCTGAAGTCCCTTAACAAGATGGTGTGGAACAGTGCGCGCATTCGGCCCTTTGCATCTGCAGATTCCCAACCAAGGCTCGAAAATGCTGTCTTCAATGGGAAGTTTGTTGAATCTGTGGGTGCAAAATAATGAGGTCCAGCTGTATATTTAGTGAAATAAATTCATGTGTAACTGGACACAGAGTTCAAACCCATGTTGTTTGAGGGTTAACTATATATAATACAGTACTATTAATTATATTCACCATACTATATATTAGAACACCAGAACTTTCTCATAGCTGGAAGTTGATGCCTTTTGCCAATATCTTCTCATTTTCCCTACCTCTAGCCCCTAGCAACCACCATTCTACTCTGTTTCTTTGAGTTCAGATTTTTTTAGATTCCACATGTAGTGGGAACATACAGTATTTGTCTTTATCTGACTTTTTTCACTTAGCATAATGCCCTCAAGATTTATCCATGTTTTTGCAAAAGGTAAGTCCTTTTTTTAATGGTTGGATAATACTGTATCTGTATACCGCATTTTCTTTATCCATTCATCCATCAATGAACAATTAGGCTGTTTCCATGTCTTGCACTATGGCAGCTTTTACAAGTGGAAAATCATTGTAGATGTTATTTGTAATTTATTCTTGAGAAAGAAAAAGCAAGATGCAGAACAGATTGTATACCATGATCTTCTTTTTGTATTAAAAAACCCTAAAATCCATATATGCACAAGATGAAAAGGTCAATAAGACCTGGAGTTTTTAACATATCTAGGAATTGGGGGTGCAAAGGAAGACACCTCTCTTTCTACACTTTTGCATTTGCATCTTTTTTTCCCCATGTACATATCCTTTACGATTAAGTAAAACTGTAGAGTATCAACACCTACAATAATTTGGATGGTCTGGTCTCTGTGGATGGAAGACACTGGGGAAAAGCTATAGAATTAAAACCCTAGAGAAATCAATTAGAACAACAGAGCAAGAGAAACAGCTTTGCAATGAACAGTTTAAGGGTACTAGTGCCTTTAGCCAGAAGAGGTGTGATCCCAGACTCAGTTATAAACATTATATATCAGTATTTAACAGTATATGTCAAAATTTACTAAAGCCCAAAGTATGTAATTGGAGAAATACTTTTGGAAGGGAACATATAATAAGGGTTCTTTTTGGAAGTACTGCTTGGTACAATGAAAAATGAACTTATGTAATTAATTCAGATCTTGTTGACAACAAATAGGCTCAAAGAAGGGTGTAGCAAATGGATAAATGACAACCTACAATAGCAACCAAGAATGAGTGCCATGTACCTAATATATAATGTTGATTGTAAGCACTATGTGCTGGATATTGATTTGGACCTTTTATATACATTATTTATGTAATCTTCATAATTCTCTATAGAGTCCATGTCATCTCCATTTAGGAGATAAGGAAACTGGTTTAGCTCAGGTTAAGTGACTTGTCTGGGCTTTCTAGGTAGAAAGTGGCAGATTTGGGTTTTAAGCAAATTTCTGAGTCCACTTTTCCTGACAGCACTCTCTCTCCCTCCGGGAGTAAAGGTTAATAGCAGAGATGAAAGATATGCCCTCTTTAAGAACATTTTTGATAAATGTATACAAGGTTAGATTTATCAGTGGTTTAGTTCAACATGGGAAATTTTTGTTCCTGTTTTTAAATATAACCAAAAGAGATTGGGATTTGAGGTGGCTTCAAAATTACATATAATTTGAAACAAAAAATTCAGGGGTGGAGAAATGTAGGTTTACAGTTGTGAGTATTTGAAACAGTTTATTATTATTATTATTGTATTATTTGTCATCTTGTTATTATTTCATATCCTTGTGATTTATCTTTTACGTAATGATGCCTGGTAATTTAACCTACTTTTGTCCACCTTTGTATATAAACATTTAAAAATCAGGAAAAGATTGCCCTGACCAGTGTGGCTCAGTTGGTTGGGTATTGTCCTGCAAAGCAAAAGGTCACTCATTTGATTACCCTTCAGGGTACATGCCTGGGTTGTGGGATTGGATTCGGTCCCCACTCAGGGTATGTGCAAAAGGCAACTGATTGATGTTTTTCTCTTACATTGATATTTCTCTCCCTCTTTCTCCACCCCTTCTCCCCTCTCTCTAAAAGTGAGTAAATAAAATCTTTTTTTTTTAAATAAAAAAGATTAAAAATATCAGAATCAGGAAGAAATTTAGAATGAAGATATAGAAACTATTAGGTCCTGCATAATTAGAGGTAAGTTGCAAAATTGAAATTATAAGGGTCCAAAGCAAAAGAGAGTTAATTATGTGATTAATATTGTCCTTAAGAGAAAACATGGCAATTTCAAAAAAAGGAAAGCTTTGTTTCTCAAAGCACTTATTCTCTAAGAAATTACCTTTCAGGTTTCAATTTAGATATCACTTCCTCTAAGAAGTCCTCCCTAGGGGTCACGGGCTGGGTGGAGGTGGGCAAAGGCAGATGAGGGGGAATGGGAGCATTTGTACTAGTGTCAGTAATAAAAATAAAGTAAAAAAAAAAAAAAGCCTTTCCTGATGACTGACTCCCTCTAAATTATGTACCACTACTATGTGTTTACCATTGTATCACTAATAAGGTCCCTACAAGGCTGGAAACTCTTCCAGGGCAAGGACTATGATTAGCTTACCCCTCTACCCTCAGTACTTATTTCATTGCCTGGCACATTGCAGTATTCAGTATTTGTTGAATAAATGGATTCATGAGGCCTCAAGGTGGGTGGGGGGAGTCTAGTTCCCATTCTAACAATGCATTGAATTATGATCCAAGCTGCAAGTGGAAACAGAGTTTGCCTTAAAACATAGTTTGGGGTCTGTTCCAACACATGAAATTTCATGTCTTAAGATTTTAACATTTAAAGTCTATTTAAAATTATTTTACCCTACAAAATGTTCAAAATGAACTTAGTAGCTGCCCTCTGAAGTCACAAAAAAGTCTCAGTAATGTACACGTGGAACATGGTCTTTAGCAGCATGACTTTCTGTTGAACGCACTCTGATATTAACAAGTTGAACCTGCTTGTCAATCTTGGTATCATTTAAAATAAGAAAACCAGGCAATATGTGTCTCCTAAAGTGATTGATATGAAGCTGAAAACACTACCTATGAAGAATTCTTCACAAAAATAAATTGACTGGAGAGAGAAATGCTGATTTGTTCTTCCACTTATTTATGCATTCATTGATTGATTCTTGCATATGCTCTGACTGGGGATTGAACCTGCAACCTTGGCAAATCAGGCCGATGCTCTAACCAACTCAACTACCCAGCCAGGGCTTTATGAAGTATCCTTGCCTCCCCAAACTTGAATCTGAAAGTTTGTAAAGCTAACTTCGGTTACAGGAAATAGTGGAGGTAAAGGAACACAAGGAAGCAAACAGACAAATCCAGAATGAGGGAGATTCTACAGGACAACTAATCTGGTCCCTGCAATCAAGTCAATGGCATGAAAAAAGAGGTACAGGAGAAGAGAGTGCTCTAGATTAAAAGAGGCTTAAGAAAGAACCAAAAGCAATTTGTTTAAAAATCTGATTTCAACAAGCCAACTATGAAAAGAAACCTTTGATACAATCCGGAAAGTCTGAATATTAGATCTGGATAATAGATGACACCAAGGACTTACTGTAAGTTTTGTTAGGTGGGTTTCTCAGTTTGGGTTCTCCCAGATTCCAAGACAAAGATTCAAATGCAAGTTAGCATATTTGAGAGGGCATTCCAGGAAATACTGGAAGAGGAAAAGGAAGTGAGATGAGAAAGAGATGAAAGCCAATAAAAGCACCACTTTTGTGCAAATTAACCACTGGGCAAGTGGAGCTTAACTTCACTGATGTACTTTGGGAAGCACTGTAGAATACACCTCAGAGCTAATCTCCACCTTCCAGGCCAAGGGAGCTGGGGTACTTACACACTGACTCCCATCAGGCATTGGTTGAGTGCTGCTCCTGTCTGGGAGGGAGGGTGTGCAGGCAGAATGGGCTCCAGTGGCCATAGAAAGCCCTCAGGCAAAGAACATACACCGCAATGGTAATGGCTATGGTGATAAGAGAAATCACTGACAACATTTTCTACAACGTGATTATAGTACTGTTGTCATGTAAAGGCATGACCTTTCTTTGAAAATACTGAGCCCTGGCTGGGCATCTTGGTTGGAGCATCGTCCCATATATCAAAAGGCTGTGTGTGTGATTGATTGCCAGTCAGGGCACATAACTAGGTTGCTCAGGGTGCATACGGGAGGCAACAGATGGATGTTTCTCCCATACATTAATGTTTCTTTCCCTCTCCCTCTCTCTCTAAAAGTTAATAAACATATCCTCGGGTAAGCATCTTTTAAAAATATATACTGAAGTATGTGAGCATGAAATGATGTCTGAGATTTGCCTTAAAATACTTTAGCAATGAAAATAAAGGGGAGAGATGAAACAAATGGTAAAATGATAAATCTTTGAATTGGTGGATATGTGGGAATTAATTACACTAACTTTTCTATTGTGTACATGGAAATATATTGTAATAAAAGTATTTTCAATGTACATTTAAGTAATTAAAATACATCAGTTGGGCTGCCTAGAGTAATTAGATATAAGTCATTTTATTTCAGAGAATATCCATCAAAAATAATATTTTTAGTTTTAAAATACTTCACCTTAAGTTCTTCTTTCTAGTCATAGGTTTGGCCTAAATTGTTTTCCCAGTAGGCAAGCTGGCTGGGACCTGGAAGCTAACCACACTTTGCTCTCTTAGGATAGAGCCAATCGGAACCAGACCAAATACATTTTACAGATGGTCCAGCAGCCCAGGACTTCGATTGCTTCACCAGCCTAGTGTGTCAGGAACACCCCCCCCCCCCACCGTGTAATTGAGCCTCCCAGCACCTGCAGGCCACTTTCTTTTCTTAGCATCAAACACAAACCTGCAAAAGGTCTTGCCTGCCTACACACAGAAGGAAACAATACCAGCTCATCAGCTGAATCCTTCAGTCCTTCTTGCCTTTACTGACACTCCTGGATTTGGACTCTGTTTTCCTGGACTTCTGACACTCATATGCATGGATCTGATGATAGACTGACTATTGAGACACTTCTCCCAGGGTCAACAAGTCCCTGAACCTCAAACTTTGCTTGCCTAGATCAGGAGTATCTACTACCCTCAACTACTTCATTAGACTTGTGGGCTTGGCCTTTTTATATGCTCCTCAATACCACTTGGCATTGTTTTATAATTATTTCTTCATATCCGTTATCTTCTTGAGGAAGGACCTTAGTAAACCACTTCTGTTTGCATGTGGCGAACCCTGACAGGGCTATTGTAGGCAAAAAGAATCTATTGTTTCATGAAACTAAGTCAAGGACAGAGGAATAGTGAGCAGTATGAGCAAAGGAGACTAGGATTTTAAAAATTTGTTCTTTTTGGAACAAAGATGCAGGGGTTAACGACCTAGTTTGCCTTTTACCATGACATCAGCATCACCTCCCCCAGGACCTGTGCACTACCCTCACTTCAGCCCTGAGTAAGTATAGTCCAGCTCCTTTAAGCTGGCCTTGGTGGATAGATTTTCAAGTGAGCAACTGGCTTGAGCTGAACTCAGTACTTTAAATATTTACAATGTGCCCTGGCTGGTATGGCTCAGTGGATTGAGCATGGGCTACGAACCAAAGGGTCGCTGGTTTGATTCACAGTCAGGGCACATGCCTGGGTTGTGGGCCAGGTCCCCAGTAGGGGATGTGTGAGAGGCAACCACACATTGATGTTTCTTTCCCTTTCTTTCTTTCTCCCTTCCTCTCTTTAAAATAAATAAATAAATAAATAAATATTTACAATGTGCCTATAATGTGTCAGGCACTATTAGGTTCTGGGCTGAGAATGTATAAAGGATGTAGTCTCTGTTCTCAGTGGGAATCTCAATGCTCATTTCATCCCAGCTACCACTTTAAGGAATCGTTGAATTAATCTGTTCTCAACAATTCCACTCCATCTTGGCTCTTTGTAGACTGGAGATCATAGTTATTTTTAATGTACTTTGCAGTAGAGTGCAACTCCAGCCCAGCTTTAAGCATTAAGGTTATGAAGTTTCCTGAAATATTCATTGCAAACCTAAGGTCTAAAATGAACCAGGAAAAAAAATGAACAGAAGGTTTCCTAATTTTCTACAGGTATTAATTGTGTTTCCAAGCACTTAGACAAATTTTGAAATGAAAATTTATTTTAAAGATTGTCATGTTTAGATTTTCTTTTAAATATTTGCTTTTCTGCCCTGGTGGGTGTGGCTCAGTGGATTGAGTACTGTCCTGCAAATCAAAGGGTTGCTGGTTCAATTCCACCCAGGGAATGTCCCTGGGTTGCGGGCCAGGTCCCAATGGATTGATGTTTCTCTCCCTCTCTTCCTCCGTTCCGCTCTCTCTAAAAATAAGTAAATAAAATCTAATATAAAAATAAATATTTGCTTTTCTTTTTTCAGTTGAAGACCAGCTGTTTTCTGTTTACCTGTTTTGTTTCTGTGGTAGTCAGGATAGGTTAGATTATGCTTCATTAACATCCTCAAAAATTTATTGGCTTAAAACAAGAGTGTATTTCTCAGTCATGCTATATATTCATCATGGGTTATCGGGCTCTGCTGTATGTCATTCTCTCTAAAAGATACAGGTTGACAAAGCATCACTATCAAACATTGCGAGGAACCACAGCAAGGAAAGGGAGAAGAGCAAATTGTACAACAGCTCTTAAAGCCTTCCTTCTGGGAGTGACACTCATCACTTCTACTCAGTTTTACCAGCCCAAACAAATTGCATGGCCACTTAGAGCTTCAAGGCAGCAAGGTAGTTCAGTTTCATATGCCTAGAAGGAAGGAAATCAGAAAGGTTGGGAATAGCAGTATTTCCTTCTGCCTTCTTTTTTACCAATTATTCTCCTGCTTGCACGCACAATACACTCACCCCTTCCCCAAGGTAGAAAAGCCAAAAGCTCTAGTTGGGACATCCAACATAAAATGCAGAATCTCTGATGTGTAGTAATCTCTACAGTTGCTACAGATATGGCTTCTTTAGATCTAAAGACTGTGCCTGAAAAGACAAGTTACTGGTCCCCATGGACAGGATCACCCTTATAAAGATTCCCATTTGGAAAGAGGCACACAGCAAAGACAAACACTCAGCTGCTACAGTTCTGAAATCCTGTTGGGCAGCAATTTTGAGGACTCTACCACCCTGGAGAATGGGGAATGTTTCTTCATTAGGCCCTGACTCTGCTGTCTGGTAGTGACTCCTTGTTCGTCATTCTCCATTGCTCCTGATTCTTTTTGTGGTTCATTTTTCCTTCTCCGTTCTCCTCCTTGGCCACATCTCGAATAAGTGTTGTGGGGAATATGCCCTCCTTAGGGGCTGAGCAGTTTTCGTAGTCTGGTTGTTTGCCTGTAGATGGTTGGAGGTCTAAGGGTGAACAGTCATGATCTCTTGTAGTCCCATCTAGAAGGTATTTTGGAAATGTAGCTCTCTCAGAAACTTAAGAGAAGAAAAAAAAAAAAAAACCCAAACTAGTCATTTTTATCGCTCCATAAGCCAATAGTCACCTCTATACTTCCTTTCTAGACATAATGTTTATTTGGTTTTTTCTAGCCCCTATTCATTCTCTCCTTCCCCCCTTCTCCCTCCCTCCCCATAGTAATTCTATATGTTTATCAGGCTTTGATGGGAAAATCACTTTCCTTTAGTCTCTTTTCCCTGAGCTATTGTGTTCAAACAGCCTTAGTTGATTGGGCCTTTGATGTGGATCTATTCCAAAACTCCATTTGGATTTTTTTAAAAGTCAGTAAAACAGCCATTCTCTTAAATTAATGCATTCCTTCCAGGCTGAGTCTTGATTATCCTTTGTCATTTGAAGCATGTCTTAATTTTATCTTTAACTCATTATTATTTTTTATTTACTTATTTAGAGAGAGGGAAAAGGTGGGTAGAGAAAGAGGGAGAGAAACATTGGTGTGAGAGAGAAACATCAGTCGATTGCCTCTTGCACGTGCTTCAACCGGGGACCAAACCCGCAACCCAGGTGTGTGCCCTGACCAGGAATCAAACTCACAACCTTTTGGCTCACGGAACAATGCCCCAGCCAACTGAGCCACACCATATTTTGTTTATTTATTTTTAGAGTATGGGAAGGGAGGGGAAAAGAGAGGGAGAGAAACATGGATGTGAGAGACACCCATGGCCGCCTCTCCTGTGGGCCCTGACTGGGGACCAGAGCTGCAACCCAGACATGTGCCCTACAGGGCATCAAACTAGTGACCTTTCACTTTGCAGGATGGTACCCAACCAACTGAGCCACACCAGTCAGGGCACCCAAATTGGTGGATTCTTTATTCCCTTCATTCTTGCTTGCAAATTGGTTAGTTCTTTTTCACCTCATTTATTTTTTAATAATATTTTGCCAAATGCAGCCAATAGCAATGAACATATGATATTCTGCTTTCCAATCTTCCCCATAAGCTGCATATACATTATATGACCCATCTTCCAAGTTAACTGTAGGTAATGGTTTTATGAAATGTCTCACCACTGTATAACATGGATTGCTGTCTTTCCATCCTCTGAAAAGTTTCCTTGCTACCTGCTATCTATCTCAATATATTTTAGGTTCTTGTATGGCAGCACCTTACCTTAGATAACAATTTCTACCTCCGTAAGTGAAGATGATACAGATTTCGATGTGGTAACAACCCAAAATTCTCCTAAATTCTCAGTGGCTCAAAGCAATAAAAACTCACCACTGATGCTACTTGTCTTTACAATATGGAGCAGAGCCCTTCAATTACCCAGGCATGCAGCCTGCCTCTCAGTGTTCCCAAAGACATGAGTGCCTACCTTGTGAGATACCTGAAGAATTTCTTGGGGCACAGAAAGGATCATTTTTAAGGAGTCAGTTTCTAGCTCCTCAGTTGACATATACACTCTTCAAAAACTGATCCACCTGAGTGTGAACCTGTGATGGAAGTGTAGGTCCTTCTTTCTCGCATCTCCTTTCACCATTGTTCTTTTCCCATCCTTGTTCTTAAAAGAGACTTTATTTATTTATTTTTAGAGACAGGGGAAAGGAGGTAGAAAGAAAGGGAGAGAAACACTCATGTGTGACAGAAACGTCACATCAGTTGGTCACCTCTCACACACCCACAGCCAAGGACCCAGCCCGCAACCCAGAACTGTGTCTTGACCAGGTGGTAAACAGGCAGCTCTGCAGTCCACTGAGCCAGCCAGGGCTGTTCGCTTCCTGTTCTACAAAAATAAACCTCTCTTACACTCCAAATTCTTCTAGATGCATTTCTTCAGGTGTTAAAGTTTTCCATATGATAGAAAAGAGTAATTTGAATATTGTTGATATAGAGAAAGTAAATGACTAGGTAGCAAATCCTTTTGGAAGTGGGTGGTTTTAATTATTTTTCTTTCAAGGAGAGCCTAATTGAGTTGTCTTCGTGAAATCAGTAAAAATTATTTTTGATGATAGATCATTATGTAATTTTTTTACATAACTTGGAAGTTCAAAGAATTGAGTGACATTGCTATCACAAGACTCTTTTCATTCCCAACCACTTACTTATGCAAACAGATTTCTCAGTGCTTACATCTGTTAAAACAAAACCAGAAATAGAGTTGATGCTGAATCCTCTCTCATTCTAGCATTAAGTTATATTCATCCATATTAAAAAATGAAAATAGGCCTATCCAACTTATTAAGCAATGCATTTCTAATGTAATTGGACTTGAATATTTAATAATTATTGAAACGTGTAATCTGTCCAGGTAACTCAGTTGGTTAGAACATTGTCCTAATATGCCAAGGTTGCAGATTCAATCCTAGTGTGGCACATACAAAAATCAACCAATGGATGCAAAAATAAGTGGAACAACAAATCGATGTTTCTCTCTCCCTTCCTCTCTCTCTAAAATCAGTCAATAAATTAAAAAAAAAAAGTAACATTTTGGACTTCCTGCCAAGATGGAGGCACAGGTGGACATGCTGTGCCTTCTCTCACAACCAAAATTAAGAACAACAAAGATTTACAAACAAGAAAACAACCAGAACTGATAGCAAATTGAACTGCATGGAAGTCCAACAACCATTCATCCAACTCCGCCCCTCTGGTAAGAGGGGCGGAGTTGCAGCAGGGAAAAGTGGAGGTGCAGACTGGGCACTCAGGCAGCAGCCACTGGCAGATCCCAGGTGCACAGGCGGTGGCTAGCAGACCCCAGGTGCACAGGCGGCAGCTAGCGGACCCTGGGCATGGGGTGGCAACTGTGCAGACCCAGTGAAGCCGTGCAAGGCAGCTGGCTGGCTGACCAACCGGTCCCACATTTGTGTGCAGATAATCCAGGCAAAGGGGAAGCAGTGGAAGGGACTGGAATCCGAGAGAGAGCAGAGCAAGTACCATTGTTCCCTCTTGGACCCCTCCCCCACATATAGCATCACTACCCAGTGACTGGGCTGCCCCTCCTTGGGGAACACCTAAGGCTCCACCCCTCACTGTGTAACAGCCGCTACTAGACAAAAAAAAAAAAAAAAAAAAAAAAAAAAACCAAAAACCCAAAAACAAACAAAAAAAAGGCTCAAACCGTAGAACAAATCAAAGCCCCAGAGCCAATTCATCTAAGCGGCGAAGAGATAGCCAACCTATCAGATGCACAGCTCAAAGCCCTGATGATCGGGATGCTCACAGAATTGGTCGGTTTTGCTCACAAATTAGATGAACAAATGAAGGCTACAATAAGTGAAATGAAGAAAAACGCACAGGGAACCAATGGAGATGGGAGGAAAACTGGGACTCAAATCAATGGAGTGGACCAGAAGGAAGAAAGAAACAACCAAACAGAAAACAAGGAAGAAACAAGAATTCAAAAAACTGAAGAGAGGCTTAGGAACCTCCAGGACATCTTAAACGTCCCAACATTCAAATTATAGGGGTACCAGAAGGGGAAGAGGAAGAGCAACAAGTGGAAAGCTTATTTGAACAAATAAGAAAGGAGAACTTCCCCAATCTGGCAAAGGAAATAGACTTCCAGGAAGTCCAGGAAGCTCTGAGAGTCCCAAAGAAGTTGGACCCAAGGAGGAACACATCAAGGCACATCATAATTACATTACCCAAGATTAAAATGAAGGAGAGAATTCTAGAAGTAGCAAGGGATGAGGGGACAGTCACCTACAAAGGAGTTCCCATCAGACTGTCAGCGGATTTCTCAAGAGACCTTACAGGCAAGAAGGGGCTATAAAGAAGTATTCCAAGTCATGAAAGTCAAGGACCTACATCCAAGATTGCTCTATCCAGTGAAGCTGTCATTTAGAATGAAAGGGCAGATAAAGTGCTTCTCAGATAAGGTCAAGTTAGAGGAGTTCATAAAGGGACTTATCTAAGAAAAAGAAGATCAAAAATATGAACAGTAAAAAGACAGCAAACTCACAGGTATTAACAACCACATCTGAAACAAAAGCAAACTAAGCAAACACTAGAACAGGAGCAGAAACACAGAAATGGAGATCACATGGAGGGTTAGCAACAGGGGAGTGGGAGGAGGAGAGAGTGGGAAAAGGTACAGAGACTAAGTAGCATAGATGGTGGGTAGAAAACAGACATGGGGAAGACCAGAATAGTGTGGGAAATGTAGAAGCTAAAGAACTTATGACACATGGACATGAACTAAAGGGGGGGAATGTGAATGTGGGTGGGAGGGGGTGTGCAGGGTGGAGGGGAATGATGAGGAAAGATGGGACTACTGTAATAGCATAATCAATAAAATATATTAAAAAATAAAAATATGTAACATTTTCGTTATCTTAATAAATTTTATACTGATGATTTGAATGATAAATGCATACAAAAGAAAATGCATACAAAAAATAAAAAATTTTAAATATTTAGAGCCTATGGTTAGGAGAAATATGCTTTTTATAATGAAAGGTTATATGCTTATTTTTGTTTCAGAAAAGTATGATAGGGTAACCATGAATGTCTTTCAATCAAAATATTTTAGGATAATATACTGTAGGAGAGGTGGGATAGAAATTAGTTCAAAGACAAAGATGATCTAAAATTTATGTTATCTTTTTAAAATGGGTGGTGATTATATTAGTTAAGGGACTCTTAGCTCTTGAAGTAGACCAATCATCAAATCTCAATGGCTTAAATATAAATTTCTGATTCATGTAAAAATCTAACAGTTGGTGGGGAGAGAGGTAGTAATGGGAGGGCAGTTGTTGGAGGAAGAAGATCTTTGGTCCATGTAGTCAGTCCCCCAACATCCAGCTGGTAGAATGGGGAAGAGAGAGAGCTGCATGCAGATCACGCATTGGTAGTTTTTATGGCCCAGATTGGGAGGTGACATAAATCACTTTCACCCACATTCTGTTGTGCAGAATTCAGTCTACATGGCCACATCTAACCGCAAGGGATGCTTTGTGCCCACGAAGAAGGGGAAGTAGGTTGGATAAACAGCTAATTGGTTTGTGACATAATGGTGGATATCAAATTGCTAAGATATGTGCATTCATTTTTTGTACAATTAAAAGAACAAGATAACAGGCATATTTTTAATGTCATTATTGAAAATACCATAAAATATGTAAATTACAATTATTTTAATTTACAATGAAAAGTTTTACAACATTGACTTTAAATCGAACAAGGAATAGTAGCAATTAGTATTCCTAACACCCAGATCTTAGTTTCTAAATACCATTCTCTACTAAAAGGAGCCAGGGTCTCACTTTTGGAAGTGATGAATCTATTCATCATCTTGGTGGTTGTGATGATTTAATGCATATATAGTCATTTAAATATGTACAGTTTATTATATGTCAATTATACCGCAAGAAAGCTATTTTACAAACAAAAAATTTGAGTACTGTTTGGATTCATTATAATATAAGAGTGGGGACATTTTGCTGGAGGTTGAAACTGTATTCATCTTGATTACTTGGTAATAAAACTGGATTTGATAAGGAGTAGGATTCTAGAAGAAATATAACCAAAACCACCTCTTTTCCAAATTTCTTTTCATTTTTTGGTTTTCTATAGAAATTGTTGAAATCCATCAAAAAGGCTGCTACTTATTTATCTTAAAGATTCTTTTTAAAAATATTTTATTTATTAAAATAAAAGATTTTATTTATTTATTTTTGGAGAGATGGAGAGAGAAAGAGATACATTTGTGTGCAAGAGAAGCATCAATTGGCTGCCTCTCACATGCCCCCAATCAGCAACCAGGAATGTGCCCTGACCAGGAATTGAACCTGTGACCTTTCAGTGTGCAGGCTGGTGCTCAACCCACTGAACACACCAACCAGGTCTTAAAGATTCTTTCAGAGGGTTCTGCCTGGGAAAATTCTTGTTTGCTTTAAAAAAATTTCCATTTAAGTCCATGACAGCGTGGCTTAGTTGCTTGGAGCCATACAGCAAAAGGTGTGGGTTCCACTCTTGGTGAGGGCACATATTTGGTTTGATCTTCGGTTGGAACATGTATGGGAAGCAACCAATCAATGTTTCTCTCTCTCTCTCAAACCTATAAACATATTTTTTTAATTAAAAAATATATCTAGTTAATACCTGAGGTGCGAAAGTGCTTGTTCTCATCTAGAATTCTCACCTTTGAATTCTACACCTTTCTCTGTCAGTTGTAGATTTTGTTAACAGTGCACATCAGTCTTGGTTAGACCTTATCAACATGCCACATAGGAACTCTTCTTAAAATCCCATGGAAAAGCTACAAAGTAGACTGCTTTAATTCAATGCTTTGTCCTGAGCACCACTTATACTGTATTCAAGGCATTGAATTACAAGTGCTGAGTCCACTTCTCACTTTGGATGTTCATGGTAATAGGGATATATATTGTGTCATTGACTGATATTTACTGCATTAAGCAGATGTAATCTGTAAGGCCTGTAACTTATGGTTAAGGGAAAGAATAAAAATTATAATAGGATTATGAACTTCTTAAAGAAATGGAAAATTCTATTTTATTTCAGACTTAACAACCTAAATTAATGTAATAATGTTTATGTCATGTCAAGACATTTATCTAATATTTGCAGATGACAAGTTCTATAGAAAAGCAGTTCTGCAAATTGCAGCAAAGTCAGTATTCTTTTGCTCACTGCAGGGACACGTTCTGTTTCTGTATAGTGCAGCATTCTTGCCATTAGATGGCAGTCAAAACTAAGGCAATGATTAAACTCCCTTACCTTGTGTTTAATACTGGTTTGTATAGATACAATTTATGTTTTCCAGTAAACATGTTTCTGAAAAGTTTTGTGCATATTGAAAGACATAAATGATCCAACATTTCTTTTGGAAACAAGAGTAATTTTACAAGGTAAATAAGGTTGCTTCTTTTTTAAGTATAACATATACAAGGTCTGTCCAGAAGGTATCCAGCCATGTAGTATGAAAAATAGAGACATTTATTGAAGAAGATACAAGATACTAGAAACATTGTACGTAGGACAATGACACCTCAATCCCCTTCAAAGTAGGCACCTTGGAATCCCACAGTTTTCCCAATCGCCATCAGCTGCCTTGTCAAATTTTCCTGAATCTCATCGATGGTCTGAAATCTCTTCCCTTTCAAAAGTGATTTTTGTTTTGGGAAAAGCCAGAGGTGGCAGAGCACCAAATCTGGGTTGTAAGGGGGCTGAGTCACCTGAGTGATTTGATGTCTCACCAAAACTCTGCACGAGATGTTATATATGAGTGGGTGCATGGTCATGATGAAGCTGCCATTCACCAGTTGCCCATAGTTGTAGCCTTCTGAATCATCCGAATAGTTTCCACAGAGGAATGTCCAAGCTTAATGCAAAATCTGATGCAGATTCATTGCTCTACTCAGTCATTTCAGTGTGATGGCCACACAGTACACACGCTCACCCAGTGGTGTCTGCTGCCACCACTGACTAGTACAGTGAAGTTGTCATTGTTCACATATGCACATTCCAGTCCACTCTCCTTGGCTTCCAGGTTATGTCAATGTAGCTTAAGCCATTCTCATTATATTTACAATGGCTTGACTTTTTCTGGACAGACTTCATATGCAAAATGCACAAATCTAAGTACCACCAGTTTGAAGTGAGGGCTCATCAAAAAGTGAGCCCTGGCTGGTGTGGCTCAGTGGATTGAGTTCCAGCCAATGAACTGAAAGGTCTCCTGTTCTATTCCCAGCCAGGGCACATGCCTGGGTTGCTGGTCAGGTCCCCAGATGGGGGTGTGTGAGAGGCCACAGATTGATGATGCATCTCTCATATATCAATGCTTCACTCCCTCTCTTTCTCTCTCCCAGTCTCTCTAAAAATGAATAAATAAAATCTTTTTAAAAAGGTGAAAACACATGTAAGCATCACCCAGATGAAATGAAAAAATATCACCATTATCTCAGAAGGGCCCGGTGTGCTTCTTCCCAATCATTACCCCATTCTTTCTCCCCAGAGATAAACATTATCCTCACTTCTAATATAATTTAGATTTTCCTGTTATGAGAAATTTTACAAATGAAATTATGCACATTATATATTTTTGTGTACGGCTTCTTAAATTCAATATTTTTGTTACTATTGCTTGTAGATATATTTTATTGTTTTTCTTCATCGTAATATATTTTGTTATATGAATGTACCTCTATCCTTTCTACTACTGAAGGAAATTTGAGTGGTTTCCAGTATTTAGCTATTACAAATAATTGTTGCTATGAACATTCTTGCACATGCATATATGAATGTATTGCTTTTGAGTATATACTTAGAAGTAGAATTTTGGGGTCATGTAGTATGTGATATTGTCAAATAGTTCTTTAACATTGTAGCAATTGACATTTTCACCAGCAGCATGTCAGAATTTCCATTGTTCTGTACTTTCACCAACACTTAATATTGCCAATCTTTTTAATTTTAGCCATTCTGATAGACCTGTAGCAATATTTCATTGAGGATTCTAATGTGCATTTCTCTGATATGTAATGAGTTTAAACACTTTTTAAATATATTTGTAGACTCTGGATTTTTGCTTGGTTGAAGTGCTGGTTTTGTATTTGCCAATTTTCTATCACGCAGCCTATCTTACTGTTTTGTAAGAGTTCTTTACATATTCTAGATATGCATACATTGTTGGGTATTTATATTTTTTAAATATTTTATTTCTTTATTTTTAGAGAGATGGGAAGGGAGGGAGAAAGAGAGGGAGAGAAACATCAATGTGTGGTTGCCTCCCACATGGCCACCACTGGGGACCTGGCCCACAACCCAGGAATGTGCCCTGACTGGGAATCGAACTGTGACCCTTTGGTTCACAGCCCATGCTCAATCCACTGAGCCACACCAGCCAGGGACTCGTTGTTGGGTATATTAATTACTAATATATTCCCTCATTCTGGGCTTGCCTTTTCTTTCTCTTAAAAACTCCTTTTGATGAACTTTGATGTCTTCTAATTTATCAATTTTTCCCTTTATGGCTAATGCTTTTTGTGTCCTGTTTTAAAAAATTCTGTCTCTAGCAAGTCATGAAGATAATTTCATATGGTTTGTTCTATAAGCTTCACTATATTAATTTTCACAGTTACCTCTAAAATCTACCTGGAATTGAATTTTGCATATCATATGAGGTAGGGATCAAGCTTCTTTTTTTTCTGTATGGGCATCCAGTTGATACAGCACTGTTTGTTAAAGAAGCTGTAGGTTTCCTACTCTGCAGTACCAACATGCAGTTTTATGTTCAGATTTTTAAAAGCTGTATCAGGTTTGCATAAAGTAGAACATACCCATATTTAGCAAAGTTCATCATTTGGTAGAGCTTTTCTGGAAAAAATGCCAATAAAAATCCCATTAAAATTCTTTAATATGTTGACATTTGCAGGGTTTTGACAAAACCCAAACACATTTGACTATAATAGGGGATACTTCCATCCAAAATGTATTGCATTTTCTGGGGAGTTTAAACACTCTCCTTTCTTGGGGGAATTTGAAGTAAAGGATAAATAAACAATTTGCTTGAAGTTAAGCAGATTATATAGGCTTAGAGATGATCCTGCTGACACTTTAAAGTCAATTAATCAACCTCAAAGCTTGTATTAATCTGCTTTGAGACTGGCCTGATCTGAACATTTGAACATGTTACCATCGAGCTGGGGAAACAGGAACCCATTCAAACTTTAGAAAACAAACACAGTAGTATAAAATCAAGTGTTCCTACTCCTACCTCTTCACAGTAGGCTTGGTAAAAGGTGAAAGAAAATATGAATCCTGTCCCCAGCCATTAAGAAAAAGATTGATGATTTTAAAAGTCTAATTGCATGGTTTTAAAAAGATGTTGTATGCCAAAAATTATTCCCATACTTTGTAACTTTTATACTTGAATGTAGATTACCTTGTTTACTATTTATTTTAGTTTATGATTATATATTTTCACAGATGGCCTTATCTTGCTATTTTCTGTGTAAGCCTTGCCAAATTGTCTCTTGTACTTAGATACATTTGAATATATTATTTTGATTGATTAAATATTTGCAAGTATAATTTCTTTAGGAAAGCAACAGTAGAAAAAGATAACATGTTTATAGGAGTTTTGGAGTCATATTTGAATGGACTTTCTTCACACTTTAAAAAAAATCAGACTTAAGCTTGCATCTTTTTGTGGATTATTCATTCTTTAACCATTTAACTTACCTCTGATGATCTTTTGCCAGGAATATAAAAGTCATGCTTACTTTGGTCTTTCTGAATTCCTTTTTTTAATTTTAAAGAGTTTCTTTTAACCTTGAATTCCAAACAGTTTTTAAAATAACTAACTGATGCCATTTTTATCTGCAAATTCAAGAAATAATTTATATTTCAGGGGATTTATTCATTTTTAAAAATCTACAAAAATTAGCTATTGCCAATTGTTTTCTGCACAAAAAGAGTACAATTAAGAACATTATCATGTAAATAAATTTCATTTTAAGATTTCTTTTAAACCATATTTCAATTCTAATTCATTAGTAATTTGAGAGCAAATAAGTTCAGAATGCGGAAGTAGGTGTTTGAGGTAAAAGAATCTGAAAATCAATCCCAGAAATATGATTCACCTACATCACTTTAAAGTTGCATAGAATGTGAATTTTGATTTATTACTTGAGAATATTTGATATTTACTAAGCACTAACTGAGTACCTGTTCTGTGCCAGAAATAGTGCTGTCCTCGAAGGAGACAGGCAAGTTAAAAGACATTGGGATTGCTATCAGCTTAGAGGTGGGTACCAAGAATAATAAGAACAAAGAAAGGAGCACCAACTTCAAAGTCAGGAGAGAAAAGAAGAGAGAAATTCGTGGAAGATTTCTCAAAGTCATTATATGTGAGGAGAGTCTGTGAGAACTCTAAGAGTTAACTGGATGGAGAAGAACACATCCACAGAGGCACAAGAACGTACCTGGGTGCAGCTGGTATGGCTGGAGTTTAGGAACAACGGCAGGGAGTGGAAGGAGGTAGGAGTTTAGAGGCCATATTGTGAAAGTTCTTGAATGTTGACATTTTAAAAATTCTTTTTAAAAATTACTTTATTGTTGTTCAAGTACAGTTGTCTGCCTTTTTCCCGTACCCCAGCCAATCCCACCTCCCTCCCTTGCTTCCACCCTCCCACTTTGAATGTTAATATTCTATAGAAAACATAAATTCACAGTTCTGTAATACTTCTTTTCCTGAAAAATACCAACTTAAAAATTTTAGGGTGACCATTCTGGATCCTTTTAACCAAGAAAATATTTAGGATTATCAAACGATATTTTGGAGTACTATCTTTCAAAGAATAAGCCAAATATCATAATGACCTCAGAAATGATCCAATTTGGAGGCTGAAGAGGGATCTCTAAGAAACCCAGGACCACTGTCAATAGGAGAATATCAGACCCTATTTTCTAGGACACAGGTTCATGCCCAGAGGTGTTTGCAAATGGAATCAAATGCATCACACATATTGTGCCATCAGGAAATCTGTGGCATTCCTTTTCTCTGGACACAATGGGCCAGAAATAGAACATTTCTAAGAAAAGGGGATAAAACACTTCTTTTCCTCAGTTGTATGTTTGCCTATGACGAAATTCTTTCCTGCCAATTTTGCTGAAATGAAGAGAAGCATGAATGAATAAAGAAGAGGCACTTTCATTAGGGCGACTTCAGGAGAATTGCCCTGGTAGTGGTCTAACACATTCAGCTGGGTGCGAGTTTTCTCTTTGTAGGTTTAATCATGAAGGACTGTAGCCATTCCTTAGCCATCGAATCATATTTACTGGGCAGTGGGTGGGATGAGGTAAATTGTGAACAGGTGGGGCTGTCCCTGTGGACCAGGCTGGGCAAATTCCTATGAAGCCAGAACACAGGGGACAGTTTCCAGGAGGTCATTCCTAATCCCTGCCCCCCCACTAGAAGTGCAGAAAAGGCAGGTTATTTAATAGAGAGATAAACAACTGTGTACTCAATTACTGCATGGCATAATATAGTGACCAGAAACATTAATTAGGAGACTATTCTCCTGAGCCTTCAACTTAAACATTGAGCAGTTTCCTGTCTCACCACCCCTGAGCATGGGCTGGTTTGACTCACCCCCTGTCGGTTCTACACAGAACTCCTCCAGAGAAGCTGACATAACTGATTCATTTTCTGGGTCTTCCCTGAGAAATACAAGGGATGGTATATAAGTGTGGTGTGCATGTTTTGGCAAATGCCATAGAACGGTGTGTGAGTGATTTTGATGTATAATGAAAATGCACTATGGAGTTAAAAACAAAAACAAAAACCACAGAAACATACACAAACATTATGGCCCAACCACTAAAACTTTAGAAATTCTGACTTAAGAGACCTAGAGTGAGGCCTAGGCACTGCTGTTATTTTTGTATTTTTAAATAGATAAAACATGGACAATGTCATAAAATTAAGTGTTATAAAAGAGTCATAGGGAAAAGCAAGACTTTTGGTCCCAGCCTCCTAGCTCCCCTCTGCAGAGGTAACCACTAACTCCAGTTTCTTATGTTGTTCTGGATGTATTCTGGACCCGCAGGTACATAGTAAAAAGTTCCTCCCTCTATTAAACAAAAGTAAGAGCATTCTCTACCCACTGTTCTCAGCTTTGTCAGGCACACATTTTTTATAAGCTCTCCAAGAGATTTTGAAGCAAACTCTTCGTTAAGATTCACTGACAAAAGCTATGCTTTCGTTTCCCAGAAAAAAGCTACAGTCACATCTGTTAAAAGTCTTTTACATCCACTTTCAGATATTCAGCAGCTTCTTCAAACCCATATTCTAAATTTGTCTGGTTTAGGGTCCTTGACCTAGAGTGTTTGATCTAAGATCACCCTGAGAACTTAGTGTTGCCAGATAAAATACAGGATGCCCAGTTGAATTGAATTTCAGATAGACAGCAAGTAATTTTTCAGTATAAGTATGGCCCATGTAATATTTGCATATTTGAAATTCAAATTTAACTGAGAGTTCTTTATTTTTATTTGCTAAATATGGCAACCATACAGAAATTTTTAATGCATTGGAAGCTATTCCAGTTAATTGTGTTTCGAATGCCCTTTAGTACATATGACCTAGGTTATAGTGATAGGACCAGGCTCTTCAGGCTAATTTCAAATAATCAGAGTTTAACCAGAAGTTGAGTATCTGTTGCCTTATTTCAAAACAAGTGGCTTTAACTTGCTATTTTATCTAGTGGGATTAAACTGTTTTGTTACCATAAAGTGGTAACTAAAATAAAAAATATCTTGAATTTACATAAAGTAGATTGACTTACTTTCAAAGAACTTAAAATATCTAAAGTCTGAGCTGTTTTGGTCTTTAAAATGAGCATTAAAATCTTTACTGAATTTGGACAAGGATGAAGAGAACCAACCTAGAGGTAAATTTTCATTATTGAGATTATTTAAATCATTATTATTATTAACAAAAAATATAAAGCATTGACTTACAGGTAGTATAAAATCCTGGCATGGAAGATGAAAAATTTTGATTTGTAGCTTTTAAAGTAAATAAATAACATAATAAATATCATATGACAAAGACTTACAAATATTAGAATCCTAATATGAAGACAGTAGAAGAAAAGATTACCATAAATGGTGTGATTCTCTTATATTGGAAATGAAAAATTATGATCCTGTTAGATCCTGAATATCCCAAATATGTCTAAATGAATTTAAGGAAATTAAAATTTATTATTTTATTCTAGAATTGTTCTCTTTTAGCAGCTAAAGACATATTTTCATTTCTTTCACTGTTAATATGCAGAGGATTTACACAGTGGTGTGCTGATGTTTAACAATTAATTTCCCAAGGGAAAAAACCCTGATTTGTAGCATTTGCCATTTTCCATGGGGTGAATACTCTCATCTGACTAATATAAAGCTAACATTTTTTTAAAAATATTTTATTTCTTTATTTTTAGAAAGAGGGGAAGGGAAGGAGAAAGAGGGAGAGAAACATCAATGTGTGGTTGCCTCTCACATGGCCCCCAACTGGGGACCCGGCCCGCAACCCAGGCATGTGCCCTGACTGGGAATTGAACCAGTGACCCTCTGGTTCACAGCCCGTGCTCAATCCACTGAGCTACACCAGCCAGGGCTAAAGCTAACATTTTTAAAACTATTTGCAAAACTCCTGAAAATTTAACAGTTGTTTCTTGTGTAAAAGCTGTTTCCAGTTCTATAAGTGTATGATACACCTGATTAGATCTCATAGAAATAAAGAACTAGGTGTTCTTTCTGTTAATTGGTGTGCATATCTTGAAATTTGTCAACACAGCCACCCCCCAAAAAGCACACAAAACAAAGAAAAAATACTTAAAAATGTTAATTAGTAGAAATTTTGAATGGGTTTGGGGAGATATAATAAACCTGAAGAAATCTCTAATTTTTATTTTTTAATTTTATTTTAATTGTTGTTCTTGTACAGTTTTCTGTCTTTTACTCCCATCCCAGCCCCACCACCCCATGTAACTTTTATTTTACCAAGTCTCCTGGCTCTAAAGAGAATGAAACCTAAATAAATACCTAAATGCTTTTAAAGCTGCACTGTTCTACAATAACCAGTGGAAAAGAACCTATTATCATAGAAAAGTGGAAATGAGTTACCTCTTTATTTTAAAGACGCTATTAATTTATTTTAGGGGGGAAAAAGGGACAGAAGGACAGAAACCTCAATGTGTGGTTGTCTTTTACACATGCCCCCTACTGGGGACCTGGCCTGGCCCACGAACCGCACGTGCCCTGACAGGTGAGCGAACTGGTGACCTCTGGGTGTTCAATCCACACCAGCCGGGGAATGATTACCTCTTTAAACAGATCTATTCCATTTGATTTATATAGAATTTTCTTTTACTTCTTGCCAAGTTTCATTCAAGCAAATATATAAAATGCTTTAACTGGATTCAATAACGAAGAGCAGATTTCCCCAAAACACAATAGTAGATGGTTTTCTGTATTTCTTTTTCTTCAGTGAGCCACCTTTAAGTAAGCTCTTGAAGTCTCGAATTTCTTCCAATTCTTGGTTAGGAAAACTGGTAGTGCAGAAAGTAGCTACCAGCGCCATTACCTGGCGCTGTTAACTGGTCAGCGCCATTCTTCACTTGGTTGGCATGGATCCCTAGTCTAGTAAGACCCTATTTCCAGTGTGGTGCGCCATTTGAAACATTAAAACTAAGGTGCAAAGTGCATTTCTTTGATAGTCTTCTTAAAATACTTTTAGCTTGATTCTTCCGGCGTACCTATGTAAATAATTCTATTTGTGGACAATGCTGTTATAGTTTTTATTTTAATAGTTCTAAGATATTTGGCCCTGGCTGGTGTGGCCCAGTGGATTGGGTGCCACCCTGCAAACCAAAGGGTCCCCATGTTCAATTCCAGGGCAGGGCACATGCCTGAGTTGGTGGCCAGGTCCCCAGTTGGGGATGTGTGAGAGGCAGCTGATGGATGTTTCTCTCCCTTTCTCCCCCCCTTCCCTTCTCTCTAAGAAATAAATAGAATCTTAAAAAAATAGTCCTAAGATATTTGAATGACTTTCATCCTTTTCAATGGCACAGTTGTATTCCATTGTATATGTGTACCACATCTTCTTTATCCAACCTTCTATTGAAGGGCACTTGGCTACCAAAAATAATGCTGCCATAAACATAGAGGTACATATCTTTACGAATAAATGTTTCCGTTTTGGAGGGAGGGATAGATACCCAGAAGAGGAATTGCTGGGCCATAGGGTAGCTCTATTCTTAATTTTTGGAGGACCCTCCATACTGTGCCAGTTTACATTCCCACCAACTGCTTATGAGGGTTCCTTTTAAGGGAGAACTTCTTAAGACACTCAGCTAGCACGACAGGCTGAGAAGTACTCTACTAGTGATTGGATTGGAAGTGTGTGTGTTTAGAAGATGAGCAATTAATGCTACAGCATATGGTTAGGGAGTTGTTACGCTTACTTGATATACAATAGCACTTTCTGTCTGCAGTTAACGATTGCTCAGAAAGGCTGGGAAGTAACTCCATAGAAGACAAGGAAATTGTGGACCTTCCTTCAAGGTTCCGACATTCCGAATGAGAGGTGTCTGAATAGGGTGTCTGAACAGCTGGGGAGGAGTCTGGCTCCCGTGTAATCCCCATACACAAGGTGCCCATTCCAGAACACGGGCAAGCTCCATTCTCATTTCTGCAGGTTAAAGCGTGGCACACGATTGTCCCTGTCTTCTTCCACTTCGTCATGGCAACATCCCAAAATGAATGTTGACAGAACTTCCAAAAAAAAAAAAAAAAAAGAATCGGGGCACGTTGCATTCACATTGCATATTCAACCTCTACACATTTTAGTGATTCCCAAGTTCACTTTAACCATCAAGACGTTTTTCTTATAAATACAACTCTCCACAGTCTAAACCCAAAGATTTGGAAGAGGTTTCCTTGTCAGGGTTTCTCCCTTGAAGAAGAGGCAAGAAGGGCATATGACTGGGGTTGCTCAACTAAGGAGACTCAGGATAAGAGAAGGGCAGTGGGCGTCTTTTCCTTCTCTGCCTTTCCATCTTGGAGACAGAGATCCGAGTGGCAGCAGCGGTGAGGCTGTCCTAGGTCCGAGGTGCGGGAGGGCACGGATCCTGCTCGGAGCCGGACAGGTGGTAGACCCTCTGGTTGTAGGACCCCGCCGGCTTTGGCTAGGAGAGAGCGGGTCCGCCCCGATCCCAGGGTGCACCGCGCCCCGCCCCCTCCCCTCTCCCCGTCCCGCCTCCCCTAGTCCCCGGCCCCCTCCCTGCCAGCTCCTGGAGGCGGGGACGCGGCGGTGGCGTCGGCTTCTCTGGTCGACTCTTTCTCACTCACTGGGGAACCTGGCGGTGGCGGCACCTTCGGAGGCAGAGCTTCAGAATCGCGAGCCCGTGGGCCAACCAGTGGGAGGTCGTACAGACTCAGGGCAGAACCGACCGACGGAGAGCGGGACAGCCAGACGGCCGAGTCGCTTCAAGTTCCGCCATGAGCTGGGGCACGGAGCTGTGGGTGAGTCCAGGCTAGGGGATCCCCGCGCGGACCCTGGCCCCCAAAGGGCGCGGGCTGGGTGGGTGCCGCCGACCGTCGTCGGTCACGGCGCATCGAGCCGTCCCCGCCCCTGGCGCTGGCGAGGTTGGGGTCCCACACCTCTTTGTGTGCAGACCCTTTCGAGAGGCGGGGGGGCGGAGGGGCTGCTGGTGTGCACTCCCGCCTCTGCCGCCACGGTGGGGCTGAGGGCAGCGCCTTCGATGGCGGGAGGAGCGGCCCGCGGGCTCCCGCGTCCGCCGCCGTCCTCTCCCGAGCCCTCTCCCCCCTCCGCCTTTACTTTCCCGGCGTCTGGCTGCGTGCCGGGCCGCGCTTCTGTGCCTTTGTATCTCCCCGCCTGGAGGCGGGGGAGGGGGCCCCATTGTCCCGAAGGGGCGCTGTTCGCGGTCGAGGAGGAGCCCGCCGCCCCCCGCTCGGGCGGGGGTCCCCGGAGCGAGGGCGTCGCCGGGCCAGGGCTGCGCGGGGAGCCTCGAGGCGCTGCCCGGCGCCGTCCGCCGCTCTCGCCCCAGGTAGGGGAGTCCGGTGGCTTTGTTCAGAGCCCGGCCTCCGGCCAGTCGGGCCCAGCCTACACGCCCATTTCCCTCTCCTGTCTCCGTGCTTCGTACCCCGCAGCTTCGGGGACTCCCGCTGGGCCACCTCTGGCTGTTACCTGGGGCTGGGGGTGGGGGGGGTGGCTTTGGGGATCTGAATTAAATTGAGTGATCGACGTGGAAGCCAATTTTGCCAAACGGAGTGTACGGCTTCCCGTTTGCTTTACTTCTCCTACCGTTGTTCTTTATTCTCACACGTTTTCCCTCTTTCTTCCTCTTTCTTCCTTGCCTTTTTTGGGCGCTGAAAGCTCCAGACAATGCCCAGTGGCTGGGCAGGGTGCGGGTGGATTGTAATCGGTCGCAGAATTCGCTCGCCACGGGAGGGTGGAGGTGTGAGGGCAGTGATTACTCAGGTGCCGCGGAGGGACAGGGGGCGTGGGGGCGCTGTCCCGGGAGCCGCCTGGCCTCAGCCACTCCCCTATTATCCCACCTGTGCATATTTTCCGAGCCTTTTGTTAACGAGGATCTCGTGAAATCACGGCAGAGAAAGGATAGAAAGAACTTTTTAGTCTCTGTATGTGCTCGTAGGATCTAAATGAGAGCAGATCGGTTAATTGAAGGGCAAAACGTTTTGTTATTTTTCACATTTTACAGATTGGGAATCTTAGAACAGAAAGAGACTTTAGAATTCATCGAGTTGAACACCTACTTAGCCAGCCCAGGAATATCCTGTTACGTTGTGGACAAGTGTTTGCTTAGTCTGTAAACATACCACCCAAGAGAAGATACCTCAAGAGCCTCTTCATTTCCGTTCTTAGATAGCATTAATTGTTCTTATATTGGGGAGGAATATAGAATAGATGAATTATGTAAACTTTAACCCTTTGGTTGCATTCTCAAGTGTTATTGGTCTTTTCCCTTTGGTTTAGTGTATTCTATAATTGATTATAGTGTGTGGTTTGGTACCTTCTATATTTAATTATAGTGTGCCATCAATTAAAGGAGATGGGTATAGTTTTATTTTCCACTTTTACAGTTAGAAAGTATTTTAATTTTTACATGACTAAATGACATATTTCAGATTTTAAAAAGTACACAAAGGAAAACAGTGGAAGAATATTATTTAGATTTAACTCTTAATTTAGATTCAGAAAGTCACTTTGTATCACATTATAGGAAAACAGTTTTAAGGAGAAACAATAATATTTTAGTGAAGACTAAAATACAATTTTTAATTTTTAAAATAATTTTTTATTGTATTTTTCCCATTACCATTCATTCCTCTTATACCTCTTCCACCCTCCTCTGCTGCCACCTGCCCCAGTCACCACACTGTTGTCGACGTCCATGCGTTCTTTTTCTTTTTTTGCTCAATCTGGCTACCCCAAAACCCTAATATTTTTTAAATTTTAATATAAGAATATAATACATTCAGAAGCAATTACTGCCTCCCCACTGTCTCCTGTAATTGGGTTATTTACTTTTAGCATTTTAAAAAATATTTATTCATTATTAGAATGGAGGGGAGGGAGAAAGAAAGAGAGAAAAATGGATGTGAGAAACGTCAGTTGGTTGCCTGAGGGGCTGGGGATCAGGCTTGAACCAGCAATCTTTCCTTCACCCAACATCAACTGGCCAGCTGGGCCACACAGGTCAGGGCTACTTTCAGCATTTTAATAGAATAGCAATTTGAAAAGGTAAAGTGTAGAAGAGATAGGAATTTCTGTTCTAGTATCTTTTGGGGGGAATTATAAAAAAAAATTGAAAATTTTTCTCTTAGAATTTAATCTCCATGTTTTAAATAGTAGTTTGAGGATTTGAGGGAAACATTTATTAGGAACTAAATAATGTGGAATCAACTAATATCAACTGGCTGCTTAAACCTTAGATAAGTAGGAGTTGGTGTAGAGGACTATTGGGACGAGAAGAGACCTTAGAAAAGTTTGGCTAGACTTCCTGTTTTTACTTCCTGTTTTCAGTTTTGAAAAAGGATATTGTGCTTCCAGTGGATTGTATCAGACCCCTATACTGTACTATGTGCTCTTGCTGTTGAGGAATTGGAGGTTGGGAAAAGTCTCTTGAAAGTTTGAATTTAGAAACCAGTTCTCATGTTATTGCATGTTTAGAGTCATATTACTGTCCCGAAGTTTTAATTGTTGAGACCATGTTGTTACAAAAAATGATATGTATTGATAGTTATGCACTCAAACCTTAGTTTATTTTGTATAATATTAGTTATGCACTCAAACCTTAGTTTATTTTGTATAATATTAAGTGGAGTTGTATTGTGATGTGGACACTGGCCAGCAGTGTCCATGTCATTATGGATGAATTAAAACATACACATAGACTACCGAGTCTGGTGGAGGAATAAGGACGACATCGTGGCTTTTCTCTCAAGAGGAGCGAAAGCTGCAGCCTCCGCCATGACAGGCCTTTATTCTAATAATATCTCTTACATTCCAAGATGGTTTTTCTTCTGCCATCTCCAGGTTACCACAAAGGAGCCAGTGCTCCTCATTACATCACAGAAGAAGGATATTAGCAAATGAATAGGCAGCCTTACACTAGTCCCTGCAAGGCTCAGCATGGATTTTAGGAAGTTACAGTAAGCATTTGCAGGGTGAGGGAGTTTTAGCAAAGAGCAAATCTCAAAACAGCCTAAGTATATTGCAAATCTGATTATCCACGAAAGAACCTATCTGTGGGTATGGGTCCTCTGCATCTCTGAGTGGGAGCTGGGCCCACGCCACACAGAAGGGTCTGCCACAGTATTGCTGTCCATGATTTCTTACGTGTATGTTAAAATTGAGAATAAAGTAATAGAGAACCACTCTAATACTGATTCTGTGGGACAGAACTAATAGTGATAGGCCAAGTGGGTCGTGTCAGACTTTTCCTGTGTAGTTGTATGGGGATATGAAGTAAAGTTATAAATTTGAGCAGTGCTTTAGGGAATTTCTAGTGTTCCAAATGAATATTTAAGTAAGGTAGAGTTGCAGTTCTGGGTTCTATGTTCTTGGTAATATCAAACGAAGAGTGGACAGTGTCTTTCTTCAGGATGCAATGTAATTATTAGGTAGAATCTTAGGCATTGTTTATTGTGTTCATTTCTTATTACCACAGGAAGAATGGTTGAATCAGAAAGAATCCAAATATTATTAGTGATTTCACAAAGCACAGATTTTTGTAATTATTAGCTCTTTTACAAATAAGGAAGTGATTGGAGTTCTTTGTTTAATCAGAAAGTTTTATTTATTAAGAGATGGCATTTTAGTTTTTTGAGGAACCAGTTAAAGTTCAACAGGAAAAAATCCATATATGATTGTGAGTGTATGTATAGGATAGTTTCCAATATCTGACTTGATTTATAGGGGCTTATCCCTTTCTTAATGCCTTAGTTTCCTGGTCCTTATGATTTTTGGCCCTTAGTTTTAAGAGTGTATAATTTAAATACCATTGTTATTTTTATTATATTATTAGCTAAGTGTATTTAACAAAGCTCATGTCTTTTTGGGAAGAAATTGAAAATGTAGATTGGATAGTAGAGTCAGTGGGTTATATAAGTTACAGGCCCAGTCTCAAAAATTTAATTATTCCTTATCTTTGTCCTTATAGTACTTTATATAGCACTTCTATTTTAACAATTATATTGTAAGTACTAGATTTTTGAGTTCTTGAGTGTAGGGATTGAGTTAAGTTTTTCTTTGTTTTACTGACTGCAACAATGCCTGTAGGTGGTCATGCATGTTTTGTCCAGTTGAATTAACACTGCATTTTTTCAGACTATAACACACACCTTTCCCCAAATTTGGGAGGAAAGGGGAGTGCGTCTTATAGTCCAAATGTAGTTTTACATTTACATTGGTGAATATTATGTTATTTATGTTATTAAATATTTTACCACATTTTTTGCTTCAAATTTTTTTTCCTATTTTCCTCTAAAACCGACATGTGTCTTATGGTCCAAAAAATATGGCAGTTCCTTGCATTATCCAGAGTATTGGCTGTTGATTAATAAGTGCACCCTGGAGGAAGTCTTTGTGGTACTAAAGGCCTTTATGGGTGATGATAGATTAGGTGGTCTAGATAACAGTTTACAAAGGTCTAAACAAGCTGAAAGAAACCAAAATGATAAAGCTAAGTTTTAGTACTTAGGTTTTGTTTTTTTTTTTTTTTTTTACACATTGGGGAAGAACTGACCTAAAAGTAGTTCTTGTGAATTTACCTCACTGATAACTTGGGGATTTGACTGCCAAAGAAGCTGATGAAATCTTAGGCCATGTTAATAGATTTGTCTAGGACAAAGGAATTGGTCCCATTGTAGTGTATAATGGTTAGACTCTATCTGTAATACTGACTTTATTCACATTTTTTTAGAAAGCACTTACCTAGAGGAGGTTGACAAAGAAAACTTTTTATCAGTGTGAACTGTATTGTTTTTCCAAAGGCCATGAAACTGCTGTAGGAATTTAGTTTAGAGAAAATAAAATTATTGTGTCTATTATAGAGAAGCACTGTGCAGTGTATGCTTAGATCTGTGAAGACTTATATATCAGCCCTTTACTAGGAAACTTAGAGTTACTTTGATGTGATACTATTTTTTTTAACTCCAAATTCTTTCTACATTGATATCACTGTTCAGAGTGTCCTGTGTTGACCAGTTGCTATCAACTCCTTCCCTCCAGACTATACACTCTGGATATTATCTTTCTTAACAGGACTACCATCTTACACTATAGTTATTTCTTGTATATTCAAATCTTTGGAAAATGGGCATGGTAAATACTTATATTTTACATTCCATTTTATTGGTAGAAATTGTCATGTTCAACATGACAGATGTTTTACAAATGTTGTTATTACTTAAGGAGGGTGAGAGTCAAGACACCTTTTTATGCCACCATTCTGACCTGATTAAAACGAGGTGGGAGCTGGAGAGTGGTCTCTGAGCAGGATCTCCTCCGCATTGCTATTTCCTTAAACCTTTTATTTCCATTCCCCTTCCTTGCCTTTATCTTAAAACATTTATGCTTTGTCCTTCCCCCAATCTATAAAATGTGGGCTTGGCTGGAGACTTAAAACCCTATTCTACCTATTGTTTCCTATATATCAACCCATGTTTGCAGGTAGAACATAGGCTAAGACAATAGCAACGGTTTATAATTATGGAACACCTTCTATGAGTACCTACAAGTGGTATTTTATTTAATAATCTACAGTCCTTAAACATTTTTGGCTGAATAGCAAAAGTGAAAAATTCTGTTTTGAGGAATATAATCATACCTATAGCATTTAAAAACTAGTACAAAAAGACTATATGAAGGTTTTGTTTTATAGGAATCAAAAGCTGTTCTATCAATACATATTAGTTCAGACTATGTACAGTCATACGATATTTGGCGTAAGGAGGGTTTTGCATATGGGGATTCCTGAGAAGTTCCTGGAGGGCAGAGATCTTAGTTATTCATTGCCTGATTCATTGCTATACCCTCAGCTCAGCAGACTGGCTGGCATGTAGCCTGACACCAGGATCTGTAGTAAATGTTTGCTATACTCACCTGGGTGTAGTGGTTAGGTTTGGCTTGAATTTGAGTGTAGGATGCCTGAAATCAGTGATGAATGGTAGAATGGGACCAGGCTAAAATGTCCATCTGGCTGAATGCTTGATTCAAATTCATGAATTAAGTGTGTGTGTGTGAACATAGTTATACATTAGCATATAATTAACTCAATATAATTAACTCAATTTTTAGACTATTTAAAAATTCCACAGAAGGAAATCTTTGTTAAGTAGAAAGGATTATCTCTTTCTTCTGAATCCTTTGGTACTAGTAGGAGCAATCCCACTGGGTCTTAGGACATGAGAGTTGTACTGATTCAATTAGTTTTGCAAGAATATCTGAAGCATATTGTTTGTTCCTTTAATAATATGTTATTGGTTCTGAAATCAGTTGTATTTTTTAACACATTATTCTTGCAGTTTGTTTTGTACTGTTTTTTCCCTTTGCCTCTTATCTATGACTTACTATTTTTACTTTTATATCAATTTAGTACCATTGTTTTTCTGAGGATGAGAGGTGTTCATTGGGAGAATGCAGTTAAGTTTTCATCCTCCAGGTTTGCTTTAATTACTATAGTTTCATTAGCTTGTTTATGGACTAAGTTTCTCATATAATAAAAATAGGTTACGATATTTTGAGATATCACTTCTTAATTGATGATAGAATGATAGATGCTTTAAAATGGAAAATTATGCTTAAAATAATCTGTTGGTGTTACAATTGATTTTAATATTGTCATCTGTACTTTTAAGCATTTTCCCTTTTTTTCTACAATAAGTTGTGTTACTTCTGTGATTACTTTTACAGAATTTTCATTGCCTAGTTCTTTGAAACCACCTCTTTGTAAGATTGTATCTGACTGGTTTTTGTAATGTGGGATTCAACATTTAGATGTTATTTGACTCCTTTTTTTAATGTGAGATTCAGCATTTAGAATTTGTATGGAGCCCAAGACAAGGAAGTCTAGAATAATAAAAGTAAAGGCTTTTGCAAAATGTTCCTATAGAATCTAAATTAGTCATTCATAATTGGTGCTTAGGAGCAATTTTTCCTTAAGTTCTTGATAGAGAACTAACCATCAGAATTTAACAGTACTTCATGAAATATGTGAAATATTACATATTTGTTATAGTTTGAAAAAGCATAATGTATAGGGTCAAATTTTCCTATTTTGGCACATCTGGGTGTTGGCCTCATTGCAGATTATAGGATATGGGGCAGAGGGACTTGTGTACAAGCTGGTATACTTGGTACCATTTGCACACAGAGACATCACCCACTTTAGTGGCCATTGCCTTTTCACAGAGGTGGAAGTCCAGGTAGTTCTGTCAACAGTTCCTGGACTGGTTCTGACTAGGGAAGAGGCTGTCAAAAGGAGGGGCAGTGTAGTAGTTCCTGATTTTTGTCTTGATGCCTTCTGCCATGTGGCTGACTCCTAAAGATGCCCCTGAAACTGCTCGCAGCTCAATGTGATTTCCAATAAAGTGGTAAGTAGCTTCAAAGGAAACACAGAAACCATTACTTTGGAACCAACCTTGTGGACTTAGACTGTGACCTAAATTAAGTTAGCACCCTTTAATATTTGCCAAAGGTAAATATAATTAATATTTGTTAACTTTTTAATCTGAAAATTTCCTTTTTACCTTTATTTTTAAAAAGTTTTATTGAAATACAACATTCATACATTTAAGTATACAAATTTTATGCTCATATGTGCAACGTGAATATACTCATGTAAATCCCACAAAGATCAAGATACAGACTCTCTTTTATGCCATTCTTAGTAAATACACTTTCCCTCAGTGTAACCACTGTTCTGATTTGGATTGCTATTGATTAGCTTTGTATTTTTTTACATCACGTAAATGATGTGGTTCTATATATTCTCTCTTTCCCCTGACTTATTTCATTTAACATGGTGTCTGTGAGAATCAGTCTCCTGTGGTTAGTTTGTAGTATTCCATTGTATGTATAGAATTTGTATTTTCTTCTGCCATGTGCCTGGGTTCACTTCTAGTCTGGGACCATCTTTAAACCAAGTTCAAGACATGAAATTCCACTGTGTGGTTGTTGGATTTTGATACTGTCCCCTTTGTTAAAACAGAGATCCTGATTTTCAGGATTAGCAAATATACCCAGGGGAAAAGTGCTTATATGTTGTTTTTCCTTTCTGTGTTCTCATTTTTGTTTCATTTATAACTTGAATTTCCTTTTTTTAAAAAAAATTATTTCTTTATTTATTTTTAGAGAGATGGGAAGGGAGGGAGAAAGGGGAGAGAAATGTTGATGTGCAAGAGATACATCAACTGGTTGAACTGGCCTGCAACTCAGGTATGAGCCCTAGCTGGGAATGAACCAGCGACCTGTTTGCAGGCCAGCGGTTAATCCACTGAGCCACACCAGCCTGGGCTGACTTTAATTTCTAATAGCTACTTGCGTTTTGGAGCAATATCTTCTTTTCGTTCTTTGTGTATATCAAAGATAGGTTTTTGTTTTGTTGTGTTTAGGTTTCTTATTCATGCATAATATCTATAGCCTCCAAGGTGCCTTTTTTTCTCTTTGTGACTTTTGGTTCCTGTCTTTCATGTTAGAGACTTTCCTTAAATATTTAGTGATCTCAGAACCCTGAAAAGACATCCAGCAAGATTAAGGCCTGCTGAGCTCTGATACACCAAATCTGTAAGTTTAGGGTTTAGGCTGTGTGAAGTTTTTGATCCCTTTAAGGAATTTTGCATGATACCTTACCTTGGGATTGTTCAGATCCTCTGCCTCTTTTCCAGTGCTGTTGTGAAAGCCCAGGAGGTGTACTGTTCTTTCTAAGGGGTGCTGTCGTCTTTCTTTTGAAGTCACATTTACCCTGGCTGTTTATAGGGTTGGGAGCCACATTAGATTTTTTTTTTTAAACACAGGTACTTACGTAGTTTATTTGTTTTATATAACAAGAACTTTGGAGGTAGGGAGTCACTGGCAAGGGTTCATGAACTCAGCACTATCAGGGTCAGCATCTGTAAAGCTGTTTTGGAAATTTCCCTCAGGATTGCATGATGGTGCAGCTCCAACCATTATGTCTGTATTTAAGGAAAGAATAAAAAAAGGAACAATATCAACTTATCTGCCTGTTTATTGGGAAGGCTAAAGCTTTCCAGGGGCTCCACAACAAACTTGCCCTTAGGTCTTACTGTCCAAAGTTCTGCACATTGCCAGTTGAACAAAATTAGGGTTCTGTTAGAAAGGAAGGAGGGGAATAGGTATAAGACACCCTAGAACATAGCTTTTATGGTCTCTGTCCCCAATGAGTTAATAATGGCTTTGTGGAAGATGTGTATATGTCTTCTACATATACATATACACACATGTACATGCGTGTGTGTGTGAATAATAGTGCATGAGTTAAGAAAAGGCCATAATATAAGTGACAAAGCAGGTATTTTAGAGATCAGGATTCTAGGGGTCTAATACAGCCCATCATTGTTTTAAGAGGCCTCATAGTGAAGGCTTATGTGTCTTACCTGGAATCTGTGGGCTGCTGCTTGCTTGCCACACCATGCCATGCTGATATCACTTGCCAGCGCAGATTGGTGTTTTGAGCAAATGTACAGAATTGATGGACAGGGTGTGAAGTTGACCAGACCCCCAGACTATGTGAAGTTACTGCAGGGACCAAGGAAAAGGTCCTGAAATTAGAAGTCCAGAATTTTTTTCATGAGTGGAAAGTTTTCCTGAATGTTGGAAACAATAAAGATATCCTATAATTACCCAGGTTTCTGTCAACTAAAATAATATCAAACTATAAAATTGCCTCCAGAGAGTAAGAGCCATCAGCCTGGCACTTTTTCTTTTTTCTTTTTGTTTGTTTGTTTCCCCTCTTTATTTATTTTTTTATTATTTGCTAGCAAGCTGTTTATTTTTAAATTTTATTTTAATTGTCGTTCAAGTACAATTTTCTGCCTTTTACTCCCATCCCAGCCCACTACCCCAGCCCTCCCCACCTCCCTCCTGTTTCTACCCATTTCCCCTCTTTAAATTGATACATTAGAAGGGTACATTTGTTATAATTGATGAACTGATAGTAATACATTATTAACTAAAGCCTACAGTTTATTTATATTTTCTTAGTTTTTATCTAATGTCTTTTTCTGTTCTCACATTACATTTAGTTGTCATGTCTCCATAGGTACTTCTAGCCTATGCCATTTTCTCCAACTTTCTTTGTATTTGACGACCTTGAGAGTTTAGAGGAGTATTGGTCAGGTATGATGCCCCTATATTGGAATTTGATGTTTTTCTCATAATCGGAGTAGGGTTATGACTTTTGGGTGAAAATATGTGTAATTTTTATCACATCATTTTAAGGGTGCATATTAACAGGATTTGTCACTGTTGATATTGATCTTGGTCATTGGCTGAAGTAGCGTTTGTTGGATTATTTCACTGTACAATTATTTTTTCCCCTTATGTATACTGTATTCTCTGGGAGGAAGTCATGATGTATAGCCCACACTTAGAAGTTAAGGTCCTCTCTTTTAGGGTGGATTATCTACATAATTTATTTGTAATTCAGAAGAGTGGGATATTTGTCTCCCTCCCCCATTTATTAATTTATTTAGTAATTTCTTCTTATCAGTATGGACTTGGATATTTATTTTATACTTTGGATTATAATCCATTACTACTTCACTTAGTTTGTTGCTCAAATTGTTCCAGCTTTGGCCTTTGGGAGTGTTTTCAGCTGTGTCCCATAACATATCTCCATCAATAATGATATTTTAAAGTACTTTCTTCTTTCCGGGAATACAAGGTGGTCCAGACTTATCTTGCTTATTTCCTGTCTTAGTCCCAGAATTGTTGATTTCTTCAGAGCCCTGATTTCTTTTATTGAAGCATGATATTAGAAACCACGATATGGATGCTAGATGTGCTTGTGCTACTGCTTTTAAATTTCTTTTAGATCCCCTCAGCTGATAAAACAAAGAAATATATTTGTATATACTAACCTGCATATATAAACATATCTGCAAATATTTCTATCTGTAACTGTCTGTATCTAATTGAATTAGTTCTTACTGATGTCACCAACTATATTCAATTACTACATGTATCCTTCCAGCCTCTTTTCCTTGCTTTTCTGTAAATTCACACTTTTAACTCCCTTCAGCTGATATTCATTTGCTTAATTGTTCCTTTTCACTATACAGGGTCTGGCAGAAATAAGACTTGCTTGAGTGTGGTTGGTCGGGTAATAACATGGGTATAATAATTTATAGTTTTTACTTGAATGTGTCATGGTATGCTTGAGTGTGATATTATGTTACAGAATTACATGCTTATGATTTTGTAATAAAAGATTTTTTAATAAAAAGGGCCATTTTTTGTGTTGGACCCCTGTATATTTATAGTACTATCAGAGTTACTAACTTGTAACTGTTCCCCCTTTCTATGGGGAACAACACTGTCAACTAGAGTACAGTACTTAAAATGCAGTTCCATTTCCATTTTTAACTTATGGACTCCTCATTTTCAAAGTTAGGTCAGCAACAGTTCTCCATCCTCTTAAGTGAGGTGGTTTAATACAGTCATAGTATATTTTCTTATTTTCTTACTTGGGATCCTCTCACTTTATCAATGAATTTTTAAAATTTTGCATATATTGTCCTGGCTGGTGTGGCTCAGTAGTGTCGCTGGTTCAATTCCCAGTCAAGGCACATGCCTGGATTGTGGGCCACGTCCCCAGTGGGGTGTGTGAGAGGCAACCACACATTGATGTTTCCCTCTTTTTCTCCTTCTAATCTCTCTCTATAAAAATAAATAAATAAAATATTTTTAAAAAGTTAAAAATGTGCATATATTAAGATTTCTTATAAATCACATCCGAGGATATGTTTATTGATTTTATTTTTTACTTTAAAAATTATATTTTATTGATTATGCTATTACAGTTGTCCTAATTTTTCTCCCTTTGACCCTTTCCACCGCCTACTCCCTCAGGTAATCCCTACACCATTGTTCATGTCCATGGGTCATGTGTATAAATTCTTTTTTAATATATATTTTATTGATTATGCTATTACAGTTGTCCCATTTCTCTCCCATCATTCCCCTCCACCTTGCACACCCCCTCCCACCCACATTCCTCCCTTTAGTTCATGTCCATGTGTCATAAGTTCTTTCCCACACTATTCTTGGCCTCCTGCTGTCTATTATTTTCTACCTACCATCTTTGCTACTTATTCTCTGTACCTTTTCCCCCCTCTCCTCCTCCCACTCCCCTGTTGCTAACCCTCCATGTGTTCTCCATTTCTGTGGTTCTGTTCCTGTTCTAGCTGTTCACTTTGTTTGCTTTTGTTTTAGGTGTGGTTTATTAATATCTGTGAGTTTGCTGTCTTGTTACTGTCATGTTTTTAATCTTTTTCTTAGATGAGTCCCTTTAACATTTCATATAATAAGGGCTTGGTGATGATGAACTCCTCTAACTTGACCTTATCTGAGAAGCGCTTTATCTGCCCTTTCATTCTAAATGACAGCTTCACTGGATAGAGCAATCTTGGATGTAGGTCCTTGACTTTCATGACTTGGAATACTTCTTTATAGCCCCTTCTTGCCTGTGAGGTCTCTTTTGAGAAATCAGCTGACAGTCTGATGGGAACTCCTTTGTAGGTGACTGTCCCCTCATCCCTTGCTACTTCTAGAATTCTCTCCTTCATTTTAATCTTGGGTAATGTAATTATGATGTGCCTTGATGTGTTCCTCCTTGGGTCCAACTTCTTTGGGACTCTCAGAGCTTCCTGGACTTCCTGGAAGTCTTATTTCCTTTGCCAGATTGGGGAAGTTCTCCTTTCTTATTTGTTCACATAAGTCGTCTACTTGTTGCTCTTCCTCTTCCGGTGCCCCTATAATTCGGATGTTGGAATGTTTAAAGATGTCCTGGAGGTTCCTAAGCCTCTCCTCATTTTTTTTGAACTCTTGTTTCTTCATTCTTTTCTGTTTGTTTGTTTCTTTCTTTTTTCTGGTCCACTCCATTGATTTGAGTCCCAGTTTTCCTCCCATCACTACTGGTTCCCTGTGCATTTTCCTTCATTTTACTTATTGTAGCCTTCATTTGTTCATCTAATTTGCGACCAAAATCAACCAGTTCTGTGAGCATCCTGATCACCAGTGCTTTGAACTGTGCATCTTATAGGTTGGCTATCTCTTTGTTGCTTAGATGACTTGGCTCTGGGGCTTTGATCTGTTATCCCATTTGAGCCATTTTGTTTTTTGTTTTTTTTTTTTTGTCTGGTTGTGGCTGATACATAGTGAGGGGTGGAGCCTTAGGTGTTCCCTAGGTCGGGGTGCCCCAGTCACAGGGTCCGAGAGGGAACAATGGCGCTTGCTCTGCTCTCTCTTGGATTCCAGTCCCTTCTGCTACTTCCCCCAAACAAATTGGGCCCTTCTGGTGCTGATTTCCATATGGGTGGGCTTGTGTATGTTCTAGGACCCTGTGGGTCTCTCCAACGAATTCTCCTGTGAGGCTGGGATTCTCTCCTGGCACCCCAACCCCCACAAGTGTTTTCAATCAGTGTTTTTGTTTTTTGTTTTTTTTTTCCCCTGGCGCTGGGGCCCTGGGTTGCAAGGTCTGTCTCGCTCCTTGTTTTTGCCTGGATTATCTTCGTGCGAATGTGGGACTGCCTGGTCAGCCAGCTGCCTTGTGCGGCCTCACTGGGTCTGCCTGTTGCCACCCGGTGCCTGGGGTCCGCTAGCCGCTGTCTGTATGCCTGGGATCTGCCAGCCGCTGCCTGTGCGCCAGGGTCTACCAATCTCTACTTTTTCCTGCTGCAACTCCGCCCCTCTTACCTGTCTGTATGAATGGTTGTCGGACTTCTGTACAGTTCAATTTTTCTCTCAGTTCTGGTTGTTTTCTTGTTTCTAAATCTTTGTTGTCCTTAATTTTGGTTGTGTGAGGAGGCACAGTGTGTCCACCTGCGCCTCCATCTTGGCTGGAAGTAATGCGTATAAATTCTTTAGCTACTCCATTTCCTATATTGTACTTAACATCCCCATGGCTATTCTGTAACTATTTATTTGTACTTCTTAATCCCCTCACTTCTTCACTCATTCCCCTACACCCTCTTCCCATCTGGCAGCCATCAAAATGCTGTCTGTATTCATGATTCTGTCTCTGTTCTTCTTGTTTGCTTAGTTTGTTTTTTAGATTGAGTTGTTGAGAGAGATATATATATATATATATATGTATTTGTTGCCATTGTATCATTAATAGTTTTTATCTTTTTCCTTAATAAGTCCCTTTGACAGTTACTATACTAATGGTTTGGTGATGATGAACTCCTTTAATTTTTCTTACCTGGGAAGCTCTTTATCTGCCCTTTGATTCTAAAGGATAGCTTTGCTGGGTAGAGCAATTTTGGCTGTAGGTCCCTGCATTTCATGAATCTGAATATTTCTTGCCAGTCCTTTCAGTCCTGCAGTTTCTTTTGAGAAATTAGCTGACAGTATCATGGGAACTCCCCTGTAGGTAACTAACTGCTTTTTGCTTGTCGCTTTTAAAATTCTCTCATTATCTTTAACCTTTGGCATTTTAATTATGATGTGTTTTGGAGTGGGCCTTTTCGCATCCATCTTTTTTGATACTTTCTGTGCTTCCAGGACTTGCATATCTATTTGCTTCACCAATCAGGGAAGTTTTCTTTCATAAGTTTTTCAAATAGATTTCCAGTTTCTTCGTCTTTCTTTCTCTTCTTCTTCTGGCACCCCTATGAGGCAGATGTTGGAATACTTGAAGTTGTCCCAGAGATTGCTTACACTATCCTCATTTTTTTGTATTCTTTTTTTTTCTTGTTGTTCTGATGGGTTGTTTTTTGCTTCCTTGTGTTCCAAATATTGATTTGATTCTTGGCTTTATCCACTGTACTGTTGTTTCCCTGTAAGTTATTCTTTATTTCAATTAGTGAATCCTTCATTTCTGACGATCTTTTTTATGCTGTTGAGGTCTTCACTAAGTTCCTCGAGCATTCTTATAACCAGTGTTTTGAGCTCTGCATCTGCTAGATTGCTTGCCTACATATTCTTTAGTTCTTTTTCTGGAGTTTTGATGTGTTCTTTTATTTGGGCCATGTTTCTGTGTTTGCTCATTTTGGCAGCCTCCCTGTATTTGTTTCTGTATATTAGAGCTGCTATGACTCCCTGTCTTGGTATCATGGCCTAATTTGTCCGGTAGGATCCTGTAGAGTCCAGTGGCACAGCCACCCTGGTCATCTAAGCTGGGTACTCAAGATGTGCCCTTTGTGTGGGCTGAGTATATCCTCTTGTAGTTGAACCTTGATTGCTGTTGGGAGGTCAGTATGAGGGCTTTACCCAGGCCAGTCAGCTGCAAAGATTGGCTATGGCCACTGACCACCAACCTCTGCCCTCTGTTGGGGATCAGCTGTGTAGGGACAGGGTGGTGATACTCCAACATGGTGTATAGCTGTCCACTGGGTGTGCTGGCCTTGGGGTTTCCCAAGTGGTGCAGGTCAAGGTCAGCCCCCACCTGTGTTTTGCTTGGGGCTACCCTTCCTGGACTCTAAAGCAATCTGAGATGTTTGTTACTTGTGCTAGGCTTTGAGATTTCCAGTAAAAGTCAAGCTGTATGTCTTGGTTGAATGCTGCCAGTGTTAGACCCAGGACAACTTAGCAAGAAATAGGGATGCTGGGGGCTCACTGAGGCTGGCTGTTGCTTGTTTGATTTAGGAAGTTGTGAAGCATGTGAGCCTAGACTAGCATTCATATGGAAAAGCCGCTGCTAACAGCTTGGGTGGGCTGGTAGATAGGTGGGATGGAGTCCCAGGGGACCTTTCTCCAGGGTGGAGCAAACAATGTTAGCCAGGTTGATGGAGTCTCAGGTATGGCACCTGTTCTGCCAGCACTGTGACTTTGTAGGGAAAGGGTTCAGAAAAGGGACAGTGGCCTCTGCCCACCTTCCTGTCTGGGAGAAAGCTGTCCCCTATTCTTGCCTTGATCCAGACACTTCATTTCCTCCCTGTGTGCCATTGGTGCCTTTCAAGTTGCCATACCCAGTGCAGAAGCTCAGAGGGAGTGAGTCTGAGTAAGTCGTGTGTGGGTTCTTTAAGATGAGACTTTAAGATAAGATGCTTGAGACTCAGAAGTTTCTTCTACTAACTCAATCCCTGCTTTTTTGCAGCCAGGTGTTGTGGGAACTTATCTTCCTGGCATTGGAACCCTGGGCTGGGGGCCTGGTGTGGGACTGGGACTACTCCCTCCCGAACTTACATCTACCACATGTGGATGTGGGACCAGTCCATTCTTCGTCTCCTGTTCTCCTAGCAGTCTGGATGGATGCGGTTTCTTTGATTTTGTAGTAGTTAGACTTCCATTGAACTTGATTTCTGACAGTTCTGAATGATAGCTGTTCTATAATTTGTTATTTTGATGTTGTTGTTTGAAGAGGCAAGCCGTATTTACTTATGCTGCCATCATGACTGGAATATTCTGTTTGTTGATTTTAGAGAGAGGAGGACAGAGAGAGACAGAAACATCCATGTGAGAGAGAAACAGTTAAGAAGCTACTGCAGTGTTCCAAGGAAGATAGTTGTAAGTTGGAGTAGAGTTAGGAAAGATGCAGAGAAGTAGATGGTTTACCATTATGTAGTAGGAGTGTATCCTAGGTGAATAAATGAAAAGCAAATGAATGAATAAGTCTGAAACGTGTATAAATATGACAGTATTCTGTCTCACTATATAGTATTTCTAAGCAACCACTGCTGAATTATCTGTTGGAATAAAAACCGAGGCAGCTCCCTGTCTGGGTAGCTCAGTTGGTCAGAGCATCCCCCGATATGCCGAGATTGTGGCTGTGCTCTCCAGTGGGGGCACGTTCAAGAAGCAACGAATGAGTGGACCGTATATAAGTGGACCAACAAATCTCTCTCTCTCTTCCCCTTCCTCTCTCAAATCCATTTTCAAATCATTAAAAAAAAAAAAATAACAGGAAAATATAAACCCTTTTATATTTATTTTACTACCATCCAAAATGTTTATCTTAAAATACATGATAGAACAAGATGTTAATCTACAAGATAATAGGTTGTGTATGTTCATTCTACAGCCTTCCCTGGGCATTTGATGCTATAAAGCTTTTCTAGTTCTTACTAGATCTTGAAATACTCTTTAACACAAAAATAAATCATAGTACAGAGCTATTATTGTTTCTTAGATACAGGAGTAGAGCAAAGGAAAAATGCTCTAAATATAAATATAAGTGAATGTAAAGGAAGATATCATGCACTGTAAAATTGAGAATCATTAGTCTTCCTGAGCAATGAAAGCAGATGGTCAGAGAAGAAATACTTTGGTCTACTTTGAAAAATCCATATTTCTATTTCAGATATCTTACTGTAACCATATCCTACATTAGTGCATTTTGTGGTTAAAACATTTTTATTGTAGAAAGCTAAAAGATGTAATAAGACATTAACATGTTTTTAATATTCTACCTCTTGTTTCTTTAACCACTTTTAATGCTTTTTATAATTCTAAGTAGCACTAATAGATACAGACTACCTAATTATTTAATTGTGAGAAAGTTTATTTTTCAAAATGTCTAGAACACACACAAATTCACTTTGGTTCTAGAATTAGGAAACTACAAATTATGAGTCTTTTCAGTTATGGGTGAGTGGGGAGGTGATAGTTGGGGGTTAGAAAAGGAAATACGAGGTGAATGTCAGTATGTTTTCCTTCTCACTTTTAACTTCTGGACAATTCCGGTAAGGCCAGACAGGATTAGTTTCCTTACTGGGTTGGAAGCTGTGATGGTTTAGAGCAGAGTGTTAGAACAGAGCAGAATTAGAGCAGAGTTTTGAGGAGGGCTTGTGCACTGGAGGGTGACCTGTAACGTTAAGTTAGAGCCTAAGTGGGGTGAGGAGTCCCCACTTAAGGAGATGGCATGCTCAGTGTGGGGGGGTCAGAGGTCAAAGCATGAGTGAGGAGGATGAGTATGTGGGTGGGTAGGGAGAGTGTCAGCTATAACCCATTGCAGTATATTAAAGCCCTAGTGGACTGATGAAGGCATCCATCCATGCAGGAGAGCAGCCAGGCTGAGGGTAGTGGAGCCCAGGTGGAGTGAGGGGAAGAATACACGTAAATGGGTGAGCATAGTGGCATCAGCCCAATGCAGAGTGGCAGAGAAGCAGGCAGTAGCAGCATTCTAAAACGTGGTGTTATGACTAAGTACAGCTAGGAAGGTACCTAGGAGGAGACTAGCAGCAGCAGTGGGAAATTGGTTGCATATTGGGAATCATTTAAATGAGTAAATATTAAGGCTAAAGGGAGTCAGATTTCTCACTTTGGAGAAAGGAATGCAAATGTTATATTAGAATTGGGGATATAGGTGTGAACTGATGGTTTTCAGTATATTTATAGTGAAATAAAGAGGAAAATGTGTGTCTTTCCTCCCTCCCTCATTCCCTTCCTTCCTATCAAGTATGTGTATGTACATGCACTCTTTATATCCGTTCATTGAGAAGGGCTTGCAGTAGTGATAATGCCGGTAGCAATGAGTGTACCTAGTATCCAGATTTTGGCTTCTGAATATTTTTCTCCGCTAAAAGGAACCAGATTTTCATGAAGACAATTGCTGATTCCAGGGCTGGGGCAAGAAAAGATCAGATGAGCCCAAAATGTCTTGTGCCAGAAAGTGTGGAAGTACTCAGAGAAGGATGAGGACGTGTGAGCAACAGATACCAGCTTAGAGGGGCTCCCCCTGGCCAAATGTGGGACAATTTCAGCATAAAAATAAATAATGATGATTATGAGTGATAATCCATGGAATAAAACAGAAACCCTTGAGTCCATACCGATATAAGTAAGTAAATGAATAAATTGAGTGTTTGATGAGGAAAAGATGTAGGGGTGTCCAACCTTTTGGTGTGTCTGGGCCACACATTAAATACATTGCAACATGTGTTCACAAAACAAATCTCATAATATTTTAAATAAATTTACGATTTTGTGTTTTGCCACATTCATAGCCATCCTCAGCTGCATGTGGCCGGTGGGCTGCAGGTTGGACACCCCTGTTTCAGAGCTTCATAGTTAATCACAAAGGGGAAATAATACCTTTACACTGGAGAGGCCTGCCGGTTATCGCCTTAATCAAGTGATCGATTAGCATCAGCAGTAATGGGACTAATGACGTCATGTGCCACCTGATTGGATGCAATGAGAAGGACACTGCATTTCCTGCCAAAGATGCTGGAAGTCATGTATCTGAATCATGGGGAAAGATCAGAGAAACTCAAATTGATGGTCATTTACAAAATAACTGGCTTATCTTCAAACTGTCAAAGTCATAAAAGATAAGGAAAGACTGAGAAACTGTTACAGATTGAAGGAGACTAAAGAAACATAATGATTGTAATATATCACTCTAGACCTGTTTCTGTTGTTGTAAAGGACATTGTTGGACCATTGAGAAAACTTGAATGGGGTCTGAGAATTGGATGATATTATTGTATCATGTTAACTTACTGATTTTGATGGTTGTGTTTTTATTATGTAGGAGAATATCTTTGTAGAAAATAAACACTAGACCATTTGGGGTGAGAAAAAAAGTAAATGGGAAGTATGAAAAGTAGAAACACCAAGTATACAGAAACAATTCTTTGGAGAAATTTGCTTAAAAAGGAGTCAGAAAAAGGGGCTGGATGGGAACATGGAGTAAGAGACTTTTCTGGATTTGTCTTTTTTTTTTTAATATCACTGATGTTACAGGATATATGTTTATGAATGAAGAAGATCTAGATGAAAGGGAAAACTATAGTGCAGGAGAGGGTATAATTTCAGAAGCAATGTACTTAAGAGACAGACAGCATGGGCTCAGTGCACATATGAAGAGTTGATCTTAGGAGCAGGGAGTAATGGTACAGAAGGCAGAGTACATACAGGTTGATAGTTTAATGATGTGAAGATGTATATAATTTCAGATTGCTTCAGTTTTACCTGTGAAAATAAAATCTAAATTAACAGCTGAGAATGAGAGGAGAGGAAAGGAAAGATGGAAGTGGCAAAATAGTCATTGTGAAGAGTAGGAAAGTGAACAGGCCAGGAAAATGTTAATAGGATCGAAGGGCAATGCTGAAAGCCTTCAGCATTGAGGTTTGTGGTAAAAAATTTAAAAGTAACACTGTTCAGCATGGATGGCTGTTTTTCTCCAACCACCTTCAGCTAACTGGATTACAGGCAAATAGAAGAAGTAGAAAACTGGATTTAACTGGGTCTGGGATTTTATCAGAAGTACAGCAAAGAGAGCAGGGCAAAGGAGTTGAGGATGCTTGCAAGGAAGTGATTATTATAAGGCACTCAACACTGACCTCTCACATTTGATGTTATATCAGAAACAGGGACTTATTTCTTATTGGCTTATTTTTATTTAAATATTTATTTATTATTTTCAGAGAGAGGGGCAGGGAGGGAGAAAGAGAGGGAGAGAAACATCAACTTGTAGTTGCCTCTCATGCACCCCTCCACTGGGGGACCCGTCCCGTAGTAACCTTCCTGTAACCCCGGGCATGCGCCCAGACCGGGAAACAAACTGGCAACCCTCTGGTTCTCAGGCCAGTGCTCAATCCACGGAGCCACACTGGCCAACGCAGCTTATTTTTATTTCTAAGACTTTTATGGTAAGAAGTAACGAGCTCCCTGGTGGCAACTAAGTAATCAGACTTCCTACGTACAAAGTGCTAACTGTATTAAGATTACTTTTATTCAGTACATTAAAGAATGCCTGGGAAACCAAAGAAGTTTTTTTCCCTTTTAATAAAATCAGTAAATGTTAAAGATCTTACTGGTTTTATTCAATGATTCTTGAATCAGGCAGCATCCAATCTAGCAGATGGAAAGGAGCTCCAGTGAGCCGTACAAAATGAGACTTTCATAGGCAGAAGGGAGCAGGAACAAATAAATTATTACACAAAAAGCTGATTTTTATTGTAAGGTTCCTTTCAGGGGATGGCTAGGATCTTTAAGGCCTAACTAGTTACCTAACTAGTGCTAATCAGGAAATTTCAGATTGACTGGTTTAAGATTCCATTTCTGGGAAAGCTGAAAGTCTTAGTTTGGTGATGTGGGGCTTAGTGTAAGTGACTCCATTTTGGGTCTTTTGTCTTGTTTTTGACACCCCCTGACCCCATAAACTTAATCTGAGGCAGAAAACCTCAGATTATGTAATATAACTCGGTAAATATTTCAGGGATATATTACAGTTTTAAAACCGTTAAATTAATTCTCAGATTCCATTTCCTTGTACCAAAAATGTTCATCATGGAGGCCAAGAGTCTCCCTTAGTAGTGTTTCTCAGCATTCAATGCTTATTTCTAATTTCGAGTTTGGGCAGCTGTCATTTCCTCTTTAGTATGTTATCCAGAATCTCATCACCCCCATTTCCCATTCTTTAAAGTTTATCTTAAAACACTCTTGGCTTCATCTTGATTATGTATGTGTCTTTTAAACACATAAGGGCTCATAAAGGCCACATCCTGCTTCTCCCACCTTCTCTTTCCACTCAGGTCAGTTCTTCAGAGCATTCTTGTTCACTTAAGTAGTTCTCGAGTAATTTCTGGGCTTCCAGTCTCTGCATTACCAGTGGAACTGTCAGAAGAAGTGTAGTCCAGGGTTTCTTAACGCTGGCTGGATTAACATCTGGGCAGGAAATTCTTTGTTGAGACAGATGGGGAGCTGACCTGTGTATTTTAAGAGGATTAGCAGCATCTAATCTGTAATCTGTATCTGTAATTTTAAGGACAGTCATTCCTTCTCAAAAATTTATTTCATGATGACAACCCAAAACTCCTTTGAAGTTAAAAGTCAAAAGGTTCTCCGGTAAAGAGCAGTCAAGTCCCTGCATTTTTGGCATATCCAGTAAGAACATGTATAGATGTTCAAGGCCATGGCAGCTTGCTTTTCCCACTACATCCTAGTAGCAGTCTCCCTGCTCTCCCTGTTGTAACATCCAGAAATGTCTCTAGATACTGCCAAATGTCCCTTGGGTGGGAAGGGGTCAAACTTAACCCTGGTTGAGAACCATATAATAGACCACTTGTTTCTTAACTAGTAAAGGTTGTGTATCTATTTTGAAGTCTTGTATATATCTACCTGTATATAAACAGACTTATCTTATTTTAAATCTTCATGAAAAGTTGGATATAAGCTTAATTTTTGTAAACTTGAAATCATTTTAAGTGACCTGAATGAATATATCTCTAGTATATAGCAGGCCCTTGATAGATTTTTACAAAGTTAAAGTGGATAAAGAGAGCTTATTCTCAAGGAAATCTGCTAGTGAATTCTTTCTTAAAACAATGAACTGATCTATTTAGTTTTTACAATAAAAAATCTGTGTTTCTTCAAAGAAAGTACATAGATGTATGTATATGACTGAGCAATAATACTTAACTGCCTGGAACGCATCTTTTCTATGATCAGTAGAAAGACACAAGGTTGTTTAGCCACAAGATTGTTTAGCATTGATTAACTGGTATTTATTATCAGGGGATAGAGTTAGTATTATGTTTTCTATACTTAATTTTTATAGCTTTTATATTAAACTTTGATATTAGCAAGAACAAAACTAAGAAAATACAACTCAATTTGCTCATAATTTTAAAATTTTGACTATTTGAATTTATTTATTTTTAAAAAGTTTTTTTTATTTTTATTTTTAGAGAGGGGGCAGGGAGGGAGAAAGAGAGGGAGAGAAACATCGATTGGTTGCCTCTTGTACACACCCTGACTGGGTAAATGCCCTGACTGAGAATCGAACCAGCAACCTTTCAGCTTTGCAGGACAACACCCGACTATCTGAGCCACACACGTCTGGGCTTCACTATGCGAATTTACATGCTAGTCTGTAAAGAGAAACTATTCTGTTTTTATGGGGACATCACATTTTTTAAAAATCTGGTATTTATTAATATATAACCACAAAATTAAAATCACTGAATGATCTAATCTATAATCTATATATGTAATTTCAAAGAAGGACAAGCACTCCTCAAAAATTTATATCATGGTTGACAACACAAACCTTTGAAAAGTTAAAAGTCAAAAGGTCCTCAGTTACAGAGCAGTTGAGGCCCTGCATTTTCAGCATATCACTAAGAACATGTACAGAGATGTTCAGGGCCATGGCAGGTTGCTTTTCCCACTGTTAATCTCATCTGGTAGCATGTTTAAATTGAATTAAGAGTTGGGGCACATGCTACCTTAAAAAAATCTTTTAAAGTTTATTTAAAATAAGAGCAGGATTTTTGATGTATTGAATGTTTGATACAGCTTGCTTGTTATATCGTTGTGTATGTGCTATCTTCATGAAAATTAAAAAAAATTCAGTTAAAAAAGTTGAAAGGTTGAGTAAAACTCTAGTCAGTACTTGGTTGTTCCAAATTAGTGAAAAGTAACTGACATATTAGATACTTACCATATATGCTTTACATATGCATATTCACATATTTTTAATAAAAACTCTTATCATGTACGTATTATTATTATCCCCTACTTTATGGATGAGGAAAGTGAGACACACAGACTAAGTAGTTTGGGCAAGGTCTCAGAGGAGCCAGTAAGGGTGGGATTGGGATTCAAACACAGATAGTCTGGCTCCAGGATCTGAGCTCTAGGGTATTCTGGTAGTATTCTATCTCCTATAGTTATTGCTGGTAGTAAATACTCAGTCTTTGATTAACCTTTGTCTTCCAGCGAGGTCTCTCAAAATGAACATATGTAAACTGGAAAAAAAAAGTTCATTAATATATAAATCAGCTGAAGAAAAACATTTGGAAAGTAAAATATGCTATTGAAAACATCATCTGCATTCTAGAGTCAAATGTTAGGGACTTAAAAAAATCATACACAATATTGTTCTCTTCTGCAGATCTTAACGACAAAGAAAGAGATGTGTACTATTTTGTTTTGAATTTTTTTCAACAAGGGAAAGGCTTCTGTGCTGAAATCATGAGTGTGACATTAAACCTATTACCCTAGCCTCTATTTGACTGTGTACATTTATTTCCCAGAATTTTAAAACGTTTTTGAAGAGTAGAAGAAAAATATACTTTTAAAAAACATTTTGAAGTAAAAAATCGACTTTATTCAGTACTCTTATTGAGCATTTACTAGGCATAATTCCTGTGTCAAGCACTTTCTTAGCTTATTCTTCTAGATGTTTAAAACCACAGGGCTTTAAAATAAATTAAATTTCCCCAACTTATGCTTTGATAGTTACTCTAAGTAACATTGTAAATGCCCTGGTGGTCCCAGGTAAAAATCTAGGTTTTTGCCTTAGTGTTTTTGAACTGGTTATTTTACCTGTGTTTAGTATTTTAATCCCCCTGGAGAACTGAGACCCTACTGTTTTCCTAGTTTCTGCCAGCACTCCAGACCTTGACATACTGCTGCCTTAGTACATCTGCCAAATAAACAGATACCTGAACCCCAACCACCGCTCCACTTGATTTCCCAAAAGGACTTCTACCTGGCACTCGCCCCCGCAGCCCTGCCAGATGGACTAGATTTAACATTAGTGTTACTAGGAACTGCCTAAATCATACTTAACGTTTATGTATACTATGGATCGTTGTCCCCAAACTTAACTGTACATCAAAATTTGTGGACATCTCACTCCAGAGATTGATTTCATATGCATGGAATTAAACCCAGGATTCACTGTTTTAATTATTTTTATTTTATTTATTTTGTTGAATTTGTTGGGGTGACACTGGTTAACAAAACTATACAGGTTTCAGGTGCATGGTTCTACAGCATATCATCTGTACACTGTATTGTGTGTTCACCACCCCAAGCCAAGTTTCCATCATCATTTATCTCTCATTATCTTCTCCACTCCCCATTTCCCTCCAGCAATCATCCCACTGTTGTCCCTGGTCCATGAGATTTTTTTTGCTCAATCCCTCCACCTTCTCTCTAATCAGCCCTCCTTCCATGACAGCTGTCAGCCTGCTCTCTATGAGTCTGTCTCTGTTTTGCTTGTTAGTTCATTTTGTTCATTAGATTCCACATATGAGTGAAATCATATGGTACTTGTCATTCTCTAACTGGCTTATTTCATGTGGCACACCACTCTCCAGGTCCATCTATACTGTCACAAAAGGTAAGATTTCCTTCTTTTTTATAACTGAGGGGTACTCCATTGTGTAAATGCACCACAGCTTTTTTATGCACTCATGTACTGATAGACACTTGGGCTGCTTCCAAATCTTGGCTATTGTAAATAATGCCGTGAACGTAAAAGTGCACACATATGCTTCCTAATTAGTGTTTCAGGTTTCTTCAGATAACTTCCCAGAAGTGGAATCACTTGGTCGTAAGGCAGTTCAATTTTTAATTTTTTGAGATAACTTATACAGCTTCCCACAGTGGTTGCACCACAGGCATGAGATGATATTTCATTGTAGTTTTGATTTGCGTTTCTCTGATGATTAATTACATTGAGCATATTTTTATGTCTTGGCTATCTATATGTCCTCTTTGGAGAAGTGTCTCTTCAGGTCCCTTGCCCATTTTTTAATTGGATTGTTTGGTTTTTTAGTGTTGAGTTTTATAAGTTCTTTTAAAAATTTTTAAAAAGATTTTTTATTCATGTTTAGACAGAGGGAAAGGGAGGGAGAGAGACAGGGAGAGAAACATCAATGTGTGGTTGCCTCTTGTGTGCCCCGTACTGGGCACCTGGCCTGCAACCCAGACATGTGCCCTTACTGGAAATCGAATTGGCAGCCCTTTGGTTCACAGGCTGGTGCTCAGTCCACTGAGCCACACTAGCCAGGGCTATAAGTTCTTTCTAAATTTTAGATATTGATCTCTTTATCAGATGTATTGGCAATATATTCTCCAATTCAGTGGGTTGTCTTGTCTTTTTGTTGATGGTTTCCTGTGCAAAACTTTTTAGTTTGATGTAGTGTCATTTGTTTACTTTTTTTCTTTTGTTTCTCTTGCCTGAGGAGAAATATGACAAAAAATATTGTTGCATGAAATGTTCTTGACTTTACTGCTTATGTTTTCATCTAGGATTTTTTTGGTTTTGAGTCTCACACTTAAGTCTTTAATCCATTTTGAGTTTATTCTTGTGTATGGTCTAGTTTCATTTTTTTTCCATGTATCTGTCCAATATTCCCAACACCATTTATTGAACAGACTATCTTTACCCTATTGTATATTCTTGCCTCTTTTGTCAAATATTAATTGACCATAAAGGTGTGGGTTTATTTCTGGCCTCTCTATTCTGTTCTGTTGATCTATATGTCTGTTCTTATGCCAGTAAGAACAGACATATTCAAGCTGTTTTGATTACTTGAAGTAGAGTTTGATATCAGGTAGTGTGATTCCTCCAACTTTGTTCTTCTTCCTCAAGATTAGTGTGGCTATTGGTGGTCTTTTGTAGTTCCATAGAAAATTTTGAAATGTTTATTTTAGTTCTGTGAAATATGTCATTGATATCTTGATAGGAATCATATTGAACATATAGATTGCTTTGGGTAGTATGGATATTTTGATGATGTTAGTTCTTCCTATCTATCAACACAGTATGTGCTTCCACTTATTTGTATCTTCATTTTCTTTCTTCAGCATTTTATAATTTTCTGAGCACACGTCTTTTATATCCTTGGTTAATTTGTTCCTGGCTATTTTGTGTTTTTCAAAGCAGTTGTGAATGGGATTGTTTTCTCATCCCTTTCTGATAGTTCACTGTTGGTGTGGAAATGCAACTGATTTTTGGATATTTATTTTGTATCCTGCTACTTTACTGAATTCATTGATCAGCTGTATTAGTTTTTTGGTGGGATCTTTAGAGTTCTCTTTATACAGTAGCATGTCATCTGCAAAAAATTACAGTTTTTCTTCTTCCTTCCAATTTGAATGACTTTTATTTCTTTTTCTTGTTTGGTTGCTTCCAGCACCATGTTGAATAAAAGTGGTGAAAGTGGACTTCCCTGTCCGTTCCTGATCTTAAGGGAAATGCTCGTAGTGTTGCCCATTGAGTATGATGTTGGCTGTGGATTTGTCATATATGGCCTTTATTACATTGAAGTATGTTCCTTCTATTCCTGCTTTGCTAAGGGTTTTTATCATAAATGGGTACTGGATTTTATCAGATACCTTTTCTGCATCTTTTGCTATGATCATGTATTTTTATCCTTCACTTTATTTATGTAGTATATCACATTTATTGATTTGCAGATATTGTACCAACCTTGTATCCCCAGAATAAATCTTACTCGACCATGGTGTATTATCTTTTAAATGTATTGCTGGATCTGGTTTGCTAATATTTTGTTCATGATTTTAGTGTCTCTTCATCAGGGATATTGGCCTATACTTTTCTTTCTTTGTAGTGTGTTGTGTGGTTTTAGAGTTAGGATAATGCTGGCCTCCTAAAATGAGCTTGGGAGTCCTCCCTCCTCTTGCATTTTTGGAACAGTTTGAGAAGAATAGGTTAGTTCTTCTTCGAATGTTTGGCGTAATTCACCTGTGAAACAGTCCAGTCTAGGACTTTGGTTTGTTGGGAGTTGATTATTGCTTTAGTCTCACTAGTTGTAATCTGTCTATTCAGATTCTCTGATTCTTCCTAATTCAGTTTTGGAAGATTGTATGTTTCTAGAAATTTATCCATTTCTTTCAAAATGTTCAATTTGTGGGCATATAGTTTGTAATGTTTTACAATCTTTTGTATTTTTCTTGGTGTCAGTTGTTACTTCTCTTCCATTTATGATCTCGTTTATTTGGATCCTTTCTCTTTTTTTTTTTTTTTTTTTTTTTTTTTTTTTTTTTTTTTTTTTTTTTTTTTTTTTTTTTTTTTTTTTTTTTTTTTTTTTTTTTTTTTTTTTTTTTTTTTTTTTTTTTTTTTTTTTTTTTTTTTTTTGATGGGTTTGCTTAAGTTTTGTCAATTTTGTTTATCTTTTCAAAGACCCAGCTCTTGGTTTCATTGATCTTTTGTATTTTTTGACTTATTTTGTCTTTTTCTTTTCTGATTTTTATTATTTCTTTCCTTCTATTCACTCTGGGCTTTATTGTTCTTTTTGTGGTTCCTTTAAGTATAAAGTTAGATTGTTTAGTTGAGTTTTTTTTGTTTGTTTGTTTCTTGAGATAGGCCTGTAATGCTATGAATTTTCCTCTTAGGGTTCTTTTGTTGTGTCCCATAGATTTGGGTTATTTTGTTCTCATTTTCTTTTAATTTTATGTATTTATTTCTAGAGAGAGAGGAAGGGAAGGAGAAAGGCAGGGAATCATCAGTGTGTGGTTGCCTTTCGCATACTCCCCACTGGGGACCTGGCCCGCAACCCAGACGTGTGCCCTGGCTAGGAATTGAACTGGTGACCCTTTGGTTTGCAGGCTTCCAGTCAATCTACTGAGCCACATGAGCCAAGGATCTCATTTTCATTTGTTTCAAGGTATCTTTTAACTTCTTCCTTGATATAATTGTTAACCCATTCATTGCTTAGTAATGTTATTTAGCTTCCATGTCTTTGAGTGTTTTTCAGTTTTTTTCTTGTGGTTGATTTCTAGTTTCAAGCCATTGTCTTTGGAGAAGATGCTTGATATGATTTCGGTCTTCTTAAATTTATTGAGACTTGTTGTGTGTCTTAACATGTGGTCTGACGTAGAAAACGTTCCATGTACACTTGAAAAGGGTATATTCTTGCTGTGGCTTTGAAATGCTCTGAGGATATCAATTAAATTCATCTGATCTAGTGTGTCATTTAAGGCCACCATTTCTTTGTAATTTTCTTCCTGGAAGATGTACATTGATGTCAGTGGGGTTTTAAAATCCCTGACTATGACTGTATTTCTGTTGATCTGTCCCTTTATGTCCATCAAGATTTGCTTTACATACTTAGGTGCTTCTGTGTTGTTTGCATAAATGTTTACAAGGGTTATATCCTCTTATTGGATTGCTCCCTTTATCATTATGTGTAGTGTCCTTCTTTGTCTGTTACTGTAGCTTTTGTTTTAAAGTCTGTTTTGTCAGATATATGGGGAGAGGGAGCCAAAACCAGAATTACCTTCTGGAGGGCAGGCTCTTGTAGTACAGGCTTCTCCTACTAGGTGAGTGTTCTAGGAACCCACCTGTATTAGTGTACCAGCTGGTGGTGGTGTGAGAATCTTTCAGTGCATTTGCCCATTTCATGATGGGTGATTTTATGAGCAAACATGCCCACACCATGCTGAGTGTTCAGCAGTTTTTGACCAAAAACCATATCACCCCTGTGCTCCACCCCTTATTCAGCCAACCGTGCTCTGAGTACCTTTTTTTATTGTTTCCCTGGATGAAAAAAGTCCTCAAAGGGAAACATTTTGCCGTTGAGGAAGAGGTGAAACAAAACACAGAAGCACTAAAGGTCATCAAAATACAGTTCACAAAGCATCAAAAACAGTTCAAAACTGTTTTGAGCAGTGGGTGAAAAAAGTCTTGGTAGGTGTATTGCATCAGATGGAGAATATTTTGAAGTTAACTGAAGTTTAAACACATAAGATTAAGTACACAGTTTTTTATAACTAAATTCTGGGGGTTTTGCATCTCCCCTCCCTGCTGTAAGTATTGCTACCCCAGCATTTCTTCCCCTTTCCATTTGCAGGAAATAGCTTTTTCCATTCTTTTACTTTTAGTCTGTGTGTATCTTTTGTTCTGAGGTGGGTTTCTCTCAGACAGCATACCTTAGGATTCTTGTTTTTTTATCCATTCAGCTATTCTATATCTTTTGATTGGAGCATTTAAGCTATTTACATTTAAAGTGATTATTGATAGGTGTGTATTTATTGCCATTTTACTCTTTTAACTATGTTTCTCTGTTGTTTTTTTCCTCCTCCTCTTCCTCCTCCTTTTTAAAGCAGGACCTGTAAACGTTTCTTGTAATACTGGTTTGGTGCTATCAAACTCCATTAGATTTTGCTTCTCTCAGAACCTTTTTATTTCTCCAATTTTAAATGATAGCCTTGCTGGGTAAAGTAGTCTTCTTGTAGGTCTCTGCTTTTCATCACCTTGAATATTTCATGTCAATCCTTTCTGTCCTGAAATGTTTCTGTTGAGCAATCAGCTGACAGTTCTACGAGAGCTCCATTGTATAATAGGTAACTAACTCTTTCTCTCGCAGCTCTTAAGATTATCTCTGTCTTTAACACTTGCCATTTTAATTATGATGTTTCTTGGTGTAGGCCTCTTTGGGTCCATCTTTCTTGGGACTCTGTTCTTCCTGGACTAGTGTGTCTTTTTCCTTCACCAGGTTAGGAAAGTTTTCTATCATTATTTCTTCAAATAGGTTCTTGATTCTTTGCTCTCTTTTCCTTCTGGTATGTCTACGATAAAGATACTGTACACTTTATGTTGTCAAATCTCTCTTATACGATCCTCATTTTTAGAAATTCTTTTTTCTTTTTGCTGTTCTGATTGGGTATTTTATTCTCTCTTGTCTAACAATCGCTTATTTCATCTTCTGCTTCATCTAGCCTACTGTTACTCTGTTTAGTGTATTCTTCATTTCAGATATTGTATTCTTCATTTCTGCCTGGTCCTTTCTTTTTATAGATTTTTATATCCTTTATTATGCTGTTGAGCATCCTTATAACCATTGCTTTGGACTATATATCTGATAAATTGCTTGCCTCCCTTTCATTTAACTCTTTTTCTGGAGCTATCTCCTTTTTTCATGTGGGGCCTGTTTTCTTATCTCCCCATTTTGGCTGTCTCTCTGTGACTCCCAATTTTTGTGAGGTGGCCTTATGTAGTAGGTGTCTTGTGGGGCCCATGGTACAGTCTCTTTGATCACCTGAGTGGGGTGTTCCAGGAATGTTCCTTCTGTGAGTTATTTGGGTCCTCCTGTTGTAATTGAGTCTTGATTTCTGTTGATCCTTCTATGCATGGGATCAACCCTCAGGCTGACCAACTGTGAGGCTCAACCTTGACCATACTGTGCAGTTGCTGTGTGTTTGCTGATTACATGAAATGGAATTTACCTCAGAAGGGTTTTGAACCTGCGGAGATATCTCTGTGCTGCTTGTGAAACTTACGGATAATGCTCTGATGTTGTCTGAAATTCACACTAGATGTGTTGGTTCTATACCTCTTCTGCAGGTCAATGTAAGATGCTGCCTATGACTGACTCTCAGCAACCTGTTTGGAGCTACAAGTGACCCGCAATCTATTGCTGCCTCTGCTGGGCTGGGTGCTTGTGGGAAGGACCAGGCTACACACCAAGGCCAGCTTTTAGCAGCACCAGGCCTGGGGGCAGGTCAGCAAAAGTTTCATAGCACCCGCAGGTCTATCTCCACCTGCCTCCACCTGCCAGTTGCCTGTGAGGCTCAGTAACTGAAAGAGCCCCTGGCTATACTCCTCAGTAGGGTGTAAACTTCAAAGGGTGGGGCAAGAGGGAGTCCAGAAGTTGGGGCTGTTGCTTTCCCACAGGCTGATGCTACATGGAGAGTTGTGTTCCACCCAAGAAAGATGGCATATGTAGTATGGAACAGTGACTTAGCTTAGGTATTCTGGCGGCTCTTCCTTCAGCTTGCTTCCCAGAGCCACATACCCCAGACTCACCTCAAGCAACTCTAGACCACTCCACCCTCCTTCCACTGGACACTAGGGTGAGTGACTGAGAATGAATTTTTGTGCATTGGCCCTTTAAGAGTGTGTCTATATCTCTAGAGGATTCCTTGGGAACAGAAACTCTGCTGCTTTTCACAGCTAGATGTTATGTGGGCACCTCTTTCCGGCTCTGCTGCTGTGGGCTGGGGAGCCTCGGCTGGGGTTTAGACCCTATGCTTCAGTGGTGAGTCCCCTGCAGCTGAATTATTCCTTCAGAACCTTGGCTGCTGCCCATGGGAGCAGGGCCAGCCCTTTTCTTGTCTCTGAGGCGGCTTCTTTTGTAAATCCTCGGTTGTAAGACTTTCCTTAAGACTTTCCTTCAGCTAGTCTTCATTTGGTTATTCAGGATGATCTATAATTTAGTTGTGATTCCAGTTTGGTCCTGGGAGAAGGTAAATGTAGGTTCTGCCTGTTCTGCAGCTACCTTGGATCATAGGATCATTCTTTTTAAAGCTTTTTAGGTGTTTTTTTAATCTTAACAATCACTGTTTGGGAATCTTTCATTTGGACTGTTGAGTCTCAAATGCAGGTTCCACAAATACTGCATAAAATGAGAAAAATAAATAATACATGGTGATTTAAAAATTTTTTTCATTTTTTTAAATTTTAATTCTTGTTCTTGTAATACATCCCAGCCCACCGCCCCAACCCTCCCCAACTCCCACCCATATCCACCCCCCCTTAGTTTTCGTCCATGTGTCTTTCATACTTGTTGCTCCAAACCCTTCTCCTTTTCCCCTGAAATTCCCTAAAAAAAATTTTTTTTTATTCTTGCTGAGGACATTTTTTCATTGCTTTCAGAGAGAATGGAAGGGAGGGAGAGAAACATTGATCTGTTGCCTTGCGTACTAGGATCATTTGTGCCCGGACTGGGGATTGAACCCACAAGCTTTCAGTTATGGGCTGACACTCCAACCAACTGAGCCACTCTGGCCAGGGCTGTGGTGATTTTTTAAAAATAAGGTACTGATCATACTAATTGAAAGGATTGTCTTAGATTGTCCTAGATTTTGTCTTCTTTTGGTGGTGGGGGTGGGGCTGTATTAAATTGCTTGTTTTATAAAATGATGGTGAGTGGAGGCATTAATTTATGTATTTTCTTTTTTAAAGTAAAGAGATTAAAACAAAAGGTTGACAATTTTTGGTCAATACCCAGAATTTAATATGAAATTGAACTGGTCCATGAAATTCAAAAGTCCTGGAACTCCTTGCTGCAGACTGCTTAACTGCCAGGTCAAGTGGCAAACCTGGGCAGTTTTCTCAGAGGCCAGTTTTACTTAGCTCTCCACTCTTCTTGTTTTCCATGACAGATAGCCTCATACTATGTCCGATACTTTATAACTTGGACACTTGGTAAGTGTCTCTATTGCAAGGGCATTCAAGTGGAGAGCCCCACGTTAAAAAAAAATTAGTGTGTATAGGTTATTAATTTGTTATTGACAATAATGATATTTAGATTGTAAGTCAAATAAAGGAATTTATAATAATTTTAAAAAGCAGCAAAAATGCAATCAACTATATTCATAGAAAAGTGAGAGATTCAATACTTTTCATAAGTTTAACATCAAGAACTACAGCATGATGTTAGGGCCTATATCCATGCTGAGATTTAGTGCAACTTTTAGTTTTTATTTCAGCAATTTTATGAAACAGAATGTACTTCCCAAGCTAGGTGGACACAAAAATTACACAGAATTTAGCCATTCAGAAATTCTTGGGGAGTTCTGAGATTTAATATAGCCATTTCCAAAAATCCCAGAAATCCTGCTTCTTATGGAAAGTTTAATTTTGACTCAGGTTTTCTTTGATTCAGACAGTCACATTGACAGGAAAGACACTCAATGATTCAGATACATCCTGAATCATTCATCAAAATTTGTAACTCCTCTGTCTCTTTATTTTCTCTACAAAGCACTGCTCTTCCCAGTTTTACTGAACTCAGGACAGGTCACACGGGGAAATGAATAAACATGTAGTAGCCGCTTGCCTCATGCATTCACCAACCTAAGTTGAATACCTTGGAAAAATTCACAGTGCCTTTGTCTTTTTCCTGCAGTGTCAAGTGGAAAGACTCCTAATTCTGTACCTCTGTAATCGCTTAACCTCTGAGGACCCATTTCTTGCTGTATGTGATAAAAATAATACTATTGGCTTTATAGGGTGGTGGGCTGAAGACTAAATGATAATGCATATAGAGTTCCTCCACACTTTGTATTTTCTTACTGATAACCTTGGGGTCCTACAAGTTGGGTCTCTAGGAGGTCTTTTAATTTTGAAACCTCCTAATTTAAGGGAGCAGCTTATTAAATCTCTTCAACAAGTTTCCACATAATAAAGTTTCCAGACTATATTTCTAGTTAGCACAAGTGAAAACAATGGTTAACATAGAATTGTGAAGAAAAATTCATAATCCTGATCACTTCCTCAAATGTATGATGTTATTAATCTTTTGTTACCATAGAAACCCTCCAGATAAATGCTGCAGTGGAAGTGCATAACCAATAAGCAGCTGAAACACTCCCCCACTTATTATAAGCATCTCTTCATATTGTAGAATGTACTTCTTATTTTCTACATACGTAATTAGATAGGCCCCAGGTCCATGTGTGTTCATTCTTCTTCTTTTTGGGGGGCTTAAAAATCTCAGACACTCTTTTGTTGAATACTACTCCTGAATGCTTTAGTGGAAGTATACCCCAAACCTAAGGTTTATTCCCCTTACCAGCCTATCAATAGTCATTTGGTATTAAAATCATCAGAAAGGAAAATAGTATTGATGCTTAAAATATTTAAGAGTGTTTAAGAGGAAAAACTAAGGAAACTAATGGCTCATTAATTGTGGAATGAAAGAACAGTAGTCAAAATTTTTAACCAGTTTATTGAGTCACACTTATAAGCCTATAAATTAATTTTATTACTGTGCTAAAATGAAGACATAGTAAAAATAAAGAGAAGTTGAGGTTCCAAACACTTCTGAGCTGGGAATACAACAAAAATAACAGTGATATCTACTTATAATACTTTTTTAGCACCTTACTGTATTTTTTTTGCCAGCTATGAATAAATGGTTTGATTTGGTATAATTGTTAGTAATTCTCCTCAATCTCTTTTGGAAATACATTGAAAAAAGCAAAAAAAAAAAAAACAAAAAAAAAACACAAAATGTTGCTCTATTTGTAAAATTTCAGTATAAATCTTACCAGAAAAACACATTACTAACCTGAACATTTTTGTTTGCCTTATTTCCATTTCTTCTTAGCTGCTAAACTTCCTCCATGTAGGTACTTTTCTCCTAGTATATCTTTAAAAAAATATTTTATTTATATATCTTTAGAGAGAGGGAGTGAAGCATCAGTGTATGGTTGCCTCTCATGCACCCCCTACTGGGAACCTGGCCCACAACCCTGGCCTGTGGCCTGACTGGGAATCCAACCCCATGACCCTTTGCTTCTCAGGCTAGCACTCAGTTGACTGAGCCACACCAGCTAGGGAAGAAGTTCTTTTTAAAAAGTCTGAAATTGTGTATTCATTCAGAACACTATGCACAGTGATGGTAAATGGCAATGAAAGCTAGTAGCAGCCATCCCACCTGCTCACAAGCTAGTTTATGAGGTTTTTGTAAGGATCACATAGACCCAATATGTAAAGGACAAAGTGGCCATGTAAATTTGCAGTGTATTATTAATAGTGCCTAGTTTAAGCTTATGTGCAAGAGAATTCATTTATTTGACCATTTCACTGCCTTTCACCAATATTATAATATTATATACAAGAAAGAATAAAGAACAGCTAAGTCATGTACATATTTTCTGAATATTACTGCTTTGAATCTTAGAGACTCTTCTGATTAGATTAACATACAGTACTTCTGTGTCTCTCATATAAAATTTTACTTTAAATGCCAACATTAATTATAATTTCTGAATTCTAAATGTTAAGATTTTCCCATGATACTTCTGAAAATGAACCACAAAAGTTCTGTCTGCACCTGTTCTGCTTCTTCCAAAATAGTGTATACAGATATAGCTAAATAGTCTCAGTGTTTATATCATAATTATATGCTAAGTAATATGAGGTCACTCTTTGGAGTTATTCCCATGAATATACCAACAACTAAGTATCTTTTCAGATTAGATTAGAGCCAGGAAGCCCTTTTGGTTTCTAAATAATAAATACAGTCTGAAAGCATTTACTTAACTCAGTGTACTGATTTGAATGAGCAACACAGGAAAAACTAATTAAGTCATCTAGAGATTCTCTAGGCTTCAGTTTCCTCATCTGTAAATAGAGATGCTGATCTTTGAAGTCCCTTCTGGCCCTAAAGGCCTATGATTAGATTTCATACTTAAAATTGTGATCATAGAGTAGATTAGAGTCTAAAACAGAGGAAGGGGAAAGATACTATAGTAGGAAGGAAAACAAGCTCAGGTGGGTCAAAGAGAAACTGTGCAGAGCAATGTTTAGCTCTGTTCTAGGTAATTTTCATGTTAAAATGTAAATATATATATGTAAAGACTGGCTGTGTTCTTGACTCTCCTTTTTGCTCTGATTATGTTGTCTGGTCTCAGGACAGGATAAAATATCAGCTTCAGGAGAGTGATACTGTGTTATTGGTGTGAGGACAAGGGAACAGTGGCATGAAGTGGTGCAGAATAGTCCGAGGACTACGACAAAAGCAGATGATGATGGAATCTGAGCCAGGGCAAAAGACTATAATATGAAGAAAACTAGATTTAAAGTAGTTAATCCCAAATGTAGTCCTGTCTTTATCCTTAAATAACCACTGAATGATCCTGTGCTCAAGTTTGAGATTTGGGAAGCAGAGCAGTGTGAAACAATAGAGAGGGTAATGTGAGACAGAAATCAAATTCAGTAAGATCCCCAAATTATGAAGAACTGTGACATGAGAGGGATAGGTGGAAAAATGGAACAGTGATCTGGGTGTTATCATATTATTAGAAATTACAGAATGAAATAAGGAAGATGTTAGATAATATACTGGTATAGACCTTGTTTCACCCAACAGATATGTTCTGATAGTATGTAAATTTATTTTGGATCAGTAAAATCACCTTAATTGTGCTAAGAACACATACTGTCTTAAAGGACACCTACAGAGAACAATTATTCTTTCATTTTCTTGGCAATATAGCATTCGTATATTGACATTGCTTGAAGATATAAAACCTGTGTTGTTCCAGGTTCAGATATATGAACCTGACCATTAAATATTGTTAACTATCATTACTGTATTTAATGTTATTCTGGGAGTACTAACCAATGAAATTAAAGAGAAACTGTGATTACTTGATTAAAGAACTGTCCTCTGTGGCTGGTGAACCGGGCAGTCCCATATTTGTGCGTGGATATACCAGAAGGAACAACTGGGGAGTGAGACAGACTGTGTAACCCAGGGTTCCAGTGTGGGCAGGTAAAGCCTCAAAACCTCTGACTGTAAAAACCTATGGGGGTTGTGGCAGCAGGAGAAACTCTCAGCCTCACAGGAGAGTTTATTGGAGAGATCCATAGGGTCCTAGAATGTACACAAACCCACCCACCTGGGAATCAGCACCAAAAGGGCCCAATTTGTTTGTGGGTAGCAGGGGAAGTGACAGAAAGCCAGCCAAGCAGGTGACATTGTTCCCTCTTGGATCCCTGCCCTGGTGAATTTCTAAAGCTCCACCCCTTACTACATAAACAAGCGCTCTAGGACAAAAAATATGGCCCAAATGAAAGAATAGATCAAAGCTCCAGAAAAAATACAACTAAGCAATGAAGAGATAGCCAACTTACCAGATGCAGAGTTCAAAACAGTGATTATCAGGATGTTCACAGACATGGTTGAGTACGGTCCCAAAATTGAGGAAAAAGTGAAGGCTAACAAAGTGGAAAAAAAAAAAGGAAAATGTACAGGGAACCAACAGTGATGGGAAGGAAACTGGGAGTCAAATCAACGATTTGGAGCAGAAGGAAGAAAGAAACATTCAACCAGAACAGAATGAAGATACAAGAATTTTAAAAAATGAAGATAGGCTTAGGAACTTCTGGGACAACTTTAAACATCTCAAAATCCTAATCATAGGGGTGTCAGAAGGAGAAGAGGAAGAGCAAGAAACTGAAAACTGAAACCTTATTTGAAAAAATAATGAAGGAGAACTTCCCTATTCTGGCAAAGAAAATAAACTTCTAGGAAGTCCAGGAAGCTCATACAGTCCCAAAGAAGTTGAACCCAAGGAAGCACACACCAAGGCACATTGTAATTACATTACCTGAGATTAAAGATAAGGAAAGGCTGTTAAAAGTAGCCAGAGGAAAGGAGACAGTTGCCTACAAAGGAGTTCCCATAAGACTATCACCTGAAGGAACCTTGCAGGCAAGAAAGAGCTGGAAAGAAGTATTCAAAGTCAGGAAAGGGAAGGACCTACATCCAAGATCACTCTACCCAGCGAAGCTATCATCTGGAATGGAAGGGCAGATAGAGTGTTTCCCAGATAAGTTAAAGGAGTTCATCTTCACCAAGCCCTTATTATATGAAATGTTAAAGGGACTTATCTAAGAAAAAGATGATCAAAACTATGAACAGTAAAATGACAACAAAATTACAACTATCAACAACTGAACCTAGAAAAAAACAAACTAAGCAAACATCTAGAACAGGAACAGAATCACAGAAATGGAGATCACATGGAAGATTATTAGCAGGGGGTGGGGGAAGAATGGTGGAGGGGGAAGCTGCATGAAATAAGACGCATAAATGGTAGATACAAAATAGACAGTGGGAGGTTAAGAATAGTATAGGAGGAAATGGGGAAGCCAAAGAAGTTGTATGTACAACCCATGAACATGAATTAAGGTGGGGGAATGCTGGTGAGAGGGAGGTGCAAGGCGTAGGGACATAAAGAAGAAAAGAACAGGACAACTGTAATAGCATAGTCAATAAAATGCATTAAAAAAGTATGCCTACAAACTCTGGAGGAAAAGATAAAGAACCGTCTTCTTACTATTTTTCCTCACATTGTATCCCAAGTGCCAAGCTCAGCATGTATTCACTTGTTTAATTAAATGAATGAATAACAGACACCAGGACAAGTATTGCATTGAATGCTTTATTTAAATTTCATTTCATATTCTCACATTAGAGTTCAGTTTTACAGCTGTGGAACCTGAGGCTCAGAAATTAAGAGCTAGTGAATGATCCTGAGGTAGGTGAGGATACAAAGAATTATAAATAGATCCTATACTTAAGAGTTTATTGTCCACTAAAAGCTGAATATATACTTTAAGTAAACACAGAAACTGTTGAAATAGTCTTCATGCATAGATATTGCAGATTTGATGTTTGATCTAACTTACCATGTGCTGTTTTAATGTACTGATGTGCCACCATTTTTGTTGGTATAATGCAGTTATTTTAGAATTTAAAAAATCTGAATCATTTGCATCTGTCTAGGTGCCTAGCTAGTTATATACACTACATTAGAATTTCAAATTCAACAAGGTCTCTCTTTAAAAAAAAAAAGAAACTGATTTGAGAGAGAGAAACATCAGTTTGTTGTTCCACTGGTTTATGCATTCATTGGTTGATTCCTGCATGTGCCCTGGCCAGGGAATGAACCTGAAACCTTGGCTTATGACGGTGATGCTCTAGCCAACTGGACTGCCCAGTCAGAGCCAAAGGACACTCTTTAATAACTCCGTAATTTGAAAGAGGAAGAAGAAGCAAATGATAAAGCATGCTCTGTAGCAAGAATAAGTGTAACTCGCCCTGGCTGGTGTAGCTCAGTGGATTGAGCACGGGCCTGCGAACCAAAGGATCGCAGTTCGATTCCCAGTTAGGGCACATGCCTGGGTTGCAGGCCAATTCCCAGCAGGGGATGCGCTAGAGGCAGTCACACATTGATATTTCTCTCCCTCGCTCCTTCCCTTCCCCTCTAAAGATACAATAAGTAAAATCTTAAAAAAAAAAGTGTAATTTAATTTACAGACTTTCTGAATAAGTAAAATATGAACATGAAAGTACTGAAAATGATGTAGGTCACTGTTTTGGAACCCCTGTCTCTCCATGCTGAAACTAAAGGAGATAAAGACCAAACCAAAAATTCTATTTTGAACTAAAAACTATCAGTAAAAGAGATTTTAGTCCTTGTTAAGAAAACAAATGAGTATTCCAAAAAATTTTTTTTGAAAATTTTCAAGAGATGAGATTACTTGAAGGGTAAAGCATCAGAGGACAATATGTGATGTTAGGTTGTAGCTTCTCCTAACTGCTATCTTTATACAGAGAGTGTATCAGCATATACTGGAAAACTATATATAAGAATATATACAATAAAAATGATGTTATTAGGTCTTTCAGTGGAAGATTACTTGTAAAAAAAGGTCAAATGAAATTTTATTTTCAGGTTAAGTAACTAAATGGCATCGATTTAATTTATTTTAGGATATTTATTACATATGCTAGATTATGTTAAAGTAACTATGTCTCTTATTCATATTTTATAAATTTATATTTGTATTTGCCATTTTTAAATATATTTATTTATTTTTCCTGGTTGACTTTAAAAAATTTTTTTAAATATATTTTATTGATTATGTTATTACAATTGTCCCATTTTCCCCCTTGACTCCCCTCCATCCTGCACACCCCTTCCCACCCACATTCCCCCACTTTAGTTCATGTCCATGTGTCATAAGTTCTTTAGCTTCTACATTTCCCATACTATTCTTACCCTCCCCCTATTTTCTACCTACCATCTATGCTACTTACCCTCTGTACCTTTTCCCCCTCTCTCCCCCTCCCATTCCCTGTTGCTAACCCTCCATGTGATCTCATTTCTGTGGTTCTATTCCTGTTCTAGCTGTTTGCTTAGGTTTTTTTTTGTTTTAGGTGTGCTTGTTAATAATTGTGAGTTTGCTGTCATTTTACTGTACATGTTTTTTATCTTTTTCTTAGATAAGTCCCTTTAACATTTCATATAATAAGGGCTTGATGATGATGAACTCCTTTAACTTGATCTTATCCGAGAAGTACTTTATCTGCCCTTCCATTCTAAATGAAAGCTTCACTGGATAGAGCAATCTTGGATGTAGGTCCTTGACTTTCATGACTTGGAATACTTCTTTATAGCCCCTTCTTGCCTGTGAGGTCTCTTTTGAGAAATCAGCTGACATTCTGATGGGAACTCCTTTGTAGGTGACTGTCCCCTTATCCCTTGCTGCTTCTAGAATTCTCTCCTTCATTTTAATCTTGGCTAATGTAATTGTGATGTGCCTTGGTGTGTTCCTCCTTGGGTCCAACTTCTTTGGGACTCTCAGAGCTTCCTGGACTTCCTGGAAGTCTATTTCCTTTGCCAGATTGGGGAAGTTTTCCTTTATTATTTGTTCAAGTAAGTTTTCCACTTGTTGCTCTTCTTCTTCCCCTTCTGGTACCCCTATAATTCGGATGTTGGGATGTTTCAAGATGTCCCAGAGTTTCCTAAGCCTCTCCTCATTTTTTTTTGAATTGTTGTTTCTTCCTTCTTTTCTGTTTGGTTGTTTCTTCCTTCCTTCTGGTCCACTCCATTGATTTGAGTCTCAGTTTTCCTCCCATCACTATTGGTTCCCTGTGCATTTCTCTTCATTTCACTTATTGTAGCCTTCATTTGTTCATCTAATTTGCAACCAAAATCAAACAATTCTGTGAGCATCCTGATCACCAGGACTTTGAACTGTGTGTATCTTATGGGTTGGCTAGCTCTTCGTTACTTAGATGAATTGGCTCTGGGGCTTTGATTTGTTCTCCGGTTTGAGCCATTTTTTTTTCTTGTTGTTTTTTTTGTTTTAGTCTGGTGGGGGCTGTTACATAGTGAGGGGTGGAGCCTTAGGTGTTCCCCAGGGTGGGGCAGCCCAGTCGCTGGGTAGTGACCCTATATGTAGGGGCAGGGTCCCAGAGGGAACAATGGCGCTTGTTCTGCTCTCTCTTGGATTCCACTCCCTTCCGCCACTTCCCCTTCGCCTGGATTATCTGCGCGGGAATGTGGGACCACCTGGTCAGCCAGCCGCCTTGCACAGTCTCACTGGGTTTGCACAGTTGCCACCTTGTGCCTGGGGTCCGCTAGCCGCCGCCTGTGCACCTGGGGTCTACCAGCCACTGCTTGTGCGCCTGGGATCTGCCAGCTGCTGCTGCCTGCATTCCCAGTCCGCACCTCCACTTTTTCCTGCCGCGACTCCGCCCCTCTTACCGGTCTGGTTGAATGGTTGTCAGACTTCCATACAGTTCAATTTTTCTATCAGTTCTGGTTGTTTTCTTGTTTCTAAATCTTTCTTTGTTGTCCTTAATTTTGGTTGTGAGAGGAGGCACTGTATGTCCACCTATGCCTCCATCTTGTCCAGAAGTTGTATTTTTTATCTTTTATACTGTACTTTTACTGCACATTTTCTGTTTTAAAATATGTTTAGATGTATAATACTTACCATTGTGTTATAATTGCCTGAAGTATTCAGTACAGTAACTGCTGTAGAGGTTTGGAGCCTTGGAGCAACAGGCTATACCATGTTACCTAGGCTATCTCATCTGGGTTTGTCTAAGTACAATGTTTGACATTTACATGACAATGAAGTCACCTACTGACACATTTCTCAGATTGTATCACCATTATTAAACAACACATTACTTTAGTCAAAATTATAGACAGAGAGTAAAATGGTTTTTGCCAGGGGCTGTAGGGAGGAGAGCATGGGGAGTTGTTTTTCAGTGGGAACAGAGATTCAGTTTTACAAGATGAAAAGGATCATGGAGATGGATAGTCATTATGGTTGCACAACAGTGAATATCTTAGTGTCACTGAACTGTACTCTTGAAAATGGCTAAGATGGTAACTTTTGTGTATATTTCATTATAATTAAAACTGATACTGTAAGGAATTAGTGAAACCTCTACAGTTTAAAATTTGTTTTAAGGGAAAAAAATCTTGGTCATACGTTGACATAACTAATCAGCCTCAGTCAGCGTATAATACCATGTTTAGAAATATCTTCATTTTAACTAAGCAAACAACTAGAACTGGAACAGAATCACAGAAATGGAGATCACATGGAGAGTTATCAGTGGGGAGGGTGGTGGAGAAAGAATGGGGGGAAAGGTACAGAGAATAAGGAGTAATTGGTAGGTACAAAATAGGGTGAGGCTAAGAATAGTATAATAAGAAATGGAGAAGCCAAAGAACTTATATGTATGACCCAATGGACATGAACTAAGGTAAGGGGAATGCTGGTGGGAGAAGGGGGGTGAGCGGAAGGGAATAAAGGGGAGAAAAAAAATGGGACAACTGTAATAGCATAATCAATAAAATATACTTTAAAAAATGTCTGTTTTATTCTAGCTTACATTTGGATTTATATGTCCACTTAATTTAATTTCTATGTTATGAAGGAACTTTGAATAGCAAGTTTAACTTTTTTTGTAAAGAGTTTTTATTTATGTTTATATTTAGAGAGGGGGAAGGGAGGGAGAGAGATGGAGAGAAACATCAATGTGTGGTTGCCTCTCATACACCCCATACTGGGAACCTGGCCTGCATGCAGCCCACACACCTGTCCTGACTGGGAATCAAACCTGCAACCCTTTGGTTTGCAGGTTGGCACTCAATTCATTGAGCCATACCAGTGAGGGCGCAAGTGTAATTTTTTGAATTTAGAGTTTTAGGTTATTTTTAGTGAATTAAAATATAACTTTACAGTAGAACTCTAACCTTGACTTTACATTCCTTTTTTAGCATATTCAGTGAAACCCTGCTGTAATGTGACAAGTGAGATCCAAAAATTTTAATCACATGAAATACAGTGTAAGCTTTGTGAAAATGTTATTTAGTTTGTTGTACTGTTAGAAAAAGCACAAAGTAGAGATGGTGAAGAATTGTACCTAACACTTCACTGAAGGTGGAATGTCCCAAATAATCTTGTGTTTATTCATTTCCTGTCATAATCTCTGAAGGACTTTAGCTTGTTGCTTTTTTGGAGAGAGGAAGGCAGAGGACAGAAAACAATTATGTTATATTCAAATTTGTATAACCTCTCTCTTGCAGCTTTGCTTTTGTTCAGTGACTTTATATTTGTTAGCTTCATTAAAAAATCATATAAAAATATCCTTTTGATTTTCAGAGATGGGGTTTTGTTCCCAAAGATTTGTTGCATTTATGAAATTTTAGCTGTGTTAATTTGGGTTCTCCAAGAATTAGCCACCTAAATGGGATTGAACATGCATTAAATGCTTCAGAGCAGGTGTCCCCAACCCAGGGCCAAGGACAGTTACAGACTTGAGCCAGTTAGGAACTGGCTGCCCAGCAGGAGGTAAGCTTGAATGTAATGCACTTGAATCATCACGAAACCTACCCTCTCCCAATCTGTGGAAAAATTGTCTTCCACAAACCGGTCCCTGGTACCAAAAAGGTTGGGGACAGCTGCTTTAGAGGGAATACCTGTGAAAGGAAATGAAGAGGGAGCCAGAGGCAGAAAAAGCTGTGAGACCACAAGCCAAGGCTGACCTTGAGGAGGTAGAAAGGGAGGAAGAAAGGAAGATTGAATAGGAGCAGCCTACTTTGCAGTGAAATTTTAAGGAAAGTTTGGCAAGACTTTTGGGGAGTCCTTAAGCCAACCTCATGTATCAATAGAGTCGTTGGACTCCCTGAACCAGATCTTTCTTTGTATCCCTGCTCTTCTCAGTCACTGTGTGGGAGCAGCCAGAGCCCTCATCAGCTGTGCTCCCTGTGGTTAGAAATTTGAGAGGCACATTCTCATAGCCTCACCTTCTTATACGTTATTTTTTTATTGTTTATATGGACTTTTTTATGACTTGCTAAATCATTGCCTTTAAAAGACATGGCTCTATTAACTAAACCTTTTGTGTATTCATTTATAAACTGTACTTGGAGAAGTTGAAGAATTGTCTTATTTTTGCATTGTCATGTATTTGGCGCTTAACTGATTTAAGTTACAAATGCAAAAGAGGGAAGGGGATCTCTTCCCCCAACCTCTAAATCTCTAACACCTCCTATATTTTTATTCTCAACTAATGGCTTTGCCCCATATTTTACTAAAAGGAATACAAGTGTTCACAAGAGAATTTCCACAGCTACCACCACCCCATCTACCAAGCTGTCTCTCCTGTTAGTATAACTGAACTGCCCATGCTCTTAGTAAAGGTCAACCCCTTCATGTATGCATCTCATCTCTTCAGTGCTTATTGCTTGTTCTCCCTCTTTCTTCATTATCATTATTTCCCTTTCTTTTGTATCATTTTCATTAGCATATAATCATTGTTTTTTCTATATAAAGCCCACCCATACTTGATTTTACTTCTCTTTTTAGCTATCATTCATTTCTTTTCTCACCTTTAAAGCAAGACTCCTTGGAAGTGGTGTCTAATTTCTCTACTAATTTTAACCTGTTCAGTCAGGCTTTTGCCCTTATTACTTCAACAAAACTGTTCTTGTTATGAAAGAAGGTATAAAATATTGTTAATGACTTGCATATTGCTAAATCCAATGGTCAGATTTTAGTCCTTATCTTACTTTCAGTGGCACTTGACTAAGTGGATCACTGTTTTTCTCCTTGAAAGAATATCTATTCATTTGGTTTCCAAGATACCACTTTTCTGGTTTTACTTATCCCTCATTGGTCTTCCTTGTCAGAGTCCTTTGCTGGTTCCCCCTCAATTTCTTGACCTCTACAAACTGGTAACTGAGATTGCATCCAGGATCGTGTCTTAACGATGCGGCTTCAGGGGGACTACTTCCAGTAATTCCAGACTTATTTATTTAACTGCCTACTCAGCATCTACCTGGATGTCTACGCATATCTGAAACTTAACTAACACCCAAACTATTGTCTTCCCCTCAAACTGTTCACTGAATTTCCATGTTAGTTCAAAGCAACTTTATTCTAGTCAATGGTACACGAAATTTATGTCATTCTTTCACAATCCATACTCAAAACATCAGAAAATGTTCTTCCTTCAGAATATGTCCAAAATCTTACCACTTTTCACCACTCTGCTTCCCCTACCCTGGACCAAGCCAACCTGATACCTGCTCTGGAAAATTGCAGTAAGTAGTAGCCTTCCCAAAAAGCCTCCCTTGCTTCGAGTTAGGGTCTCCCCCCACTGCCTCCTTAATCATTATAGAAGCCAGAGCGATCTGTTTAAAGATTTAAGTCAGATTATGTCAGGCTCAAAATCTCCAATGTGTTTTCATCTCACTCAGGGTTAAAGCCAAGGTCCTTGGTCCTTATGGTGAAAGATGAGGCATGTGTGATCTTCTTTCTGATGCCATATACCTCCATTTCAAACTCTAGTACTCTTTCCTTCTGCTGGCTAGTAGCTTGCTAGTGAGGTTCTTGGACTTCCTGGAATGCGTCAAGCATATACAGACTCAGGGTCTTAAACATTTTTTAAACAGCTAAACCTGAAATTGCACTAGTTCTTCAGGTAAGTAGGTGCTCTAGGAGTGTGAACAGGTTATCAAAAGTAATAGGAAGGCAGAATAAAAATACATAGATGTTTATGGTAAAATGAGAGTTGGAGAATGAGAAATTAACCTTGATTGCTTCTCCTTCAGTGAAGTAGGAAAACTAGACTATTAGTTGAGAGTGAGATGGATAGAAGGTGGTATAAGTTTAAAATGAAAGAAGTTACGAGATAGTTGGCTAGGATATTGGGAGAGTGAAGGGCTTCAGGCTAAGTAGCAATAAAACCTATTAGATTAGTAGGCACAGATTTCAAAATATGAACAGTCATTGTGGTTCATCTGTCCTTCTGTTTTTCCTTCCTTCATCCCTCCCTCCTTTTTTTCTTTTCATTGTCAACAGCATGGGAAGTGGTTGGTGAATGTAAAACTAGGGTTGAAGTTTGGCAAAGCAAGAGAAGGCAAGGACAGTGAGGCTATTTGTAGGAAGCAATTGCAGTGATGCCTCATGGAGTCCAAGCTGTGTAAAGATGGAAATGAAGACAGTGGTGATAGATAGTAATAATGTGTCAGGATCAATGGATTGGACTCTGTGTGGGGTCAAAAAAATTTTGGCCTTGGAGTATTGGAGTGAGTTGACAGATGGGGCTAGCCATCTGAGAATGAGATTCTTGAAATTTATTGGGAGGAAGGAGTCTTGTAGTTGTTGCTAATGACTGTGGAAACAACCATAGGAGTGAATTGCTGAGGTAGAGTAGATGAGAAAGTTATGGGAAGGGAAGCAAAAGAATATGCAGTATTGGAAGGATCATCTGGAAAGAATTTGAAGTCACTAAGGGCTTAATTTGGAACTTAATTAAATTTTTAATTAAAAATTAATATTCAGGTGAGTTTCTTAAATATATAAGTTTGCATCTGTCTTAAAAATAAAACCATGAGGAAACATGCAAATAATTAAGTTGATTTTTTAAAATTTAAAATTTTCCTCAATTTACTTTGGAGATAGATGTTACTGACCTTGAGTTGTAAATTGATTTCTTAGCTCCTTGAGATTAAAACACAAACAAGTTTCTACAGTCCCATATGAATCAAAGAATGAGAAAAGTAATTTGTGTTAGATCTTTAAAATGTTTTTGGCAGTACTTTGGTATTCAGAAGTGCTGGAGAAACTTCAGCAGAAAAGCAGAGCCATAGATTAAGACCAAACTAGGACAGCACAGTCACTATTCTGCTTTTTAGTGAAGAAAGCCTTTTTCTAAGCAGTTGTGACCCTTGGTACTTTACCAAAAATACTTTATTGGGACTTCATTTGGATGCAAGGCTGTTGTCAAAGTAATTAGAAAAACAAGGATTGAATATTAAATAGTGACTTCTTAAAAAGTTATATTTTATAATACATAAAATAGTTATTTTTTTATGCCGGCTTTAATTTAAAATGTTTTCCTTATGTTCCTAAATGAATAAGGTAAAATAATTTTAAACATTTTGCAAATTTAAAAAAATTTTAAGGAAACAATAAGAGCTTTCATAAATTTAAATATGTGATGATACAATGGGGGACATGCAAGGTCTATCCAGAAGGTATCTCACCATATAATATGAAAAATAGAGCTATTTATTGAAGAAGATACAGGATACAAGAAACATTGTACATAGGACAGTAATTCCTCAGTCCCCTTCAAAGTAGGTAGACCTCACTATTTTCTAAATCACCATCAGCTGCTCTGTCATATTTTCCTGAATCTCCTCAATGGTCTGAAATCTCTTCCCTTTCAAAGGTGATTCTAGTTTTGGGAAAAGACAGAAGTCACAGGGTACCAAATCTGGGCTGCAGGGGGCTGAGTCACTTGGGTGATTTGATGTTTCACCAAAAATCTCTTCACAAGACGTGATGCATGAGCAGGTGCGTTGTCATGATGAAGCTGCCAGTCATCAGTTGCCCGTAGCTCTGGCCTTGTGAATCATCCAAATAGTTTCTGCAGAGGAATGTTCACGCTTAAAGTAAAATTTGATGCAGATTCGTTGCTGTACTGTGTCAGTCATTGTGAAAGTGATGGCCACACAGCACATGTGCTTGCTCAATGGTGTCTCCCTTCACTGGTTAGTACAGTGAAGTCTTCATTGATCGCTCATGCTCATTCCAGTCCACGCTCCTTGGCTGCCAGGTTACATCTATGTGATGCATACTGTTCTCATTATGTTAACAGTGGCTGGACTTTTTCTGGACAGATTTTGTATTTCACAGAAGCTGTGTTAAGAATGAATGTGTTGAAAAGGGAAGGAAGGGGATGATTAAGGCAAGGAAATGGAAGAAATTGGACTCAGGTAGTAATCTAGAATAATTCCATAGAAATATAAGAGCAGTGTGAAAGGAAGAGAGAATAGGGAAGTGAGGATAGGTTTCCTATTTTGATGATTTAATGTAATTTATTTCTGTTTTTAAGTATATATTATTGATCATGCTATTACAGTTGTCCTATTTTTCTCTCTCCTTTATTCCCCTCCACTCTGCACTCTCCCTCCCTCCAGCATTCCCCTCCCCTTAGTTCATATTCATGGGTCGCACATGTAAGTTCTTTGGCGTCTCCATTTCCTATACTATTCTTAGTCTCCCACTGTCTAATTTGTACCTACAGTTTATGCTTCTTATTCCCTGTACCTTTTCCTCCCATTCTCCCTCTCTCCTTCCCCACTGATAACCATCCATGTGATCTCTATTTCTGTGATTCTGTTCCTGTTCTATTGTTTGCTTAGCTTGTTTTTTTTTGTTGTTGTTGTTTTCAGGTTCAGTTGTTGATAGTTGTGATTTTGTTGTCATTTTACTGTTCATAGTTTTGATCTTCTTTTTCTTAGATAAGTCCCTTTGACATTTCATACAATAAGGGCTTGGAGGGGATGAACTCTTTTAACTTGACCTTATCTGAGAAGCAGTTTATCTGCCCTTCCATTCTAAATGAAAGCTTTGCTGGCTAGAGCAATCTTGGATGTAGGTCCTTGCCTTTCCTGACTTTGAATACTTCTTTCCAGCCCCTTCTTGCCTACCAGGTTTCTTTTGAGAAGTCAGCTGATAGTCTTACAGGAACTCTGTTGTATGTAACTGTCTCCTTTTCTCTTGCTGCTTTTAAGATTCTCCCCTTATCTTTAAATCTCAGGTAATGTAATTATGTTGTGCCTTGGTCTGTGCTTCCTTGGGTCCAACTTAGTTGAGCTTTTATATATTTGTTATGGTGACCAACTCTAAAAATAGTTTTTGGAGAGTCAATATATAGATACAGTCCAAGGGTCTGTTCAGTGGATTTATACCATGGGTATTGTTTTTTTTTTTTTAAGCCTCATCCTAGGTTATGTTTCCATTGATTTTTCTGTGTGTGTGTGTGTGTGTGTGTGAGAGAGAGAGAGAGACAGACAGACACAGACAGACAGACAGACAGACAGACAGGACATTGATGTGAGAGGGAAACATCGATTGGTTGCCTCCCATACACACTAACTGGGGATCAGACCTGAAATGCATCCAGGGCTGGATGGCCCTGATCTGGGATCACACCTGCAACCCTTTGGTGTATGGGATAATGTTCCAATTAACTGAGCCATCCAGCCAGGGTCATGGATGATTTTGAGTATTGAAACAATAGGAATGACATTAAACCTTTTAAAACAGCTGAATACAAGTGTTTTATATAAAATTCTTCAGATGATTTAATTTTTTCTTTGGGAATCCTCAAAGAGCTTGAAGTAGACCTCTAGGGGATTATGTGAATTTGGAGCAGTGTATTCTTAATTTAATTTAGAAAGTGATTAATTTAAATTTAAGGGACAGGAAATGATGGTTTCTCAGGCAACAGGTAGAGAGGAATATATTTTTTTGAGAATTGAAAGAGCTTTGTCAGGCAGTATGTTCATATTTTGTGTACTGTGTTTCAGAACACTTAATGACGTCACCATAGTCCTATACAGGTGGTTGATGGGATTCCCATTTTAAGATGAAAAAGTTCAAACAGGCTTGGTAACTTGCCCAAGGTCAGACATTGGGTAAATGCAGAGCCCAGAATATGAACCCAGTTATATTTGATTCTTTTCAGCCAAACAAATCTTTATTGAGTGCTTGCTGTGGTGCCAGGCATACATGGTGCTTATGCCTTGGCAACTCAGAGTTCAATAATGTATGGTTCCTGCCCTCAATATCGTTTGGCAAATGAATAAGGTCATAGTTTTTAAGGGAGCATTGGGGACCTGGACAAAGACCATTTCTTCCAGTCTGTGAGTTTAAGACCATTTTCTGGAGGGCCATTTTCTGGAGGGCCATTTTCTGGAGGACCAGTGATCTGAACTGAATCTCAAATGTGGGTTAAGAGTTAATTGAAAAATGGTGACTAGGAAGGGTATTGCAGCCAGGGAGAACTACAGGTGTAAAGTAGCCTAATTTATGCCAATGAATGTGTTTTTTGTCTAGGTCTTAAAGGATGCTGTGGGTGAGGACCAGCGGAAGAGCCTAGGTTTTTTCTTTCATACCTCATAGCCTCTCTGGACAAAAATCAGAAATTGGTTAAAGCATTTGTGGATATAATTAGACTTCACTGTACTTTTACCTTCCTTTTCTAGGATCAGTTCGACAGCTTAGACAAGCATACACAATGGGGAATTGACTTCTTGGAAAGATATGCCAAATTTGTTAAAGAGAGGATAGAAATTGAACAGAACTATGCGAAACAATTGAGGTAAGTTAATTTTTTGCCAATTCTCAGAGGTGAAATTACATGTTTAAATAGTTGGATGTTATATAAATGTGATATACCAGAGGTTGAATTCTGTTTCATTAAATCACAAGTAGCTTTCATTACAGAAAAATACTAAAAATCCTAAAATCAGAAAGCAAAATACCAGGAAAAAGAAATACCTGGGTATAAATTCTATACTTTACGTTTTATTCCTTTGTAGTTTTTTGCTTTAGTAATCTTTCTAAATGTTACTGATGAAAGTGATTTTGCAATATGTGTTCGAAAAGTTTGAAAAGGAAAATTTTAGTCTTAAAACAAATGAAATTAGTCTTAAGATGTTAGACCACACTTGACAAGTAGTTTTGCTGGAACTTATTCAATAAAAATGGTACTTAATGTTTGAAGCCTGGACACAAATCAGTCTAAGGTTCTAGGGATAGGGGTTAGGATTTTTTATATTGCAAATGACACAGAGTCCACCCTAAACAGGCCCAGATGACTAAAAACTCCAGGCATATTTTGATTCTGGGGGCAAATGTGTCCAAGCTCCATTTCCGGATTCTGCTTCTCCTTGTTATCTTTTTCCTCAGGATCCTTCCATTCAGTAGCATCCTTTCTGACCTCTTAGCTCTAGATTTCATATTTTTATACTCTCACATCCTGGGGAAGAATGATGGTTTTATCTATTGTGCATTTGGGGGAGGAGAGAGGACAGGGAAAGGGGGGAAGGAAAAAAGTGAAAGAAGGGAGAAGAGGGGGACAAAGGAAAGTAGAATGCAACCTTGTATCAGCTTTCTCCAGAAATCCCCAAAAAAGTCTCTTTGTTGTGATGACCCTGTTTAGGTTACATGCTTATGCTGAACAGTTCACCAATGTGAGAATAATTAGAATGCCTTAGAGCTAATGATTGGGAAGGAATAGTTATCTAAATGAAATTTAAGGTAGTGGATCACAGAAGGAAGGCCTGGGCTAGTTGAATGATAAACCACATGTGCCCACTACAACAGTAATGGTTTGTAATCAGCTGACTGAGTACAGGGATGGAATTAGATCAGTATGATGAATAGATTATTTATAATATATTTATAATGATGCACATACTATTATGACATTTACTGAAAGAGTAGCATCATGCTAATTTCCTTATCCATTTGTCATCTTTTTTTAAGCTGTTATTTTCCATTTGAGAATATAAATGAGAACTTATTAGTATATTAATAATAATAGTGATGATATTTCACTTGTCCAGAAGTTACAATCTGTGACCTTTACCCCTTAAGAAATCTAGAAGCACTAAGGACCTCAGAACTTAAAATAGCAATCAAAATTGTATTTGTATGTGAACAACAAAAAATTTCCCTCATTTATTTTTAAATTTGGTCTCAATTCTAGCACATTAAATTCTTTGAATTACAAATTTTCTAATAGAAATGAGGAACAGAAATGCTATAGGCAATACAGTGATGGCAGTGTGAAATGTCAAACAATAAAGGAAAAGACTAAAATACTCCAAAAAACATTTAAAAAACTTTCTAGCCTAAAAGTATCTTGTCACTAAGGGAATGATGAAAAATACTATGGAATATGCAGTTTAGGTAAACCAGGTGTACCAGTGTATTTAAATTTAAAAGGCCATTTACTCCATTAGTATAAAAAGCAAGTTGTAGAACTAAATGTATAGCAAATCTCCTTGCTTACCCTAGTTTGTGTATACAACTATCTATAAAATCTGTGTGTATTCTGAAGAGGTCCAGAAAGATATACCCAAACTGTTTTACAGAGTTACTCCTGGGGAATGGGAGTGGGGGGTGGCAAGGGAAGGAACTTTTTTGCTTACACTTTTGAATTATTGAAGTCTTTTCAACAATTACATATTCTTTTTATTGTTTAAAACATTTTTAAGCAAAGAATGTGGTATACTTCAAAAGAGAATCTTGTAATTATAAAATAGAAATTGGTAATTTTTAAGGTGAACTTCAGTCTGGAATATTTAACTGTTCAGAATAACTCGGGCCTCAAGAGTTTCAGAATGGCCAAGGTTTTACCAAAGTAAGAGCACTATAATCAAATGGCAGGCGTGTTTGCCTTTCTGTTTTGTGACTGATAATAATCTTTGTAATTTTCACTTACTTGCAAAAAGAGATTTGAACACTGCTTCTTGAAGCAAAATTGTCAAGAACCCATAATTATATGATATGAAGAATATAATTTTGCAGTGAGAAAGTAGAGTTCATTATGTACAGATGCTCTAGAACAGTGATTTGCATCTTTTTTCTGTCTTAGCATCCTAATAATGGCTCTCACTTGCAGTTATTCTTAACAAGGGCAGGGTTATTAGAAGATGTTGAGGAATTCCAATAAGGACTAATTGGGAAGAGGCATGTTGAATATAACTTTCAAACCACCTATTCTCTCCCCTCTATATTGAGATCTGCTACTTCAGATGAACACTTAGTAAATGATTAGATTATCAGCTGCTCTTTATAATATCTGTTTTGTCCAAAGGGAAGAGGTTATCCTTGTTTACTTCCTCTTCTCTGATAGGAAAATTCTTTTGGTTAACTCCCTCTTGTTTATGCTACTGCAGAGGACAATTTCTTTCATAGTAGGCAGCTTTTTCCCCTCCTAAATAATAACTGTATTCACAATGTTAAACACTTGCATTTTAAATATACAAGGTATGGCAAAAGTAGGTTTACATTTGTGAGTAAGCAAAGCACAGCATTTATTCTTTTTTTTTAATCCTCACCCAAGGTTATTCTTACTGATTTCAGAGAGGGGAAGGGAGGGAGAGAAACATTCATTGGTTGCCTCTAGTATGCGCTCCAATGGGGGATTGAACCCATAACCCTCCAGTTTACAGGACAGTGCTCCAACCAACTGAGCCATACTGGCCAGGGCAAGTCATTCTTTTAATAACTTGTAATTTTGTCTTTGTATGGCAGAGATTAACTAAAATTCCTAAAGTAAAACAAAAGCTCTATCTACATGATAGATGTCAATTTTTTCCTAGTAAAAATAATTATAATATTAAGTTCTATCATAGAGATTGTTATGTGAAATTATATTACCCTACTTCTCCCCAAGATCATGTCTATTTGGTTCAAACGTTGCACTGTGGTATACTGGAAGAGAAATAGAGTGGGTGATAGGAAGCCTATAGGCTACTCTTAACCACAGCCAAAATCTCTCTGAATACTTTGGATCTTAAATTCAATTCTGTACCCTTGCCAGGCCTGGCTACATAGCTCGTACCTTTAGAGCTGAGTGATTATAAATTGAGTGAGTAAATAATTGAACGATCTGTGTTTTGGTTTAGTTTAGAAATTAGTGCAGACAACTGTAATTGAACAACAAAAAATAATAAAAAAAATTAGGATCACTGCCCATATGGTGTATTTTTTTATCAAGTACTGCTTTCTATGCGTACTAGCATTTGTGCCATACACAGTTGACCCTTTATTGCACCAGTTTACTTATATGAAGATTTTTTTCAATTGACCCCTGCAGTTCAAAATTCCATTGTTCAAGGGTTAATGGTACATCATTGTGATGAAGTTGCTGTTTTACTAAAAGCTGTCCCAGATATTTAGGGTAGGCTTAGATATAGAATAACCCAAATAATACGAGTCTCTGTATTCTAGCCTTTTCTTTCTCATGCTTCTTTATCAGAATTTTCTGTTTCTGTGTCACTCTGTTTAGTCTCAGAAGAACCCAGGGAGCTCATCTTTATACTGACTTTCTGAAAATGGAGATTACTTTTATTCTTTGGTTGGCCATTGTTTAACTCTGAACTGCTATGGCTTCCACTGAATTTTTGATTAACTGCTAAATGTAGTAAGCCTTAATAGTGACATATGGGTACAGGCAGGAGGAACTATTCCCAATATTTTGGGCTTTAGATTAAATTTCTTCACAGAGTTGGATTCCATGGAAACTTTTGTTTCTACCAGTCCCTATTACATTGTTACTGAGCCCGCCTGGGTATATATCTGTTGTACAAGGTGACCAAATCATATGCTTTGTTAGCTAAATAATTGTTGCCTCTTAATTCTGGAATATAATTCCCCTGCTAAAATGTAAACCCCACAGAGAGGTAAGAGGTTTTTCTTTGTTCTGGGCACTGCTTATTCCTAGCTTCTAGAGCAGTGCTTGGCACAAAGCAAGCACTTTTTTGGGGGGTGGGGGGGTATTTACTTAACATTTATATAGCATTTAATATGTCCATATTTTTACATATGTTAATACATTTCATTTTTATAAAACCCAATAAGATGTCACTATTTTTGCAAAAAAGTTAATTTTTATTTTTTACTTAATTTTTTTAAAAAACTTGTTTTTCAATTACAGTTGACATGTATTATTATTTTATATTAGTTTCAGGTGTACAGCATAGTGGCTAGACAGTTATATACTTTATAAACTGATCCTTTCAATAATTTAAGTACCCCCATGGCACCAAACTGCTAACCTACATTTGCAACAACTGGGTTTTTTTGGGTGTCCTTTTCTTTTTATATGTGCTGCTGTCTCATTTGATGATCTTTGTCACCATTGTATTTCTTGGACTTGTAGAGTACAGTACTTGCCTTGTGGTAAATGTTCAACAGTAAACTTTGTGGAATGATTCAGTCAGTGAACTCTACCACTTTACTAGTAAAGGCGTTCAAGCCTATCACCTTAACAAGAATTGCAAAGCCTATTCCTGATTTTTGTATTAAAATGTTTTTTTTAGGTTAAATGATGAAGCAGAACCTAACAGGTAAAATATAAAGTCTTAAGAAAGAAAATGATTTCTTTTTTTTCTTTTCTATTTATTTTTCAGTTATAGTTCTCCTACCTTTTTTCCATTGTTCTCCCCACCCCGTCCCCACGACTCCCATAGTCAGTTCACCCACATTGTCTGTGCCCACGAGTCCTCTGTTCATTTTCCTTTGCTTGCCCCCTTCTTTTTCTCCCCCTTGTTATAGAAAATGATTTCTTACCAGTTGTGTTAAATATTCTGGTAATGAGCTTTCCCCGTGAAAAGGACTTAAAGACCATATTGTTTAAACAGCTAAAAAAAGTGATTTGGTTGTTAAATGGTGTTGGCTGTACAGATCACTTAGTTAATTTCTTAGCCCTTTCATAAAGCTTTGGATGGTTTTATTTCCAAATTAGTTATTTTTGTAGGCATTTGAATTGTGTAGCAGTTAGTAAAGTGAGATAAAATGTTTATTTCATCATCTTACATGTAAAATATGGGCAAATCAGACAGATACAGATGCTTATTTGAATCTAGGACTATAAAGGTGTTGTTATATAATTCTCTTTTAAGACTCTAGTATTTAGAAAGAAAACAGAAGTTAACTTACAGAACAAAATTTGTTTCCTATCTTAAACATACCTGAAAATATTCTTCTGAAAGATCTGCAGTTGCCTAGAAACCAAATTGTTATGCATATTTCATATATTCTTTGTTTATAGACTAGGAAGCTGATACACATTCATTGTCCCATGTACATTTTAGGTACATTGTACCTTTGGCATACTACAGGTAAGGCAAAACTAGGAACTAGCATTTAAGAAATAAGAACAGATAGTAACTTTGTTTGCCTTCGTGTTCGCAGAAGTTTGTTGGTTTTCTTCCTCTAGGTCCTCTTATTTCTTCTTATTATCTATCTATTTCAGCATCTGCCACTGGTGGAAGTATAATAATTAAGGATGAACTATGTCCTTTTAGAAAACAAATATAATATTCTGAATTTGTTCTGATATCATCTGTGGTAATCCCTTTTTTTAACATTTAATTTTTTTAAATTGTGGCAAAATAGACCTAACACTGACTTTACCTAAAATCATTTTTAAGTGTACATTTCAGCCATGGTAAGTGTATTTATACTGGTATGCAGCCAATCTCCAGAACTTAATTCATCTTGGAAAAAAACTAAAACTCTGTACCTGTTAAATAACAACCTGCCATTTTCCCCTTCCTCCAGCCCCTAGAAATTCTTTGTGTTTCTAAGAATCTGTCTACTCTAGCTTATACCTCATAAGTGAAATATTACACTTTTTTTTTTTTTTCGTGACTGGCTTATTTCATCAAGCAGAATGGTGTAAGAGTTTATCCATATTGGGACATGTGTTAGAATCTCCTTCCATTTCACTCCATTGAATCTATATACCACTTTTCGTTTATTTGTTTATTGATGGACATTTGGGTTTTTTCTGCCTTTTGGCAGTTGTGGATAATGATGCAGTGAACATGAGTGTACAAATATCTGTTTGAGTATTTGCTTTCAACCCTTTTGGGTCTATACCTAGAAGAGGACTTGCTGGATCATGTGGTAAATTATATTTTAATTTTTTGAAGAACTACTGGTAGATACTGTTTTCTGCAGTGGCTGAGCTGTTTTACATTCCTGTCAGTAATATACAAGGGTTTCCATTTTTCCACATCCCTGCCAACACTCATTTTCTGTTTTATTTTAGTAGTAGCCATCCTGATGGGTATAAGAAATGTCATTGTGGTTCTGATTTGCATTTCTCTAAGGATTAGCGATACTGAGCAATTTTTTTTCATACGAGGTCTGTCCAGGAGGTATCCAGCCATTTAATATGAAAAATAGAGATTTACTGAAGAAGATAAAAGATACAGATACATTGTACAGAGGACAATGACATCACCTCAGTCCCTTTCAAATTAGGCACATTGGGACCTCACACAGTTCTCCAATCACCATCAGCAGCTCTGTCATATTTTCCTGAATCTCCTCAATGGTCTGAAATCTCTTCCCTTTCAAAGGTGATTCTAGTTTTGGGAAAGTCCAGAAGTCACAGGGTACCAAATCTGGGTTGTAGGGGGCTGAGTCACTTGGGTGATTTGATGTTTCACCAAAAATCTCTTCACAAGACGTGATGCATGAGCAGGTGCGTTGTCATGATGAAGCTGCCAGTCATCAGTTGCCCGTAGCTCTGGCCTTGTGAATCATCCAAATAGTTTCTGCAGAGGAATGTTCAAGCTTAATGTAAAATTTGATGCAGATTCATTGTTGTACTGAGTCAGTCATTTTGAATGTGACAGACACACAGCACACATGCTCACTCAATTGTATCTACCACCCCCAAGTACAGCAGTGAAGTCATCATTGTCTATGCATGTCCACTCTCCTTGGCTGCCCGGTTACATCAGTGTTGTGCCAACCGTTCTTGTTATATTAACAGTGGCTGAACTTACTTTGGATAGATTGTTTGCCTATTGTATATCTTTGGAGAAATGCTACTCAAAGTCACTGTCTGTTTTTTTAATCAGGTTGTTTTCTTGTTGAGTTTTAGGTGTTCTATATATATTTCAGGTTTTTACCCCTTATCATATGTGTGATTTGCAAATCTATTCTCCCATTTGATTGCTTGCCTTGTCATTCTGTTAATTGTGGACTTTGATACTTTTGTATGTAGATAGCTTGCATGTGTGTGTTTATAAAACAGTAATGTTTTATTACCACCAGCATGAGGATTCTGCATGAGGTGGTGGGTGTGCTGGGCTCAAGTTATGCATGGTCTGAGATGATGATGATCGGGAGGCTGGAAGGAAAGGGTTTAGGTCTGGAGGTCACCTCCAAGAGCTCCTCGGATATACTTCTGGGAACCAGTAAAGGAGTTATGGCGAGTATCACCATGCTGCTAGTAATATTAAGAAATTCTTGCAAATCTAGCTGCCTATCACAGTTGAAGTCCAATTTCTTCAGCATGCTATCCAGGACACAGGTTCTTCTGCTTCTTTGTGAAGGCAGCCAGGTCTGTATTTGGGAAGGTTAGGAACTCAGTCTTGAAGAGTTTGCAGCTGTTATCATCCTTTTCAGCATAGTTCTGGAAAACAGCAGTCAGAGAGTTGATATGACACTTGGTAGGGCTGAACATTTTTGCTATGTCAGAGTGGAGTGAGGAGTGGAGTCTGTGAGCAGGGAGTGGTGCCTGTCTATGGATATCGTTTACATTTAATTTTCCACTATACGAGAAAAGGTTCATGGCTGTAAGTGATTGAAAATCCATTTTGAGGTAGTTTAAATATAGTGGGAAATTTATTAGCAAGAAAAATTTATGTGTTTGATTTTTTAATTGAGCTTAAGAAGTTGAATAGTTATGCTGTTGGAAAGCCTGAGGCACTGATGCATCTGGGTCACTGGGAGAAAAGTCAGTGTCTGAAACACAGAGCCCTTTGCTGTTGTCTTTTTCTTTTGGCTTCTTTTGGTGGATTGGCTTTGTTCTTTCAGTGCAGGCTGCTTTCTTCATATGGCAGAAAAACAGAGTCACCAACAGTGCCAGATTTATGTCTCAGATTCAGCTCTCATACTGACCTCAAAGCTGTATTGGGTCCAAAGACTTAAAAATTCCAGGAAGAAAACTCCTTGGCCCAGCTAGATTGTTTTCTACTTCTGGATCACTTAACTGAGCCCCACAAATAAGGCCATTTGTATTAATCTGGCAGTTCCTGTTAACTGTTATAGATAGGGAGGGCAGTTAAGGAAAGGGATATTATCTAGTCTTACGTATCTAATATTACCCTTTTGCCAGAAGAAATAGTATGATTTGTATTCCATTTTACAAATAAATATGATATCGATCACCTGTTAAACTGTTATTAGAACTCAGAGCTCCTCAATTGATGACAGGTTAAAAATATATGGAGGTGATTTTCGCCTTTAAAATATTTTGAGATCTTATACTCCATTGTTTAACTGTAAACATGCAGTTTTAATAAAAGTGAGTTAAAGTTTTAAGAAATTTTTTGAAATATTTTGTATTGAATAATTTCACTAAAACCAAAGATAAATATAACCCATGGACAAAGACAGTGGGGTGGGGGAAGATTGAATGTGGGAGATGGGGGTGGGCAGGGCAGGGGAGAGTAATGGGGGAAAATGGGGACAACTGTAATTGAACAAGAGTAAAAAATAAAAATATAAATATGACAGCTAGAATGAATAAAAAGATTAAAATCAACAATTTAAATGTAAATTAGTATGGTATATTTAATATCACACATACAAATAAGGATAGTTGTATATGCAGAATACTGTAGTCTTTGGAGAAGCTCATTACATTTAGAAGCCTCTCAGACCACTTAAGATGCATTGTTAATTTTTTGTATCCAGAGTGCATGATCCTAAGATACTTAGAAAACATGGATGAAACACACACATCAAAATAAAGCACCAACGTTCCCTGGCCAGGGTTACTAAGTTGGTTTGAGTGTCATCCCATAACTGAAAGGTTGTGGGTTTGATTCCCTGCCATGGCACATACCTAGGTTGCAGTTCATTCCCTGGTTGGGGCACATATAGGAGGCAACAAATTGATGTTTCTCTCTCACATCAGTGTTTCTCTCTCACATCAGTGTTTCTCTCTCTCCTTTTCTATCCCCCTCCCTCTCTCTAAAAACAGTGAAAAAAATAATGTTCTTGGGTGAAGATTAAAAAAAATAAGTAAATAAAAATAATGTACCAGTATATCTATGATAGTGTTATAATTTCTACAGTATATACATTGTATGTGTATAAAACTTTGTTTCAATTAATTCCTGATTTATAACACCTTATTAAAAAGCACACTTTACATATAAACTGTTAATATAATTGGTTACTTGGAGTCTTTGGACTTAGAGAGCAGAAAAGATTTTGAAAAAAGAATAGCCTGGGGGAAATAATACTAAGGACAGGTTTTTCTGAGAGAGGTGAATTGTCTAACATATTTTTAGTTCCAGGGAACCTAAATGATTTACACTTACATATAGGGTGGGGCAAAAATAGGTTTATGGTTTGTATAATAATACAAAAATTAATAAATAATAATACAAGAAGAAACTGTTTCATGTACTCACAACTGTAAACCTACTTTTGCTGAACCCTATATTTGAGACAAGCCAATCTGAGATTTATTTGACCTATTAAGAATATTATGTTAAAAATACAAAGCAGGGATTTATGGGTGAATTAACCATTCAAACCTTGATATGAATTTTTGATGACTTTAGACTATTTTCTTAGAAGGCCCAACTGAGATTGGCTGCTTTGAGGAGATAAATTCTTTTTTGTATGTTTTTATCATTTTTATCAACCTCCTATGCCCCCCAATACTAACAGAAAGAGTATATGAGATCTGTCCAGATAGGGTATCCAGCCATGTGATATGAAAAATAGAGGCATCTATAACGAAGATACAAGAAACATTGTACATGGGACAGTGGTGTCTCAGTCCCCTTTAAGGTAGGCACTTTGGGGCCTCACATAGTTCTCCCAGTTGCCATCAGGTGTCTTGTTTTGTTTCCCTGAATCTCATCAATGGCTGAAATCTGTTCCATTTCAAAGGTGATTTTAGTTTTGGGAAAAGCCAGAAGTTGCAGGGCTCCAAATCTTGGCAGTAGCAGGGCTGAGTCACCTGGGTGGTTTGATGTTTCACCAAAAAACTGCATGAGACATGATGCATGAGCAGGCACATTGTTGTGTTGAAGCTGCCAAACACCAGGTGCCCATAGCTGCAGCCTTCTGAATTATCCGAATGATTTTTGTGGAGCAATGTTCAAGCTTAATGCAAAATTTGATGCAGGTCCGTTGCTATACTCACTCATTTTGAATATGACAGCCACACAGTACACATACTCACTCAATGGAGTCTACCTCCCCTACTGACTGAAGTACAGTGAAGTTGTCGTTGTTCACGCATGCGTATTCCAGTCCAGTCTCCTTGGCTGCCAGGTTACATCGATGTTGTGCAAACTGTTCTTGTTATATTAACAATGGCTGTACTTTTTCTGGGCAGACCTTGTACGATCATTATAACAGATTAAAGCATTTTTTTTCAATCCTCACCAAGGATATGTTTGATTTTAGAGAGAGTGAGAGAGAAAGGTTTGGGGAGAGAGAGTGCAAGATAAACATGGATGTGAGAGAGAAACATCAACCAGTTTCCTCTCTTAAAATCCCCAACTAGGGATGGGACCTCAACCCTGTGGTGTACAGAGCAGCACTCCAGTCAAGTGAGCTACCCGGCCAGGTTGTTTAAATCCCAGTCCCTTCCCAGATTCTCTTCCTAGAAATAATTACTAATTAATAATTTGTTGTACTTTTTTCAAGAACATATGTTTTTCTAGGGTAGAAATTTTGATTTGGTGGAATACCAGGAGAACATTTAAAATGTGCTGTAGTTTTCTAGTGTCAGGATTCACTTGGATGGAATCTCTAGTGACTTGTGTATGGTTTCTGAGGGCTCTGGAGATTTGGGGTTTGTAAAGAGTTATTAATAGCTAGGTGACTTTTACATAAAGAGAGGCAAGAGTGATTTTTAAAAAATTGTTGAGGACTAACTGCATGTTAAAAAGGTAAAGGTAAAATTGCTTTCTTTTTCTTTTCCTTTTGCAATATATGTGTTCTTCCTCCTAGAAGATAGAGTTTAAATTAGTGTTGTTTATGACATATTTAAGCTGTGTTACAGCTTTTGGTTAATCTCTATGGTAGTCATTATTTTTTCAAGTGTCAGAATCTCAACTCTGATTGGTTTAAGCAAAGAAATTTATAGGCTTGTGTGACTATCAAGTCCAGGGATCTGGGTATTAAAGTGTTGAGAGCCCTGGCTGATATGGCTCAGTGGATTGAGTGCTGGCCTGCAAACCGAAGGTTTTCATAGGTTTGATTCCCAGTCAGGGCATGTGCCTGGCTTGTGGGCCAGGTCTCCAGTAGCGGGTGCATGAGAGGCAGCCACACATTGATGTTTCTCTCCCTCTTCTCCCTCCTTTCCCCTCTCTCTGAAAATAAATATATGAAATCTTTTTTAAAAATTTAAGAGGAAGAAAGTTTTTTCTTGGTTTTGCCTTCCTTTCTGTTGATTAAATTTTGAAGTCGCCTTTTCCCACATGGTGACTAGGATTATGCCTATCAATTTAACTTCAGCAGAAAGTGTCTTCCCAAGAATTACAATGCAAATATTGGGATTGACTTTTATTGGTCCTGGTCTCTGATTGATTTGTTTTCATGCAAATGAGGATTCCAAATTCTCACAGTTTGGTCCAGAAAGTGCACTCTCCTGATTAGTTGGAATAGAACCTCTCTGATTGGTCACTGAAGATGCACAGCTCTGGCTGAATGGGGACAGTCTCAATGCTATTGGTTGAAATAGGATTTAGGAACTCCTTTATAAGGGTTGGCTCAGCTAGCAGGAACTCAATGCAGTCTTCTTCCTGAAGTTTAGCTTTCATGAGAAGCCTCTGTTTAGCAATGGCTGCGAGGATCCGTTTCTTAAATTTGAGTTCAGAAAGCCACCAGGAGTGCTTCTGAACAGGTACATTCATTCTCAGGGTCACCAGTAGCTTTTTTTTTTTTTAAATCGTCCTCACACATGTTGACTCTTATTTACATGTGTACCTTGATTGTAGAAGTTTCTTCAGAGTCCCAGTTTTTGCTACAATTTTCTATTGTATATTTTTGTTTAGCTGTTCTATAGGAGCACTGGCCTTCAAGTAGGAGTCCTCATACAACAAGAAATTTGGAAACAGGATTCTAGAGCTTAGTGACTAAGCATTCTTGTGAATTTTTGGTCTTCCTATTCATGATTGGAAGATGTTGCATTAGCTTCAGTAATCCTGTCCTCACACATTTGTATCCAAAGCAATAAAAAAGTGTGAAGATGGGGCTGCTTCTTGTGTACTTTTTCCCCTTTTTATTTATAAAAATTATCATGATGGGAAAACATATTTGCCATTGATACATCAGACAAGGGTTTAATCTCCAAAATATATAAAGAACTTACACGACTCCACTCTAAGAAGACAAGCAACCCAATTAAAAAATGGGCAAAAGACTTGAACAGACACTTCTCCAAGGAGGACATACAGAAGATCCAGAAACACATGAAAAGATGCTCAGTATCACTAGCTATCAGAGAGATGCAAATTAAAGCCACAATGAGATACCATCTCACATCAGTCAGAATGGCCATCATAAACAAAGCAACAAACAACAAGTGTTGGAGAGGTTGTGGAGAAGAGGGGACCCTGGTACACTGTTGGTGGGACTGCAGACTGGTACAACCACTATGGAAAGCAGTATGGAATTTTCTAAGAAAACAAAAACTGGACCTACCTTTTGACCCAGCAGTTCCACTGCTAGGATTATATCCTAGAAACCCTGAAACACCAATCCAAAAGAATCTATGCACCCAAATGTTCATAGCAGCACAATTTACAATAGCCAAGTGTTGGAAGCAGCCTAGGTGCCCATCAGTAAATGAATGGGTCAAAAAACTATGGTCATTTACACAATGGAATTCTATGCAGCAGAAAGAAAGAAGGAGCTCCTACCCTTTGCGACAGCATGGATGGAACTGGAGAGCATTATGCTAAGCGAAATAAGCCAGGAGGTGAAAGACAAATACCATATGATTTCACCTTTAACAGGAACCTAATTAACAGAACAAACAAACAAGCATAATATAACCAAAGACACTGAAATTGAGAACAAGAGAGGAGAGGGATAGGAATATCCAGGGAAAAGGGGAAGGGTTTAGAGCAACAAGTAGGAAAGACGCATGGACAAAAGATGGGGGGGAGGGTGGAAATGGGAGGGAACTGGGAAGGGCTGGGACGGTGGGCTGGGATGGGCGTAGAAGACAGAAAACTGTATAAGAACAACAATTAAAATAAAATTTTAAATTATCATGGAAAGTTTTAAAAAGTTAATTAGGAAATAGAATCCATAGGACTTGAGTGCTTTATGGTGGGAGAAACTTGACAAAGTATAGGATGATTGGCAAATTTTTGTGAATATGAGTGTTGTGTTCACTTGAATATGCTGTGTAAGTACAATTCTGGAAAACTTTGTTAGGAAAGCAGGGATAATTTCTTTCATTTTTCTTTTCCTTTTCCTTTTCCTTTTCCTTTCCCACTGCCTGCAGTGCAAGTGTGTTCCTCTGCTAAGCAGGAAAAAAACCGATTACCTCCTTTTAAATTTGATAGCATGATCAACCATATTGTTATGATTATACTTATATAATAAAAACAAAAAAATAACATTTCTTTCTACTGTAAACTGTAAACCTACTTTTGTCCCACCTTGTATTTAAGACAAGCCAGTCTGAGATTTATTTCACCTAGTAAGCATACTATATTAAAAGTGCAAAGCAGGGATTTGTAGGTATAATTTAGCTATTCAAACCTTGATTTGAAGTTTTGATGACTTCAGACTGTTTTCTTTGATGTCAGTATTTTTTAAAAATGTAAGTAATGAATCTATATTATGTTACTGGTAGTAGATGATCATATTGCTCTTAATTGTTTTATACCATTAAATTCTGATTTAATGAAATTGCAAAGTTTTAGAATATTAAATTTCAACAACAGTATTTTCTTACAAATTTTTAAAAATCTTTTTTCTATAGAAATTTGGTTAAGAAGTACTGTCCCAAACGTTCCTCCAAGGATGAAGAGCCAAGGTAAATTATATACCAAATTATTACTGCATACTAAATTTTTTTAAATTTCTGTTTAGTAAATAATTATGCTGTTAGTTTTTCATAAAGATTTTTTAAAAGTTTGTCTTAATGAAAAATATCAGTGTTTATGAAAGAGGGAACTAATGTGTTTATTCTTATGTGAATGAATACTTTAATACTGAAACTTGATAATAGTTTTCTAGAATAGTTGATGTTTGGATTTCCAAGTAAGGTGTGGACTAGGACCCCACTTGAGTAATTTAGTATCCAGAAGAAAAGAATATTTTTTTCATACTTTATTTTGTAGCTGTCAGCTTGTTATCTTACTGTTTTTACTCTTCCAGATAATAAAATAATTTGGCTGGCTGGTTTAAAGTGATAATGAAAAGGAGTATAATTTTGGAACCTTGAAGTAAAAGGTTAGGAATTGCCTATGAGCTTGTAACAGTCTTAAACAGGGATATATGGCTGTAAAATGCAGAAACAGAAAGAGACTAGACTTAAACCAAATTACTTTGTGTATAATGTCAGTTGTTAGGATACTCACGTTTGGTGTTAACGCAGTCCTGCCTGAGCTGTTCGCCTTCAGTTTAAGTGTGCTCAGGCAGTATATTCAAAGTAGATCTGTACATTTTAATACAGGCTTCTCTTTGTTTCTCTGCACACACATTTGCCCTTAATTTTGCCCCTTCTTCCCCCTCTCTGGTGCTAACCATAATGGTACTTTACTTCCATTCAGGATGTGGGCAGGCATACAGGCAGCTGTGTCCAGAGCTGATAGCAAAGTTGTTCTGTAGGTCAGCCATCAAGATGCATTTGCAGGGTATAATTGGCAGGTTTTGTCCTGGAGAACAAGCACATCATTTCTGCAACAGGTTCGGCTGTCAAGTCTAGGAATCCAACCAAGTTCATTCCCAAGCTCAGGCCAGCCAGTTGGCAATTTAAGAGATTTCAGTATGCCTTAAGAGCCTGCAGGTAGTATTCTTACTGTTTTTTTGACCCCAAATATCCCTGTATTTATAAATTAAGACTATAAGAAGATACACAAACATCTACAACTTGAACTTAATGCAGGATTGTTTCCTTACGTTAATTTAGAGCTAGTAGCTAAGATTTAGGTTGAGAATGTTAAAATTTGTCAAGTGTCTTGCTCAATCCACACTTCACAAAACACATTTGTGATGAAAATAAATATAAATTTCACTGTTTTTAAATATGTTTTTGTTAGGTTTACTTCCTGTGTAGCCTTTTTTAACATCCTTAATGAGTTAAACGACTATGCAGGACAGCGAGAAGTAGTAGCAGAAGAAATGGCGCACAGAGTTTATGGTGAATTAATGAGATATGCTCATGATCTGAAAACCGAAAGAAAAATGGTAATTATCATTTTTATTTAGTTATAATGCTATATGAAACATTTTCACACAGAGTAATTATATTGCTTTTAAAAATAATGTATATTCAATGTAAATGGGTTTTCTATTTCACTGTATTTCTTCTAGCTAAAATTACCTCTAGATGCTCTTGTTAATTAGTGATCCTTTTGGTAAACTATACAGGCTAAATCTAGTCTCCTCCCTCTTTTTGTTTTGTAGTTCTCATGTGCCAAGACGGGTTTATACATTTTTAGGTAATTGAAACAGAAATCAAAAGAAGATATTTTATGATGTGAAAATTATGTGAAATTCAAATTTCAGTTTTTTGGGAACAGGGCTGCACTCATTCATTTATGTTTTGCCTTTAGCTGCTTTTGCATTACATTACAGAGTTGAATAGTTGAATATTTGCAGCAGAGATCAAGTGGCTTGCAAGGCCTAAAATATTTATGTGATCCTTTTTAGAAAATGTTTGTCAACCCCTATTTAAGACAGTCATGTATTTTTAAAAGATTATATGTGTCTTAAAGGTTATATTTAAAGTATTCAAATAATATTCCATAAAATATATTTTAGAGTTTTGCTTTACTAAAATCTCTTATTAAGTTTGATAAAGTTATATAATTAGTATCTTGAAAGAAATAAAGTGAAAAAACTTTTTGATACTTTAGGCCTTATTTAAATGTAATCTTTGTTTTGTTTCCTTTGTGTTTTTGGTTGTTATGATCTTCAGCATCTTCAAGAGGGACGAAAAGCTCAACAGTATCTTGACATGTGCTGGAAACAGATGGATAATGTGAGTTACAGTTTTCATGGTTAACATTAAATTTTGTTGACTTGTTTAGCCCTACATTTCCTTACATTTTATATCTATTTGAGTTTGATATTTCTTAGTGTATTATTCATAATTTGATGTGTGTAACTAGAGAATGAAATCATTTTGATTCTATACTTGCACCAACTCTGTAATATTCAGATAATCATAAACAATTTAGGAAGATTCTTTTTGACTTTGCATTAGTTATTGTGTTGTAAAATGTGGGGAGAGGGTAGAAGTAATAGGGAACAGTTGATATGTCTTAGAAGACCATTTGACTGATACTGAGAGGACTTAGGTTTCTAGTTCTTTCACTTAGCACCTGATTTTTGTTTACTTTATTTTTTATATATGAAAAATGAAGAGTGGACTAGATTATATGAAATGTTTCTTCCAGTTCAATGATTCTGTAATAATGTGAATGTTCCTAGTACTAGGCTGCTGGTCATAGACCATCTCTTTGTAGGAAATAAAATACTCCATAGGATGGGCAAAATTATAGTAGTATAATGATATTTTCTTTAAAAATTTTGCAAGGATACTTGCTAATGTGGGTTTTAAAAAAATGTTCTGGCATACAGTTATTTGATAAACAAGATTCTACATGGAACATTGTCTCCTTTACTTAAAATACTCTATTAAATGCTGTTCTGTAGTGTAAGATTAATACTCTTTTTGAACCTTCAGATTAGCAAGCAATTTAGTCTTTACTTGCATATTTTTATGGTGGACACTGTGTTCCTTGAAAATTAAGCTAGAGGGAATTTTTTTCATGTTAAATTAATCAATTTAGTTTGTGGTTGTTCGAAAAAGGACTTTTAAGTTTGAGGCTAAAAATAACTCATGGATATCTGTATTGTTTTGAGCCATTTTTCTTTTTAAAAAATTCTATAAAATTTCTAAATTTCTAAAATCTCTACTATATAACTGTCATTGATGTAAGACTCTAATCAACAGTGCTGATTGAGAATTCTTAGGTATATTAATAGTCTGTCTTTATTTTTGTTTTGCTTTTCTCTTTAATTGGTTTCAGCAAGACTTTTAGGGAGTGTGTACATTTATTAAATTTTAAATTGCCTTAACTAGCATCCTTAGTATCTGCCACCCAGTGAGTATGTATGAGATTTGTGTTTTCATTTCCACACAAAAAAAATAGATTCCTACACTTAGGAGTCGTCGGTCCTTTTAAAAACTGGTGTTGGCTCAAATCATTCCTGTTAGTATGTGCTGACTTGCCTTTAGAACAATTGATATTTATTAAGCCGTAAGAAAGAAGCATCAAAAAATGTAGGAGAGAGTTCTTTAAGGCATTAACAATATCATGAAATAAGGTAAGTTTAACTCAATTCATGTATATTGAAGGCATTTTTGACATGTACTGGGTATTGGAGTGCAAAAGTATATGTGACATGGTTCTTGTTTTCGTGGAGCCTGAATGTAGTGATGGAGGCAGACAAGTATAATGTCTGTGCATTATGTAAAAGTATGTGCAGGATCCCATTTCCTAGTAACATGTCTTCCTGCTTGATCAAGAAAATGAAACTGTAAAATTTTTAACATGTTAAAGTAATGGAGGAGATGTAAGGAACTGGGAGAGACAGGTTGAATTAGTAACAGAGTATTGAAAATTGGGGGGAAAAACCCAACAACCCACAGTTATTAGCCCCAGGAAAAAATAAAACAGGCAGCACAGGCATTTAAGATTCATGCCCATGAGAGACTAGCATGTGAAGATCTTGAAGGAATGATCTAATTAGGAGGATAGAAGCATCAGAGATGCCAGGTCTATCAGCTTGGGCAGCTCCAAGTCAGTAGGTCATATAAGTTACAAGAAAAGGGCTCAAAAATGGAGCAGTTTCAGAGGTGGTCAGTAACTCAGTGATGCCACAAAGGCTGCTGCTTTTTTCTTTCTGTTCACTTTACCATCTTGACCATGTTGGGCTTTTTCCTGAGGATTGTCCCTTACGGTCAGTAGTTGACCTAAGCAGCCAAGCACCACATCCTTGTTCAGCTACATGCACAAGTGTGAAAAAGGGAGCATATCTTTTCCAACTGTTCCTTTTTATCAAGGAAGGAAAACTTTTCCAGAAAACCCCCAGCAGACTTCTTATGGATGTCTCTGCCAGGATTAGATAACTTGACTATACTCCAGCTGTGGGAGGCTGGTAAAGCAAGTATTGGCTATTTTTAGCCTCTATTCAGGAAGGTGGGCTCCTCTAAGAAAGGATGGGGAGAAGTAGCTGTTAATTAGTCAGCCAAATAAAGGATGAAGAATAGGATCTTGTCCTGGCTGGTGTGGCTCAGTGGATTGGGCACCAGCCTGCAAACCAAAAGGTTGCTGGTTCAATTCCCAGTTAGGGCACAGGTCTGGGTTACAGGCCAGATCCCCATTTAGCAGCATGTAAGAGGTGACTGATTGATGTCTTTCTCCCTTCCCCTCTCCCTAAAAATAAATAAATAAAATCTTTAAACAAAAAGAAAAAAAGAATGGAGGATCTTTTCTGGAGTATATTCCTATATTGTGTAAAGATATATTATGTCTCAGGGAAGGAGTATGTTAAATATTGTACCAGTGATTCTTTTGCTGTTACAAGGAAATTATTAGGTAGGTTTTTTCCACCAATAATAAGAACTAATATAAAAATACTTTTGTATATAAGTAGCTTCAAATTGCCCCAAAATTAACAGCCTATAGCTACTCAATTTGAAAACAGCTTTGACCTGAGTTTCAGAGAATTAAATGTGGAAATTTAATTCTAATCTTAGGAAAGTGACATTCTGTATATTATTCATATTCAGATTTATGTACTTTGAATAAATTGTGCCTCATTTGATAGCTCATACTAATCAAAATAGTAAGTACATTTAAAGAATTTTGTAAAACATTTCTGAGCATATTTATTTAATGAAATTATAGTTATGTTTGATTCTAGGTATATAGTGAACTGAGCTAACTCAAAAGCCATTGGCTACAAATACCCAGATGTAATAGTTAAAATATTGTTATTGTTTTTTAAGCTCTTAGAAGAGCTTATCTTAAACCTCTAACTGCTAGGAACTAAGGGTAAACTAAAATGTAGCCAGAGCAATAGGTGTATGAGTGCTACAGTGGCATTTGAAAAATGGGGGCAGAGGTTTTGGGGTGTGGTAGGTTATAGGACCTTCTTCTAAGGACTTGTATATTAATTCTCACACAGAAACAGATTAGATTTTAGCTCTGTATGTTGGGGAGAGTTGGAATTGAAATTCCGGCATAACATTTGAAACTTCGAAGGACTAAACCTTTAATGAAAGGTGGAACTCTGCCTGCTGGCTAAGGGAAAAATTAGAGAAACTTGTCTCTTTCTGAAGGTCAAAGGAAGATAGACAGATATCATGTAAGAAATTTAAACCTTCTTCCTTGTAGTTAAATATGGAATTCAAATTTGCACTGTCTATATAGTTTCATAGCCCTCAAGACAAGAAATTGACTTCAAAACTGGTTCTAATAAAGGGGTTAGGTAAATAGAAAATATTGACATTCTCTGCTTTCTTTTGAGCAATTCTCAGAATATAGGTAGCAAGGCATGTATTTTCCAGGCAAGAAACTGGAAGAATCTTGTCTGGGGAATCTAACCAGCTTGAGAGGAAAGCATAGTACATATGGATACCAGGGTTTCTTCAAGAAAACTGTCTAGCCATGTCACCCTAGGCAGGGGTGTCCAACTTTTTGGCATCTCAGGACCACACTGAATGAAGAAAAGCTGTCTTTACACAAAGACTAACGAAATCTGATGAGCAAAAAAAGTTTTAAGTAAATTTGTGATTTTGGTTGGGCCGAGGGTCAGACACGCCTGCTAGAGGCAAAGACCCCACCTGTAGAGCTTTCATTTGGCTTTTTAAATAATAGCAGACAAGGATCCCTAGACATTTAAAGAAAACACCTAATGTAAGCACCAAAGGTAATCTGCAGATAAAAAAGCAACTTTGAAACAGTGACTATGAAAGGAAATAGGAATGAAAACCCAAAAATAAACAGAATGCCCAAAACTATTAATATTCTCAAAAAAATTAGAGAAGATATTACATCCATGAACTAAGGAACAAAATACTATTTAAAAAGAATGTACAAAGAACATAAAAGAACTTTTATGGCAGAAATGAAAAACTCAACTTGAAACAACAAAATTGAAGAAATCTTTCAGAAAGTAGAGCAAAATGACAGAGATTGAAAATGTAAGAAAATAGGAGGACTCATCCTATATGTTCATTTTCTAAATAATAAGCACCCTAAGAAAGAAAAGAAAACATAGAAAATGGAAAGACAAAAGTAATTCAAGAAAATTTCACCAGAACAGAAACACATGAGTTTCTAGATGAAAAGAATTTTCAAGGTGCCCAGCTCAGTGGATTCACAACCAAACAGCAGCTTCATGAAATTTCAGAATAGTTATGAGGGGGAAAAGATCTTATTAGTCTCCAGAGAGGAAAAATAAAACAGATAATAAACATGTTTTATGCAAAGAATCAGGAAGCTAGAAAAGAGTGGAGCAGTACTTTTTTGCATTTCTGAAGGAAGGCAATTTTCTACTCAAGAATTTCATTCCCAGCCAAATTTTATCAGTTAAACGTGATGATAAAGGCATTTTTCAGCCATGGAGACTTACAAAATTATCTTCTGCAAACCTTCTTTTAGGAAGCTACTGCTGAATGTGTTTCAGTGCAATAAGGAAATGAACCAAAAGCAGAGAGGGAGGCTTGGAACTTGGAAATGTAGGAAGTTCTAATCAAGGGAGAAGTGAAAGGAATCCCCAGGATAATGGTGAAGGGAAATCTCAAGATGACAGCTATACAATGGACCTAGTTTGGTAACCAGTCCAGATTTCAGCAGGTGAAAAGCTTCTAGGAAAGATTTCATCAGGAAAATAAAATTGGTAGAATTGTCATTGTGTTTGAATTAATGGAGGAAAGATTTAAAGAACTGGGGAAACTAAGGTTGAATAAGAGAAATGCGAATTGAAACTGAGCAAATTAAAAAAAAAGCCATTAAGTATAGGATTGAACAGTGTGCAGGAAAGGAAATATGAAATTTATCACATGGCTCAATTATGAATAGCTTTTACAAAGTCATAGGAATTTGAATTGAGTACAAAATTTTAACAGAGCCTGATTCTGGGCTGATAGTATTTCCTGGCAAACCTGTAAGAAAGAATATAAAACCACTTGGGGAGGGGTATTTCCACATCTAAGCTACACTGAGATACCACCAAACAGATAAAAACAAAAATAAGCAAGCTCCAAAACCAACCAACTAACCAAGCAAAAGTACAAAACAATCAAAAAACACCAAACCAAAAAATCTGAAGATGAGCCTGTAATTAAAAATTTTTAAATACGTGATTTTTTCTTATTGTGAGGAGATAAGATATATATTGACTAGTCATGCCTGTGGTTTTTTTCCTTCACAATCTATAATGTTTGATATTTAAGCTCCTAGATTGATTACAATAGTAAAATTTCTTTTGTAATTTAGAAAAATTTTACTTTTAGTGTGCAATTCTACACAAACACAGTGACAACATTTTAAAGTTTTTTTAATGAGATTAATTATATTTCTCAGTGTGATATTTTGATTATCTTAACAGAGTAAAAGGAAATTTGAAAGAGAATGTAGAGAGGCAGAAAAGGCACAACAGAGTTATGAAAGATTGGATAATGATACTAATGCAACCAAGGCAGATGTTGAAAAGGTAAGAAATAATCCAAACTGACTTTGTTATCCATATATTATTGCTTGCATGTGGAAAATAGTTGCAATATTGATATTGGTATTAGAATTTCCCCAAGAGATACATTATATCTAAATTTAAAATATACAAATAATTACATACTTTAAATTATACATATTGGTCTAAGAAAGTAATTAATGTATGTTAATTTATTTTATTCTAGCGTCTTAACTGCTTTCAAAATGCATAGGGAAATCCAACTCCCATTGGGAATGGGCTTCTATCCTATTTGAAACTAGGCTAGAAAATCTAAGGTGTGTTGATGGGTTATGCAGATGGGGGTTGGGTAGTGTGCTTCCCCAACTTTGCCCAAGGAAGACACGGTAAAACTGTCAGATGTGATACAAGCTGTTTGCTTGTTTTTATTCACTCATTAATTTTGGAAAATGGAAGCCTCTCTTGTCACTTACTAATTGTTTCTGGGCCAGATGTTCTGTAACATAGTAATTGGTAGGTTCACTCCTGTAACTGCTGCTTCTTTGCCTTCCCCACTGTTGTAGGCTCTCTATCTTAAAACATTTGACAAAGTTACACTGCTGAAATGTTGGGATATTCAGATACAGATAAACCTTAGTCTGCATTTGTGTACATACAAAGGCCCACCATTAGTATATTTTCTCCTTATTCCCTGCAGGATCAGAACAAGAAAAAGTAGAAGGAAGAGAAGAATACAGTTGACCCTTGAACACTTCAGGTTTAGGGGCGCTGACTCCCTGCACTGTCGAAAGTCCACATTTAATTTTCAACTCCCCCCCAGAATTTAACTACTGATAGTCTACTGTCCACTGGAAGCCTTATCAATAACATAATAGTTGATTAACACATATTTTCCATGTTATATGTATTATATATTGTATTCTTACAATAAAGTAAGCTAGAGAAAAGAAAATGTTATTAAAATCATTAGGAAGAGAAAATATATTTATTTATTTTTAAAAAATCATGTATAAGTGGACCTGTGCAGTTCAAAAACCGTGTTGTTCAAGGGTTGACTATAATATTTATTTTGCCTTTCATTTTCTTTACACTTAACCCTAAAATCATATAAATTCCAGTTTACATTTCCTTAAAGATCTTCTAGTACATCTTATTTTTACTATGGTTTTGAGTTGGTTGTAAGTGTATCACATTTAAAGAAATGTTTTACTAACTTTTTAACTATTTTAAAATAATCCCGATGCTGTATTTCTCTTCTGATTAAAAGCTTACTATTTCAAGCCATAATGTTTTCATTTATTTAATTTTTTTAACAGTCTCAAATTGATAAGGAGAAATTTTATTTGAATGGCTTATTGCAAAGGTCGGCGGGGTACCATTACAGTAAAAGAAAGGGAGGGAACATTGCAGTAGGGAGACTCTCTGTTCCGCCTATAATGTCTGCAGACATCTTCTTAAATTTCAAATGATAGCAATAGTAGGGAAAATCTAGTTTTAGTTTAACTTTTAGAAAAATACATTAGCTCTTAGTTTATTGGAATTGTATAGTGTAATCTGCTCACCTAGAATTAGAATGTAGCTTTTTGACAGTATACCAGCATCATTGGCATTAGTCCAGGTGGCAGTGATTTTGTTGATCTTGTTGGTAATGATTTGGACCAATTTACCTTTAGGCTAAACAGCAGTTGAATCTGCGTACACATATGGCTGATGAAAATAAAAACGAGTATGCTGCACAATTACAAAACTTTAATGGAGAACAACACAAACATTTCTACGTAGTGATTCCTCAGATATACAAGGTAAAATTTAAATATATGAAATTAATCTTGTTTTATTAGAGTTGGAAGAGTTACTTTTTAAATGTAAAACTTAAATTTCAGACATCAATCAGTGTTTCTAGATTCACTAGTCAAGATTGGTGATAAGAAATTTTTATGATGATGATAGTATTGAAAACTAAATTTTTCCTAACTTTGAAATCACATATTTTCCTGTAGATTTATTATTAGTGTAATAAAGAGTCCATTAAAACAATGACATTTTCTAGATAAAATTTAATGCTGTAGCAATAAGTATTATGATATAGGGGTAATTCACTGGAATTGTGTACTTGAATCTGCTCACCTAGAATTGGGATGTAGGTTTTTGACACTATACCAGAATCATTGGCATTAGTTCAGGTTTACAAGTAATAAATCTTGTAAAATGTGTTTACTAGCCTGATTTTTGCCTGCTTGTCTTCCTAGCTGCCAGATCATAAAAGTAATTTAGGAATGAGCTTGCTTAAATCCCATCCATCATCACTTGGTGATGGCAGTTTCCAAACAGCCTCAGGTAAAAACAACAGAATTTCCATGAGGGTTAAATTATGTTACTGCCTATTCTAGAAAGAAGAGAAATTAGAGAAAAGGGATTTAGCGAAACTGTTGAAAGAAGCGTAGTAGTTAGGAGAGCAGTGCTTATGTGGAAAGAGTGTCAGCCAAAATATATTTTTTCTTTGTAAGGCAAGCTAGAAGTACCAAGAAAGCATAGTGAGAGGTGGTGGGCTAGAGTGGGTATCAGATTCTGGTCTTTGAATGCCAATGCTAATTGGCATTGTTGTCTGTCCTGCCGCTCCTTGCCCTGTGGTACTTTTCTAGGCTTCATATTCTTGGGAGACCTTAACTTGGAGATCAACTACTTTTTGTGTTTCAGGACTTGATCCTTTTGTTTAGACCTTGCTGTGGAGCAGTCTTGTCATTTTTTTGATGGTGGGAACAGTTCTGTGGAATTGCAGGTCTCAAAATAAATTCCCAGGCTTTGGGAAGTAATTGAAGAGGAAACACTACATGAAGGCTGTTGGAGTTTGGGGATCTGATCAGTGTAGCTGCTTCTTAGCAGAAAGAAAAGTTAGTCCTGGCAAGTAGGAGGTCTCATAAAATGTCTGAGTTGTTTGGCTTCATGTGTACCAGCATAATTCTTAGTGCCATGTGCCAATGACTTTTTGAATTGCGGGGAGTCTGTACATGTACCGCTTCAACCTGAGGCTTTCTGTTCTACCTCTTGCGCCTGTTCCAAAGTATTCTGAACTAACTTAATGGCTTAGAAATCTCAGATTTGTGTATGTTTTAGGCTAATAGGGGAAAAGAGGCATCAAAATTCTGTCTTCAAATGAAACTTTTCCTGGAGTATTAACAGCAACAACTGCTGTGGCTGAAAAATGAAAGAAAGGTGGAGATAGTGTGAGTCAAGGAGTAGGTAGCCTGTAGGGTGTCTGTGTAGAAGATTTGAAACCAGGGTTATTTTTTTTTTCTCCTATTTAACAGACTCAAGTTTTAAGTTACAGGTCTGTAGCACTTGTTAAAAGGAATTAACAACTTACAGCTGTTAGAGTAGAACTTTAGGGTTTGTTTGTTTTTTTGAGGGGGGTTGCTTCAGAATGAAAAGATTTGTTCTCCTTTTTTCCCTGCCCCAATTTCTGATTATTAGCAACTACAAGAAATGGATGAACGAAGGACTGTTAAACTCAGTGAGTGTTACAGAGGATTTGCAGACTCAGAACGCAAAGTTATTCCTATCATTTCAAAATGTTTGGAAGGAATGATTCTTGCAGCCAAATCAGTTGATGAAAGAAGAGTAAGTGCAATATAATTATATTTGAATAAATGTACTTGGTTTAGGTGTGCAGTTAAGTTAGTGAAATAAATTGGAAAAGGGGAGAAGATACTGATAAGTACTTGGATTCTAAATTATATTTTGTAGAAGAAAGGCTGGTAATAGAGTGGATTCCTTTGGGCTCTGAGGGCCATTATAAATACTAAAATTCTAATTGTTTCTTTTTTTATTTTTATTGAATTTATTAGGGTGACTGGTTAATAAAATTACAGTTTTTAAGTGCACAGCTCTATAACACATCATTTGTATATTATATTGTGTGTTCACCATCCCAAGTCAAGTCTCCTTTCATCACCATTTATCCCGCCTATACCCTCTTCTACCTCCCCCGACCCCCTTTCCCTCTGGTAACTACCATACTGTTGTCTATGTCTGTTTCAATAAAGAGTTGTAACTGTTCCTTCTCCTGTCCCCTCTCCTGCACCCACTAATTTTTCAGTTATACTACAAGAGTGTAACTAAGTTGTGACCATGTTACAAACTGTATTAAACTGTTAATGTAGTTAGAGTTTAGAGTAGGAAATGCTCAGATTGATCAAGAGTTGCTTTTAACACAAGGGTTCAACTTGGTTTTGAAACTTGGATAGTGTATGGAATGATGGCCCCTGAGAAAGACGAAGGAAGGGGAGGGCATTATGAGTAGAAGGAATGGCATAGTCCTGCTCCTCTTGAGGAAATACATCTAATCATGTTATATCTTGATTAAGGTCCAGCAGAGTCTTGTACCCAGTCATTTCCCAGTAAAGGTTGATTGAGTGACCAAAAAGGATTGTGGGCAGAAACTGAAGATATGTATGTACCACATACTTTAGGCTTCACAGCATGTTGGTATTATACTAATACTAATGAGAATCCTTCCTGTAGCAAAAGAATTCTGACTTAAATTTTTAAAAGAAAAGAGTATTGTGGGGTTTTTTAATTGGAATTCAAAAGTACATTTGTATTTTGGTATGGCTGGACCCAAGTTACAAAGATAGCTAGGTCCCTCCTCCGCTTTCACTCTTCTTACCCTTTAGCAAATGATTGGTGAGTGTGGCATTAGTGACAAAAGTAAGTATCATTTAAGAATGACGTTTGACTACATGACAGACAAAATATACAATTATCAGAAATAGGGAATAAAAGAGGAGAGGTGGTTAGGGGTGGGGAGGAATTTGTAGGGATAAAATACTCTGTTTTGAAAAAAATGAGTTTAAGGTGTCATTAGAATATTATATAGAATATGTATGTCAAAAAAACACTATATAATGCATATGTATGTAATACTTACTTTAGGTAAATGGCCCTGGCTGGTGTGGCTCAGTGGATTGAGTGCTGGCCTGGGAACCAAAGAGTTGAAGGTTTGATTCCCAGTCAGGGCTCATGCCTGGGTTGCAGGGCCAGGTCCCCAGTAGAGGGTGCGTGAGAGGCAACCACATATTGATGTTTCCCTCTCTTTTTCTCCCTCCCTTCGCCTCTGTCTAAAAATAAAAAAAATCTTTAAAAACATTTTTTTAGGTAAGTGGTACTGAATTTTATATTTTCGGAGTTGCTTTTTGCACTCAGTAGTGTTTGAGATCTCTTTCCATTGCTCTGTTAACGTTCCTGAGTATGTATTTAATATAGTATTTTATTTATCTTCATTGGATGAATGAAAGCCTTTCTACTTGTCTTGTACTCTCTTACAATTAGATATCCTTTTATTTGTTCCAAAGGTCAACTTCTTTGTAGACATCCCAAAGCAAAAGGCCTTTTCCCTTTGAAACTTATTATAATTAGATCTTTCTTATCAGCTAACTAGTCCTCAGATGAACTTCAGTGTATTAAAGCTATGGAGTGAAAACATTCATGAATATTACAAATTAATAAAGTGGTAATTTATAAATTAGTATTTCTTCTGTTGGGTTAAAATAAGGTTTATTACAAATTCACAGGAAGAGAGTATATATTTTAGTCCTTAAATGATTACTGTAGAATTATTTAAATTTTTTATTGTTTTCTTTAATGATTTAAAGTTTTGAAAGCGAATATGTTATTAGCAAATGGAATGGTTTTTAACACACGTTTCTTGTGTATAGGACTCTCAAATGGTAGTAGACTCCTTCAAGTCTGGATTTGAACCTCCAGGAGACTTTCCATTTGAAGATTACAGTCAGCATATTTATAGAACCATTTCTGATGGGACTATCAGTGCATCCAAACAGGAAAGTGGGAAGGTGGATGCCAAAACCACAGTAGGAAAGGCCAAGGGCAAGTTGTGGCTCTTTGGAAAGAAGCCCAAGGTAAAAGTCATAAAGTTACTCTATGCTGATAATTTTGTTTCAGTGTCATTTAAATAAATGTAGGTATCAAATGGATAATGTCTTACTATTAATAGAAAGTAAATGCTTTGAATAATTTAATTACATTTCACTTATTAGAAACAGAGTTTTATACCTAAAAGTAAAACTTATTTCTGGATTTAACATTTGAGCACAACTTAATAACTATAAAATATCAAGTTGTTAAGTATCTCTTAAATTTTATGCTTTTGAAATTTCATTAGTATACAGTTTTAGTCAGAATTTCTAAAGAAACATGATCTACTTATATGAACACTAAAATTACAGTTCTCAGTTGGAATGAATGATTGACCACAGCAATAATAAATGTCATATTAGGCTTGCTAGATCACACCAATAAAGTCATTTTTATCATCCATGTGAATATTTAATGGGAAGGGTTCAGCGTTTGTGGTTAGTTGAAGTTTAAAAAATCTCCAGTTTACTAAGAAAATGTCGGTCTTAACTTGTTAGAACCTATCTTTTGATGTGCTGTTTATTTGAGAGAAATCTAGCTCTGCAGATGAGCAAATAGAATAGAGTGCTTACTCTTTCTTAACAATTTAATGATTATAATAGTATAATATCAGTAGGAGAATAGATATGTGCTTTAATCTGATGTCTATATTTATTAAAGCATACACGATTTTTCGAATATATTTTTTCTGATCTTGACATGAACATAAACTTTAACTTATAAAGTTAAACATAAATTATAACATATCTAATATTTAAAAGTATAATTAACATTAACTCAAGCTTTATTCATGCTTTTCATAATACCATCCAATTGAGAAGTTGAAAGGTGAGACTGTAAGTCAGATCAGAATAGCTAAGAGTTTAGATAAACCAAGAATACTGAAATTAAACAAACAATGAGGTGCAATAATGGTGAAATAGAAACAGTCTGAGAGGAAAGCCACAAATGTAATGAAAAATTTTTGCCTGTTTGTGATAATAATCAGTTACAGTTCTAACATTTTTTTAATATTTTATTTTAGTGGATATTGCTTATTACAGATAACTTTACCTGTAGCTGCTGCCATTTTCTCTGACAGGTACAGGTTAAGCATATATAGTGCTAATATTCTAGAAATCAGAAGGTAGTTTTTAGATTCTAGATCATATTGTTCTCTTTGACATTATAATTTGCATACTCTATATTTCTAGCCTGTCAGTTTGTAAAAAATGATAAAGTGGATGATACATTTTTAAAAGTAAATTTGACTTTTTTAAATGATAGTTTTGGCAAAACTATGTTTACTTTCTCATATTTTTATAGAAAACTTTTGAGATATATTTTGTGAAAAGTGTGTTGCCAAAAGTAGAATTTTCATTTAGAAAAAAACTGCACATTTGGCTTATTGATTCCTTTCTTTATTTCCATATTAGCCACAGTCCCCACCCTTAACCCCTACTAGTTTATTCACATCCAGTACTCCTAATGGGTCCCAGTTTCTCACATTCTCCATTGAGCCCGTGCATTATTGCATGAATGAAATAAAAACAGGGAAGCCCAGAATTCCTTCTTTCAGAAGCCTCAAAAGAGGGGTAAGTTTAATAATGGGTTAAAATGCATGATGGCCTATTGTGTGTGTAGTGTGGCTTTTAATACTCTCCACCCTCATTATAAGGCTCGCTCTCCTGTAAATACATAGTTTAAAAACACCACAGAATTAAGTATAGCTGCCCTTAAATTAAAAATAACTCCTCTTTATAGCATTTGAAATGCTCAACCATAAAAGAATGGTATTATAAAGAGGGTGCTGGGTACAATCATACTAGCTATATTTTTGTTTATGTGAAATCATATGTCCACCATTGTCTTGTAATGTATTTACATTTTTAAGACTTTCAGTAATTTGTCACTGGAATTATTCATGTAATAATTTGTGACTGGTGATGACTTCTGCCAATTTATAAAGCATTATTTTGTTGACCAAAAAAATCAAGTTCAATTTTAATTGCCCTACTTCTAGAAGCATAAAATACAATTTCCAGTAGTTAAATAGAAAATTAAAGATAGGCATGTTAAATATGAAGATTATAGGTCCAATTAAGATAATATGTTAGAAGATAGTTTTTAAATTGTAAAGCCTATGAAAATAGTAGATATTATTGAGTAATGTTTGCATGGAATTTGTTTTCTTGAGCTAAAATAAGGTTTTTTTTTTTTACCAGAATTTATTTCTTTTCTAAAATTGGCCAGCCTTTGGCATTTATTTATAACTAAAGATACTCTGCAAATAAAAAAATTTAGAAGAATACAAAGCAAATACTAAACCGTTTCTTACCAATAACTATTATACTACTGATAAATAAATTAGTGTTATTCCTTTTATTAGGCTAATTTTCCTTATTTTTTTATTTTTAAGGGCATGTTTATAATAGTCATACTCATACTTTAGATTCATTTATGAGATTTGCTTTCACATATGAAAACCAAAGATGTGATAACCCACTCATGAGAACTCAGAGTCTGTGTCACATGAGATCTGATCACTGATGAACAGTGATATATTGTAGTTGGTTCCCTCTTGCTAGCGCTCTCTCTGCCTTCCCTATTCCCCTTTTCTTCTCCACTTTTCTTTGTTTTCTCTTATTTCCTTATTTTATTCTCTGTGTAGCCTGGCTGTTTTTCTTACTTTTTGTAGCCCTATCTTGAAATTGCTTTAGTTCAGTTTCCCTTTTGGCCACATGTAGAACTAGGTATATTAATTCAGGGCAGGATTACATTATTATCTACATTCCCATTAAAACAGTATGATACACTTAACTGATGTCAGTAATGAAGCAGAAATGTCTTAGTGCACCCTGGCTGGTGTGGCTCAGTGGATTGCACACTGACTGGCCTGCAGACTCAAAGGTTGCTGGTTTGAGTCCCAGTCAGGGCACATGCCTGGGTTGTGGGCCAGGTCCCCAGTTGTGGGCATGGGAGAGGCAGCCAGTAGATGTATCTCTTGCACACTGAGGTTTCTCTCCCTGTCTTTCTCCCTCCCTTTCTGTCTGTCTCAAAATAAATAAAATCTTTAAAAAAGAAGAAGAAATGTCTTGGTGTATTATGTCCCTTTTTGGACTTCCCTTTTCCCTATAATGAAACAAACTTCTTTCCATTTACTTTATGAATTCTGTATATGGACGATATTATAGGTAGTGACATTTTGTAAAGTCCCAGTGAATGAGTGTGCATTATACTTACAAGCAATAGGTAATAGGTAATAGAAATCATATGGGATTTTTATTGGCTGAGTTTGAGGGTAGAATTAATTCCTTTCTTCTCTATGATGACTGAGACTACATTAAATATTAGCTTGAATAGACATATTTTTGTATAACTATTTATCCTACACAGTCTACCAGGCCCAATTACAGTACTCTACATAGGATAGTCATGAAATACGTGGTAAGTGTAATTCTATGGAAAAGAGTTTAGGCAGTTAGAACTGTGAGCCCTAGAGAGACAAACTTAAATATGTGACATATTCCTTACTGGAAAAATTTATAGGTTAATTTTTATTGTTATAGAACTTAAAAGTGCCTTCTTGTTCATTATTTACTTATGTCCACATATTGCTTTAATTTTAAGTATTAGTATATGATTTTTTTTGAAGGCTTAGTTTCAGAAAGCCCAAATCCTCCCACTTTTTAAGTTACTTATCATGACAAAGAAATGGTAGCAAGATTGAAAATATGACAAACCAACCAGGGGATTGAGGGGCAGAGCAGGAAAGAAGTTCATTTCAGCTTTGGTGTTGAGAAATTTCTTTCTTTTTGATTGGTACTTGATAATTTAGATATATTTTAAAGGCAACACATACAGATGTTTTTCTTCCACTGAAGAATTTGCTCAAAATAGAAAAATCCAAGAAGAAGATAAGCTTTAACAGGAAGCCACATTACATGTTTTTACATGGACTTAAATGTAAGTCCATTAAACTTACCAAGTAAGACTTTACAGCTTTTTTCCCTAGTTTTATTGAGAAATAATTGACATACATCACTGTACAAGTGTGATGGTTTGACTTACATGTATTGTGAAATGATAACCACAGTAGGTTTAATTAACATTTATCATCTCATATAAAAATACAGTAAAAAGAAAAGGAAAAAGTACTTTTTCCTTATGATGACAGCTTTTAATACCTACTCTCTTATGAACTTTCCTATATATTGTATGGGAGAGAACTCACTACTCTTTATACTGTATCACTTCTAGGTACTTTTTATTTTTCCATAAAAACAGCCAACAAAGTAAATTTTCTAAAAAAAACTTGATCCCCAGGTGTTGTAAAAACAGAATAGTTTTATAGTCATCATTTCTTTCCAGTTTTATTGAGAAATAATTGACATACATCACTGTATAAGTTTAAGGTGTGCGGTGTGATGGTTTGATCTACATATATTGTGAAATGATTAGTCTTCAGTTTTCTTAAAACTAATGAATTGTACCATTGAAATCAGAAACTCTTATTTTGAGCTATGTTTGTTATATCACTTTTCCTAAATACCTGCTTTTTGGCTTTTCTAAAAATTTATAATTTCTTTTTCTTAAGGAAAACCTAGTATATACAGTTTCCAATATCTTTAAGGATATGAGAAATGTTATATTGGACTAGTGTTTTTAAATTTGACCACAGTACCAGTAAACTTTTTCTGAGGGATGAGGGCCTGTAATTTTTTTCTGTGACATCAAGATTTAACTGTTAATAGATATTTGATAAACACCTAAACTTAACTGCTTAATATAGAAACGAATAACTACATCATTTGAGCTGTGTTTTCTAAGTTATTCAGTATCTTACAGACTTCTAGAGACCTTTTTGTAGGTATTTATCTATCCAGAGTAGTTTTCAGAATTTCTCTATATCTCTAAATGAAATACATTTAATAATATTAATTGCCCGATTTCCTTTTTAATTCCCTTGTGTATTTATTAAGGCATAGTGGGTATGTGAAATTTTCTAGTTATAAGTTTATGATAATTACATCAGAATAAGGTGTTTCTGTATTGAACATGAATTATGTTATGTATTTCTAGTAATTTTACAAGAACTTGAGATTTCTGTATCCCTAAAATTTCATTAACTAAACACAGAAATATCTGATATTTCGGTCATAATTATCTTGCTTTTTTCTAAAATGTTAATATAGCAACTGGTGAAAATTATAGATGATAAATATCTTAGGTATTTGCTTCCTGTCCTATATAAAAATTTTGTTTTAATAACATTTAAAGAAGAGCATGAATATCTTTTTAAAATTTAAACCATTAAATCTCATGAGGAATTTTGTCACAAGTAAGTTGTGGTTTTGCTCCCTGAAACTACTGACAGTCTAAAGAATGTTAAGCTTAATTTGGGAAGATAATGGATAGCATATGTCATCTTTTTTTTCTTTTTATCATTATAACCATTAATATATATGGCTAATTCATCAGAGATAAGGGGTAGATATTTTTTGTCAGCTATTAAAATTCATGTTTTTATGTGAAATGCTATCTGACATTCCCCAAACTTCTTTAAAACATTATGATTTAAAAAGCAAGGAAAGGTAAAAATTTTAGAGGCTGCTAACTAAATGCAATAAATGTGAAGGTTAACTTTGTAAACCTCTCCTGCGTATTCTGGGTCACAGGGCTGTGTGTTTGTGTGTGTACTTGTGGGCGTGTGTGTGTGCTTGCATGTGTGCACGCGTTCACATGTTTAGTTGGGATGCTGGGTAGATGCAGTACCAGTTGCAAAACCCTGCTAACCCACAGAATGTGTGTTATATATACACATGCAGTATTTATAACTGTATGAGAGTACTCTGGCTATGTCACTTCATACTTTCGGAAAGAATACATTTTAATCAATTTTCTAAAAATTGAAGTTATATTTTTAATGTTCCTTTTGAGCATGTGAGTTTTGGAATAAGAACTGAAAAATAGAAGTCATATCTTCAAAACAAAGTTCAGCCCATATATTTGTGTCTATCAGGAAATACATATAGGAAACTTGAATCTGTGTGACTCATTTATTTTGATTCTAATATGTTTTTAATGTGTCTGTACATTTTTTAAAAGCATCTTAAAACTAAAGTAGGAATGTTACCCTGACCTAAAACCTACCCATGATGTATTTAAATTCAACACAGTATTTTGAACTATAAACATTCAGATAATGGTATTTTGTTTAATGCATCAGAAAGAGCATTCCATTTTATAATAATACTTTTAAGATTTATTTTAAAATGGCTAATGTTAGATCTTTTATATTCAACTTTTCAAATATTAGTATCTTGAGAATGAAGAACTATATAGGTGAAATCCACATGAGTAAAACCTCTCCTTTAAAGAAGAAAATACATGATTATTGATAGAATAATTACTATTTACTTTTGAGTTTTAGTTGCATATATAAAATATCTGCCCATTATCATCAGTGTAATTTTTTTTGCAAGTAATTTACATTCCAAAAAATGTGCTTAAAATGGTTTTTCTGGCATAATTGTTTGGATTGTGAAATGTACATGATTTATTTTAATATTGTAAAAAATATATATAGGTTATTGCATCTTCTCTATTATGGTTTCACCTGAATAATTTACCATTTCTTTCTGTTTTCCATTGAACTATTCAGTGGTCGATGAAGATGGTAAGCCTTATGTGCTGATCTATATACTGTGCCAACATTAAGTAATATCAAAACATTGTTTTGTTTAAGGCCAGAACAAGTGGTAAAGTACATCTTCACATTTCCATCTTGTGCGTGTTTTTTCTTTTTATGATTTAATCCATAGTCCAGCAAATGCCAGCACTTCTTGATGTCATAAAAATTCAGAAATAATGTGGTTAACCTGTAATCAACCCATTAAGTTTTTAAATGTTATTGGGTATAGTCCTTGTCATGTTACGGGGAATAAGATTATAGTTAAACATTATTTTGATAGTTACGTGGTGGAACAAAAGTTTGTTTTAATAGGATGAAAATTAAATGATTTTTCTTAACACACTTTTACAAGGTCATATAAATTTGATTTGTAGTTTATTGTAAGAATCATTAGGTTTTCAAAAAAATAAGAAGGAAAATTTTCCTACTAATTTTACTGTAGAGTCAGTGCTTACTTCTGCATCATTGAGCAGAAATAAAAGCACAAATAATTGAAATATTTTGTGTGTGTGTATGTGTGTGAGAGAGAGAGGAAAAGAGGGAGGGAGAGAGTGTTCCTTTACACATTTATTTCAGAAGAATTATTGAGAGTACATTGTAAAGGCCTAACCCCAAAATTATTGGGTTCTTACATAGTTTCTCATTATAAGGAAATGAACCACTGTTTTTTCAGACTCTCGCAGTGTAGCCTTTTCTGAATTTCCTTGTAGAGGGGTTTGTTAAGTACAACAGAGGGCTTCTTTACATCCATAGGAAATGGAGTGGAGTTCCTTTTCACATCCTATAAAAGAACAGGTTATAATATCAAAATGAGATATTAAGACATGCAAGTGCCTAGTTATCTACTGTTAATAAATTGGAGAAAAAGTTTTAATTAGGGATAAGTGGAAATTTGGAAGATTTACTTACAGATAGCTTTTATTTTATTATTGTACTACCAAATAAACCACATTGGAATATATTTCTTCATTTTGTTAAATAGTTTTTCAAAATTTTAAGAAATATTAAAAATACATAAATTAGAAAGTCTTATCTTTGGCACATATGTAATAGTTTTTAAAACCTGTGCCATAAATTAAATTAAAACTGACAAGTTATACTGCTAATATACTGCTACATTTCACGGATAGGAAGTTTTGCATTTAATTCATTTAGGTCAAATTTGGCTGATTGACAGATTGTCAGGTATGGTGACTGGTAGATTAAAGAACAAAAACCACTTAGACAAGATGTCCTACTTTTTAGGCAAGCTTGTTAAATGTCCATAATGTGCAGACCACTTGGGAAAATTCTGGAGATTATGCTATTAAATGTATATTTGATCATGGCTTATCCTAAAAGTGAACTTTTCTCATTTTTAAAAGTAAAGGAAGCATTCTTATGTGTAGTGAAATATAGCCATTCAACTCATGTTACAGGCATAAGTGGCCCAAAGAGCAAGTATGCATTTATTTTGGGAGCTCACTTCAGCAACGCTCTAAAGACTGAACTTATGTATTCTTAAAATCATTTTAAAAAGAAAAAAGAAGAATGAGATAGGTGTTATCAGTCTTGGGAATGTAAAAAAACTATGTAAATATGGGTTTATGAAATGGAATTAATAGTTGCTAATATTGGTTCCGTTGCATAATATCTAATAAAATAACTAAAGTAGCAGTGACATGATTAACATTTAAGAGGCAAAGGACATTTGAATCAGAAATTTACATCTAAATACTAGCACTTTTTCTTAAATGATATAGTTTTTTTTTAATATTAAAGCAATAAAAAATTTTCGAACATACTTCCAAAAGGATTGTGTCTCTTTGGATGACGTCATTCTTTCAGGGACAACAGAGGCACATTGTTTGGTCATAGGAAAAGCTAATTGAAACTGGACTCCTTATTGGAATATAATTTCTGTTTATATTTTACTTAGTGAATCTTTTGTTTTTAAATGATCAAGTATGTTTTGGTTCTAAAGAATAGAGTGGTTTAATAATGTATTAATTCAAAGACTATATGCAATATTAACATTTCATTAGATTGTCTTTTTGAGGTAATTTGCTTAATTCATTTATCTAAACTTCATAGTTTCAGTCTGAACATTTGTAATAGTCTGACTGGAAATGTGGTGATAAGCCATACATAAAACTATAATTTGTATAGGTGAGAAATGTTACGTGTTTCCATTTTGTTGTTGTTGCTGTAAGAGGATCCATATGTACTTACTGTAACCCTACCAAGACCTGGAGATAATGTGATACTGGTCATCACCAATGATCTGTATCAGGTGTTATTTTTATCATTCTGTTTTGTGATTTCATAAACTGACTGGAGTTTGAGCCCTTTGTGAATATTCAGGGTCCAGCACAAATAGTGTCCCTTTTTTTTTTTTTTAATCTTTTTTTACAAAATCATAAGCATGTGATTCTGTAACATAACAGTATCACACTCAAGCACACCACATGATGTTTTAGGTGAAATGTGCAAATTAAAACTATAAATTAATACACCCATATTATTACCCTACCAACCGCACTCAGGCAGGTGTTTCTTCTGCCGGACCCTGTAGTTGTTTTAATTAACACACAAGTATCTACGTAGATTTCTTTTTCTTAAAAGGGGTTGTTTGGGACTGACTTAAAATTGACATTCTTACTTCAGAGTGAATATATATAAAAGATAAAATTTCATGAAAATGTCTTTTATACTGATGTAGATTTTCTTTTCAGGGCCCAGCACTAGAAGATTTCAGTCATCTGCCCCCAGAACAGAGACGTAAAAAACTACAGCAGCGCATCGATGAACTTAACAGAGAACTACAAAAAGAATCAGACCAAAAGTATTTTTCCATTAAGTTCTCTTTACCATTATTATTCCTTTCCAGGTCTACTTTGGATGATGTGTTTAAATATCATGTATAAAGTTTAAGAATCATGCATCCTAATCAAAACATCTTTTGAGGGAAAAATACATTCCTAAACTTTGGAAATTTTTATTATTGCCATGTCATAAGTAAAAATGAAATGTTAGAGTTTCTTAGATTGCATATTACTTATTGGAGCTAACAGTATATATTTATGCCTTCCCAAAATTTACAAAATCACTTGATGACTCATTATCAAGAGTACTTTCACCAATGCTAACCACTCTTACACTCACATAAATTTTATTTTGCTTTGGTATTTAAACTGAGTTCAATAGAAACCTGAAGGTATACTTACTTCATCTGGAGCAAAATATGTTGGCAAACAGTGCTTGATTACTTAAGGCTTCAGATTCATTCACTCAAAGCTTTAATTTTTTTCAATTTTATAAAAATATTCCTGTAGTTCAGTTTTGCTTTAATGAACATAGAGAGTTTTGATGAATAAAGGGTTATTACAATGATTTGGTGACTGTGCTTTATACTGAAGATAAAATTGGAGCTTAAGTTCTGGAATGAGTGATTAAAGAGATTGTGAAGAATTGTACAGCACATGTGATTGGATGCTTAATCATAAATATGGTATTACAATGGATTCTCTTTATTTGTGGCAGCTAGTCTCTGTAAAGTCACTGAACACTGAATTAGTGAATACCAATACATAATTGGAAAATACACGGCTCCAGTTATTAGCCTCTGGTCACAACAATTTTATCAACTGATCTACACATAACCTTGTTTTATATGTGTTTCTGTGTGAAGACGTTATTTAATATATATTGTTGATTCACTAACTTTGAACTCAGGGCTAACAGCATGGTAGCTCATGCCTGAAAAAAGTTTATATAACATGTATTTTGTCCATAAGGCACCTCTCAGCCTTCTTGCTCTTAAGAACACTAGATAGCACTTCAGTACTACTCTTATGGGCTATCTGACACAGAAAAATCACCAGTGATGAGCACAAAGTGGACACTTGTTTAGAGTATCAGAGCAGAAACAAGAAGTTAGAGCATCTCCTTGTTTGACCTCAGCTGAGAATGTGCACATGCATCACATAACTCAGATTTTTCTCCACTCTGTCATGTCTAACGACTATGAAAGTGCCATAGTCTTTCTTTTGAGGTTACAAATAAATTTTCGCAAATGCGCAATTCCAAATATGGAATCTATATAATGAGGATCAATTGTATTAGTATAAATTTTTAATTGAGGTATTATTTGACATATGCATTGTTGTTAATTTCCTATAATACAGCATGACTATCTTTGTATATGCTAGAAATGATCACCACAGTAAGTTTATTTAATATCTGTCACTGTCCATACTAACAAAAATTTTTTCCTCATGAGTGTCTACTCTCTTAGCAACTTTCAAATATACAGTATAGTGTTAACTATACCCACCATGCTATACATTATATCCATATGAAATAATTTTTAAACATTAAAATATTACTAGAGGAACACGTAAATGGTCTCTGGAAAATTATAACATATAATGTAATATTTAGGCCTTCCTATATGTAATAGACTGTCAGGACTACATAAAATGTAAGAAAGAATAGAGCATAGTTCCTGATCAGACTCACATTTTAGTTGGGGAAGATAAGACTCAAGCTATTCAATTTCTGTACAAGCTGGAATATGATAACTGCTAATAGAGATTTAAAGTTCTGGGGAAAACTAGAGGAAAAAATAATGAATTCTTATTAGGATAATTAATAAAAGCTTAACTGGGGAGATTTTGGGGAAAGAGGAAGGGTGGTGTGTAGGAAACTAATGCTTATTGGGGGATTATTATGTGTTAGGAAGTGAGTCCTGCATTTTACATGGAGTATGTCATTGAATTCCTCAAAATAGCCCTTTGAAGTTGTTCCTGTTATACAGATAGAGAGATTGAGTATCAGATTCACAGTGTGTCTAAGATTAGGTACCCAGTAAATGTCAGAGTTGGCATCCAAACACTAGTGGTTTGCTTCCAGAACATTGGAATTAGACCTTGACGGGGGGAGAATAGGGTTTTGTCAGTTAGACAAGAAATTAGATAACGAGCAGGGAGTAGGAGCATTTAAGGAAGAGGGGGAAACGAATAAAAACACAGAAATGTGGATGTTTTTGCACAGCCTGGAATTAGCTCTAGGCCAGGGAGACTTGATTAGAAGTTGTGTGGAGTGTAATAGCAGAAGATGAGGCTAAAAAGGTATAGGATGAATTATATAAAGTCTTAAGTGCTGTTTTGTAGAATTCTGTAGGTACTGGAGAGTCACCAAAACTTGTTGAAAGAGTGGGTGATACTATCACCTTTATATTTCAAAGAAAGACAATTGAAAACTATATGAAGAGTAGTTTGTATAGGAAAAAACATTGGCAGCAGGAAGACCAATTAGAAGACTTTATAATATTCCAGGTGAGAGATGTTGAGGGGTCTAGTTGTATTTGGAATTAAATCTTAGAAGTTTAGGAGAGAAGGACTAAAGATATATATTTGAGTATCATCTGAAGATAGTTGATATTAAAGCAGTAAGTCAATTAAATCTTAATAAAACTGGAAAAACAAAACAAGATCATTCTGAAGAAGGAGTGTAGGATGTGATGAGAAGAAACCTGTGTCATTCTGTGTAACATGCATTTAAAGGATGAACAGAGGAAGAGAAGGAGCCAGAGAGGATTATGAGGCAGAAGGGGTGAGGAGGAACAAAAAGAAAATTATCCTCCAGGAGATCAAGAAGGAAAAGAGGATTAAGAAGTGTAAGTCAATAATGTCAGATATTAGAGTCCAGGAGAGCCGACTAAGTCAAAACTGAATTTAGAGGTAGAGGGCAAGTTAAAGTTGCGTTTCTATTTGTAGCGTAGGTGGGTGGGCGGACAGTGATGCTGTGAACTAAGAAAAGGTGGCATGATGTGTCTGGATGGGATCATGATGGGTTGGGTTCGGGATATGATGAGTTTAAGAATACTGAGGAGTATTTCCCAGGCTTTGATTAAACATATTTTATATAATATATATGTTCTCATTTAGGAAGCAAGAAATGAGAAATTAAATCTATTTTGGTTTTGATATTTCAAATGATTTAAAGGACTATCTACATAAATTACAAAGTTCATATACTTTGTCAGATTATCTTTAATCAGGTAATATTTAACTAAAAGAGATGTGAATCTTTTCAGATTAGGCTGCATGTGAGTCCCCAAAAGTACATGGAATTCTTTTATCTGGGAACATACAGAGTGAATATTTAATGTTGTGGTTTCCTTTTTGTTTTCAGAGAGGCACTCAACAAAATGAAAGATGTATATGAGAAAAATCCACAAATGGGGGATCCAGGGAGTTTGCAGCCTAAATTAGCAGAGACCATGAATAATATTGACCGCCTGAGAATGGAAATCCACAAGAATGAGGTAGATTTGTTATCTAGCAGTTGTCTGAGATAAATTCATTTGTATAAACTTCATTACCACAGATTGGTTTTTGCTAGAATTATCTTCAAATATTTATTTAATTTTAAGGTTCATGATCTGAAAGTAAGGTATCATATGGTATCTAATGTTTAGTCCTTTGTTGAAGGTTTTTTTAATTTAAAACAGTATATAAAACTAAACATTTAAACTATTTTTTTATTAGCCATGAAGTAGATCATTGACCAAATTGGAATAAAGGTTTCCCTTTTCTAAGAATTACATAATCATAAAAACTGAAAGCACATTTTAAATGTAGAATATTTTATGAGATTTTAAAAATATTTATTAAGCTCAGTTTTACCTATTTTTTTCCCTAAGGCATGGCTCTCTGAAGTTGAAGGCAAAACAGGTGGGAGAGGAGACAGAAGACATAGCAGCGACATAAATCATCTTGTAACACAGGGACGAGAAAGGTCATTTTTTGTATTTTATTTGTATCTTCTTTTCCCCCAAACTTTTCTCACTTTTTTCCTGAACTTCATATAATTTTTTTCTTCCTCTCTCATTTAACAAGTTTGACTTTTAATAACATCAGTCTTTAGAATCTAAATAATTTTCCGTTTCTTTACAATAGCTGTAGGTAAAGTATGGAATTTCAGATCGCTGCTCAGTGCTAGTTTGTCCTGCATGTAGAAGCAGAGGTAGGAGCATAGGCATACACTAACATACACTGGGTTTTGTTAAAACCTAGATTTTAATAATTCAGTCTATTTTGCTTGTGTTATTTAAGAATGTATCTTTTAGGCATACAGAAAATGCTGCTAATCTAATCATGTAGATTTCCCCATTATTAAAATCATAATGTATTTGATTTGTTAGCAAAAATTATTAACATTTTTCTCTCTTTGATTTAAAACCATTTAAAGAAAACAGTGCCTTTGGATTACCCACTTTTTGGGATTTTCTAAGTTACTAATTTAGGAGATAACATAATTAATTGGAAATTAACTTTACTAGGAGTCTTTGGGTTTTTGGTGACAGAATTAAATATTCTACCCATACTAGCTTAAACTTAAAAGAGATATTATTAGCTGGCTTTAGAGAGAACTTAATCTAGGAATTCAGATGATATATCTCAAGACTCAGTTTCTCTCTACCTCACGGTTCTGCCTTCCACCACTGTATTGGCTTCATTTTAAGGCTTCATGTGGTAATCTTTCAAAGCTTTAGGCTCATATTTCTCCAGGTTCAAGTCAAGTGGAAAAGGAAGGGAGCTTCTCTTTCAACAGTTCCAAGAAAGGGTCTCTGTGCATCTCTTATATCTGATTGGGTTACAGGCCTACTTGTGAACTCTTCCCTCTGACCATATGAGTGCTGTGCTAAGATAGGCCCTCTGGAGCCAGGACAGAAAGATTCCGCCTGAAACCTGTTAACTGAACGTGGATCTGGGTAGGTCCTGTAAGGAATTTTAGGGTCCTCTTGACAAAAGAGGGAGTGATGAATCCAGGATGATGAAAAACAAGCATCTGGTACATCTTGACAGTTTCTCTGGACCTGGTGATAGTGAGACATATTTTTTAACACAATGCTATGTTTCTAGAACATTGTAGTCTTTTAAATTTTAAATTTAGGAAATTCAAGAAACAATAAACACACATACATAGCCAGAGTTAAGAAAATAAAGGTTTAATATGAGCTATGTAATTAATACTTAATTTTCTGAATTGATCCTGAGATCAGCTTGTAGATAATACAAAAAATTCCTGTGTTTGTGATACTTGATCAGAGTTAATTTTATGTTTTATAGCCCTGAGGGAAGTTATACTGATGATGCAAACCAAGAAGTTCGTGGGCCACCCGAACAGCATGCTCACCACAATGAGTTTGATGATGAATTTGAAGACGATGATCCCTTGCCTGCTATTGGACACTGCAAAGCTATTTACCCATTTGATGGTATGATTTTTCTAATATATATGATAAAATCTATTCCTTAAAGTCTACATATAAGAGTTACGTACTTTAGTGTCTTCAGCTAAATAATACACTGTCAGATGGTTATCTGCCTGGTTCATCAGTATGGATATTTTTATTCTACCATATTACAAATACAGAGTTTTACCTTCTATACATGCATTTGAAGGAAAATTATCTACGTTATCAGCATCCTAATACAGAATTCCCCCCAGAGGTCTTACTAATGCTATGTGTGCTCATTAAAGTTGAAGAAGCATTTTGAGCGTGTAGCCTGACCCAGGAGGTAGAAGGCTGGTAGATGTCACTTCAGGGTTTTCCTTATAACTTGCTAACAGTGGGAGACAGGTGCAAGGCAGATGGCACACCTGAATTAAATAAGTTGTTGTAAAATGGTATACTATTTAAGGCACCATCCATTGTATTGGTTTTAAAATTCAGTAAAGTGTTTAGTTACTCCTCATTTTGAGAAAATAATATTAAGTAAGATCATGCTACAGTGTAATCTAGAGAATAGGGAAGGATCACGAAAGTTGAGCCTGTGTTTTTTCTCTCTGCTCCCACCCTCTCCTTGTCTTGTTACTATTTTCCTGATCCACATCTCATGAATTTTCTACATAACACCACCACTCAAGTTTGTTGAAGTAGCGAGATAGGAGTTAGAGTACCCTTACAAATCATACAATATCACTGTGGCTTATACTTCATCTGTTACATGGGGGCGATATTAATGCCAGCCTCACAGGGTTATTGTGCAGTTCAAATGAGACAGTATGTAAGGAGGTGTTGGATAGACTACAAACTGTCAAAGAGATGTTGTCAGTGGGAGTCAGTGGGCCTAGCTACATTGAAATCTAGGAGGGTTTCGTCATGTTGTATGAATTGTATTTGTAACTTACTTGGAATTATTACTATGCTTAAATTATGCTTGTACTGTGAAAACTCTCATCTAGGACATAATGAAGGTACTCTGGCAATGAAAGAAGGTGAAGTTCTCTACATTATCGAGGAGGACAAAGGTGATGGATGGACAAGAGCTCGGAGACAGAATGGCGAAGAAGGCTACGTTCCTACGTCGTACATAGATGTAACTCTAGAGAAAAACAGTAAAGGTGCAGTAACTTACATCTAAACTAACCAGGCAGCTTTGTGATGTATGTGACTAGGAATGATAACAAAATGAAAACACATTCAACGGGTGGGAAAACATAAGAAAACTTAAAGGCATCCAAGATTTATTGTTCACTATGTGAGCTGAATGTAGGCTCGATCTTAAAGATGTGAATATTACCATAAGAAACTGTTCTCGTTGACGCTTTACCATTTGAGTGATGTTGGTGTGAAGCTTAATCGGTGCCTTTTGCTTTATGTCCTGCTTGAGTCTGTGTGAAGGATTTGTGTTTTTCTGCCTTATAAATCATAGAATTTGACCTTGGGCAGGAATCCATAAATAAAAGCTCCCCCCAACACACACACATACACACACTTGGCTTCAGAAAACAGTGACTGTAGTGAATTCAAGTAAGTAAAACCGCTCTGAAGTGCTGTGGAAAGCTGACTCCCAAAAGAGCGGTTTGATATAGGAGTTCGGGTTTAGCTATAGTCTCCAAGAAGACAAGTCATAAATAGCTGGCTAATTGGATAAAATAACAATATAACTATTTTCATTTTCCTCCTTATTCTTAACTTTGATTTTCTAAAAGAAGAGAATAACTACTTAGCACAAAATCTCTCATAGTAGTAGGTGAATCAAGAGACCTACAAAATAACCTGGTCCAGTTCTTAGGTGAAAAAAATGGCTTTCTTTTGAGGCCTGAAAATATTTTCAGGCTTACTAGTAATTTTCAGTAATGTACAAGCTCCCATCCAAATTACTCTAATGCTTGTATTTTTATTTGGAAAATATCTTTGGGGAAGAAATATCACTTTAGTAATTATTTAGCATTTAGCAGTTACAGTAGGAAAATAGACTTCAAATGAGCTAAGGCAGAGAGGAAATTTTGAATGGAAATGTACTGGCATATCTTACTTTGAAAAGAAAAACAGCTTTTTCTACTAACTGGGTTGGAGGAAGGTATCTGTACCACCATTTAGAGCATTTCCTCATTTTAGCTGAATCAATTATCAGGATAGATTCTTTTTTCCAATTAAGTGAGGAAGCAGCTACAAGACTGGTCATTAATTTTGCTCATGTTCTAAATTTTTCTGGTGTTTTCAGTAGCTGACTATAAAATGAGCTTAGGGATATTTGGGACGGACACTTTAAACTGAACACCCCTTTTGGTCTTACCAAAGGTCTTCAGTAATTGTTCTTTTCTTTTTCCTCCTGGACTGCAGGTTCCTGAAGAGGGTTTCTGAGGAAATGGGCAAGATGTTGAAGGAGGTTACATGCAGCTGCTTTTGGGGGGAGGGTGTTAGATTGTCAGGCTCAAAGAGAGAGTGAGAGAAGCAAGTTGCATGAGTGCATGCAGACATCGGTATTTTTTACTAACTTCATTAGCATTTCCATACATTGTTTTAAAAAATCATTGTGAGTCCTTAAATTCCTCATTCACAATTATTCACATGAAGGGGGGCGGGGAGCAACAATGGCTAACATTTTCCCGTTTTTTTTTACTGATGTCCATATCAGAAAGAATGCAGAGCTGTCATTAAATTTGTCTTCATTTGGCTGTCGCACCAGGACCATCTCTGTCCCAGCTCTGTTTTAATTGGCTTTTAGATCCATTGTCTGTTAGAGCCCTTGCCATTTGTCAGTGTCTGCCTGCGCCACTTCTGTGTTTGCTTAACATCCTGTCGCATGTGTAGAGTGATTGGGCTAGATTTTTCAGGCATGTTGTTATAAGCCCTTGTTCTCGTCAAAGCTTTAGTTTGTCTTACATTTGTAGTGCAAATCACTTTGTCAAACATCTCCAGCACTAATGTTTCCATCCTAGTATTTGTGTATGCTGCTATAACTTCTCCACTGCAAAACATTCCAGTTTTGGCATTACAAAGAAATAGTTTGTGAACCTGAAGTATTTATGATAAGAAAAAGAACACATCTCTGCTCTAGCCTACAGCCCAGTTGAAAGAACTCTTTGAAGCATGATACATCTTCAGCACCTCAGTCTGGGAAGAATCTATAGTCAGCACTGAAATCCTGGCATAATAAACACAGAAGATAACTCACCACCTCAAGACAAAGGACTGTTGTCAGAAGTCAGCTGCTTCCATTCAAATGCTGCCTTAAACTAGAGTGCCTAAATCTGTTGATTGCCAACACTACCACTACAGTATCCCACAAAGGGCTTGTGTGTCAGCTCAGTGTGACCTCTTTTAACTCTGCAGGGCTGCTGCAGCTGCTGATGTAGCCTCGGTACGTGGCTTTTAGAGCTCTACCATGTTTGATGGTGCATCTTCACATTTACGCATCAAACTAAAGACACGTTCCAGTCCATTTGACTTCACTCAGTGTTTTTATGAGATGTTTTATAGACCCCCCCATGGTCTTTTAATTTGGGGTTACCATGTTCTCATTTGATTATTACAGTGATTGTTTCCAAGTGATGCTTTTGTTTGAACCAGATAAAAGTTAGTGAAATTTCGTAATGATTTATGTGCACTTTTACTTGTAAAATGGAAATTTCTGTATGTTTATACTTGTAAATATAAGTGTTGTTAGTGCCCTATTGCTCCTGTTGTCCTGCCTCGAGTTTGTGCTTCTGTTAATGACTTGTATCTTAACTGATTTCTTCTTAGTGGTGTTTAATAGAGAAATGAGTGGGGGTGGGGGGTTATTTCTAACAATGGAAAATTCATTAATTTGGTTCTTTACTATTTTGAGGGAAGAAAGAATGTGAAATGGTCTGTGTATTGTTGGATTTTAAGCAATATTTTAGAAGCTGTGTGACTGCTTTAATAACTTTTGCCCAGTGTTATTTGAATTGTACTACCAGTTATACTAAAGCTAAATGACAATTGTGTGAAAGTTAATGCCTTCATAAGATCAAGTACGCCCTTGTACACAGCTGACATGTAGTGTATTACTTTTGAGGCTAGTAAACTATAAAGTTTAGATTTTGAATCTTGTTACAGGGTTATTTATATAATGTGACATTATTCAATACTGACAGACTACATAAAGTAGTTTTAAATCCTAGTGCTGTTTGTATTTTAAAGGTTAGCAATGAGGAGGAAATGTGATCTGGCTGTGTTTGTCTTCTGTACAAAGCCTGAAGTGCTTGTGTTGTTTTGGCTGGCAGCCACAGAGGGCAAAGTTTAAGGTTTTCTTGTAAGGACTAACTGTTCTTTTCAAGCTACTGTTTGTTTTTCTAAAAGCAGGATTTGCTTCCGTAGGAGGCAGGTTCCTTCATGTGGAATAGTGCAACCTGTATATGGGTTATTACAATAGGAAGGACATTTGTACTTGCACAGTTTGAATCATTCTTATATTATTCTTAAATTTTAAACATGTGAATTGTCAAAAAAACTTCACTTTTTTTCAATAATTTCTACTCTTTGTGCACATGTTGATTTCTTGATGGTAAATGCTTTGTTTAAGATAGTGTTCTCTGGTGAGAATATTTTCATGGAATAAAACAATCTTTTCATGGTCAGTTAAGTTATATAGTGTGTTATCTCTTATTGCTATGTAAACTAAAGATTTTGTTCCTTGAATGTGCTAAATTCCTGATAATATAAAGTAGATAGCAAGGTACATAAGTGGAAGCATCTGTTTTGAACAATCTTTTTTGAAAAGCAGTTCTGGAAATTTTATTCTAGTTTTTACTTGCATTCAAGCTTTCCCGAAGGAAAAAAAATTGTATTTCTTTACCGTGAATATAAGTTGAGTGTAATAATTTGGATTTTAGGATTTTAAGACCTTTGCTCTATAGTAGCTGCATTGCACAGACTTCCCTCTTGCACTACCTGATCCTCTGCGTCTGTAAGAACTCTCCCTGTACCACGCAGCTTGATCTAGTCACACGCTGGGAGGCACTTCCTGTGCTTCTGCCTGAATCTCTAATCAGTTAGAGGGAGCACCCTTATCTTCTGTTTATCATAAATCGTGTCATATCTGTCATTTTAGCAAGTCTTAATTTCAGAAGATTCATCTTTTTAAAAGGGCTTGTATAAAACTCTGAGTAGCTACTTGATCCTGAACAATGAGGGGCTGTGACTGTTGAGATGGAAATTTGGAGACCCATGCCAAGCTGGAAGGGGGGCACAGGCAAAACAGCAGGAAAACAGTGCCGACAAACTAAAGGGCTTTTACCGTCTGAACTAAGATCAGGGAAGTCAAATCCTACTTGTTGAGGAAAGAAACATCCTCACAATAATATTAACGAAAGCAAAAATATCTTTGGACTTGTCGAAAAGGATAGATTTTCTTTGTGAAGAAGGTATTAGTTTAGGTGAAAAAATGATAAACACCAAACCTATTTCAGTAAGGTCATACTCCTGAAATCAAATATATTCCTAAGTATAATCACTGTTAGTAACATAAGAAACTATAACGAGTATAAGAGATGCCAGAAGATTGGGGGTTGAAGAGTAAATTCAGGTAAATTCAATAGCTCTTAAAAATACTAGATAATTTTGTCAGCATTTAGGAGAAAATGTAATGGGAAAATGACGTAGATCCTAAGAATAAGTAACATAAGATTAGTCTCATTTCTTTCTTTAGATACAATCAAGAAACTACAGGCATAATTGTCTTGATTTCAGCACAATTTTAGCATTTGACATGAGTTCTTGCTCATTTTTGTGAGTAAGATGGCAATTTTATTGTAGAGAGTAGGAGGTTGCAATAAGCTGATTTGGTAAACCCACAATGTCAACCCTGAGAAGTTTTTTGTGGAAAATAAATGTATATACATGTTATGCACCATAATAAAATAAATCTATCACTCAACTTAAAAGAAAATTACCATCTCCTCCTTTGAGGATAACCATTAATACTGGATTTTATCTTTATTCTTTTGTTTTTCTCAGTTTTTCCACATGGGTATTTTTTCCTAAACCCAATCAACTTACTATGTTTTTGAGCTCTGTAGCGATTGTTTCATACTCTGTATGAGCAGAGCTGATACTCAGCCATGCGCAGTGATACAACCATAGGTGATGTTAAATATTGAAATATTTCCATACTGGTTGGTAAACAGTAATTCCAGAAAGTAGTAAAACTGGTTAATCATATAAGTTCTTACACATATGGTTTATCTCAGACCTGCGATGCCTTTCTTGTTTGAGCACTGAGGACAAAAGCTGAAGGGCTTAACTATAGATTTGCTAGTATTTCAGGTTCAGCGATCTTCTTTGGTTTTGTAAGCCCTTGCGTCGAAGAGGGACCTGGGTAACGAAGCTGAGGGAAACTTCTGTTCATCCTGCAAATAAATGCCTTGTCCTGCTCTAGGGGTTGCTGGAAGAGGGTGTGGGTAAACACAGGTGTTTGGGGACATAGCCCCTTGTGTAGTAATGGCCCTTTAGCTGCTTTTTAAAGTTTTGCTTTGGCAACTTACTCTGTGGTCGAGGATGGTCGGTCTTGTATATTGAAGAGATGTGAGGAGAAGGATCCTACCAGGACTGTTAATACTCAGCAGAGTGTGCTCTCCAGCAAGTGATGGCACAACTCCTGCTGTGTTCTCTACCCTCTTCCCTTGGCCGATCTCCAGGTGGGAGTATCGAAGTTGTCCACTCCACCTCCACGAGTATACCTTTCCCCTCGCTCACCTGGGCAGACCAAGCTGCTCGGACTTTAGTATTATTTGAGAGAAAATGAAGTCATTATATGGTAACTTGATGTGAAAGGAAAGTGATGGATCTAAGGCTGAAGAAGTTAATGCCAGCAAACAATGGTTAGATTATTTTAGAAAGAGGCTTGACTTTCAAAAACATCAAGGTAACAGAAGAAGCTTCTGCTGATGACCAGGGAGCATAGTTCCCAGACGCCATTGAGAAAGTAATTAAGGAGAAAGACTATCTGCCTGAACAGGTTTTTAATGCAGGTGAAAGTACCCTATTCTGGTGGGGGGGGGAGGGGGAGACACAAAGGGATTAATAAGAGAAGCAAGCTCCCAGGTCTAAGGTAGGAAGGGATAGGCTAACACTACTGTTTTGTGCAAGTGCAGTCTGGTTTATAATCAGAACTGCCCTTATCTAGAAGCTGGGGACCTCTGAGCCCTGAAGGGAAAAGATAAACACCAGCTGCCAGTCTTTTGGTTGTAAACAGTAAGACCTGAACAGCGAGAACCCTTTTTCTGGATTGGTTCCATCAATACTTTGTCCCTGAAGTCAGGAAGTGCCTTCCTAATAAGGGACTGCCTTTTAAAGTTCTTTTGATGTTGGTCTACCCAGAATTTTATGAATTCAACGCCAAAGATGTCTGAGTGCTCTGCTTGGCCCAAACAATGTCTTTGTTCATCCTCAAGATAAGGAGTCATGAGGACCTTTAAGGTTCATTACCCATGGTACTCCAGGAGAGAGTGTCAGCACTACAGAAGAGAACCGATACAACATCATGAAAGTGGAAAGGATTACACCACTGAAGATGCCATCATAGTTCCAGAAAAAGCTAGGAAAGCCATCAAGCCTGAAACAAATCCTTGATGGAGAAAACTGTCCAGGTGTGCACGACTTCACAGGGTTTATGACAGAGCCAAGTAAGGAAATCATGAAATATTGTGGATATGGCAAAACAGTAACTAAGAAAGGTGAGTGTGTGTGTGTGAAGGGTTTCAAGATGAGGATCTTAGAGAAATTCAAGAGCTGATGATGCCACACCGGAGGAAAGAACAGAAGATGAGTACTTCCCATCCAATGCCAGATGTTGAGGGAGGAGGCAGAAGAAGCCGTGCCAGGAAACAACTTGACATTAGGCAGTTTGGAAGAAGGGTTCTAATTATTCAGACTACTTTGGACTTCTGTGACAAGATGGACCCTTCTATAATATAGACAAGCTAAAGCAAACAGAAAAAGGATTTGTACCGTATAGAAATATTTTCAGAGAAATGAAAAAGCAAAAAACAGAAATTATGATATATTCCCATAAAGTTACACCGAGTGTGCCTGCCTCTCCCGCCTCCCACCTCCTGCATGTCTTCCTCCTCTGCACCCCTGAGACAGCAAGACCCTCCTCTTCCTCCTCAGCCTACTCAGTGTGGAAACAATGATGAAAACCTTTATGCTGATCCACTTCCACTGAATGAATAGTGAATAATCACCATGCTGTACAGTTAATAAACTTACATGTTTTGTTTGTGTGTCTTCACGTAATAATCTAGTGACTACATTATAAGAACTGATGAGATGTTTTGGTGTCAGATTGCTTAAGTATTCATTGTATAGAACATCATGTGCAATACATTCGTGGAAGTGGTAGCTTAACATATGCGTAAGGTGAGTAATATTTAACATAGAATTAATAATGTATTAGTTTTCTTCTGCTTTGTAAGTTTGCTTTCAAATAATTAGGTTACTGTGTGCCTGTCTCCTAATTGGAGGTAATGCATGTTAGCCTACTATCATGGGTGGTTTTTTTTAAAGTAATAATTTCCAATACTGTATTATGAACATGACTAATACTGTATACCGTAAAAGTTTTATAGTGATTCATTCATTAGTGTGCAGGCTGGGCTACCATGAAGCCCTCCCATGAGTTACACTAGACTACCATAAAGCAACTGTATTGCTGCTGCTTCGTTATCAGTGCATGAATTGTTATACCTGTAAATAAATATGAATTTCTTTTTCACATTATCTTTTCATTTTTGATTTCTAGTGTTAGTAATAAGTATACCATCTACAGTGTTTTTATCATATAAGACTATTGATGCACATCTTGTAAATATGATGTAAACTTAGTTATTGATAAATGTAGTACAGTACTGTAAATGTATTTTCTCATGATTTCCATAACATTTTTTCTGTAGTTTATGTTATCAGTAAGGCTTCCAGTCGACAGCAGGTTATTAGTAATTAAACTTATGAAGAGTCAAAAATTATATGTGAATTCGCAACTGCACGGGAGGTAGGTGCTCCTAACCTCTATGTTGCTCAAGGGTCAGCTGTTTAAACAGGAAGGCCCCGCGCCTCTGTGTGAGTGTCTGTGGACACAGGAGTTTCTGTGAGACCTGCCTAGGGGTGGGATTGCTGGGTTGTGGGTTATATTTCTATCCAACTTCAAAAGATAATGCCACATTTTCCAGCCAGAGTGATTGTAGCATTTTTGCACACCTACAGGTTGTGTATAAGGGCTATCTATGCTCCCGTGTTTCCTGGCCAACACTTAGGAGTGAGACTTCAATTTTTGTCAGTTTGGGAGATTTAAAACAGCATTTCTGCGTGGTCTTCATTTGCTTTTCCCTGATTATTGATGAAGTTGAACATCTATTCATGTATACCTTTTGTGTTTTCTGTGAAAAGTCTGTTTGTAACATTTGTCCATTTTTTTCCTTTGGTTGGTTGTCTTTCCATGTTCATGCATGGTTCCCTACATATTAAGGGTGCTAATTGTACTGGTTATCTCTGGCTGTGTAACATAGCTGGTGACTTGGCTCATAGTTTCTCAGGAGATTGCAGTCAAGACGTTGGCCGCAGTCACAGTCATCTCAAGGCTTTGGGGCCTTAGAGTCCCTTCCAAGATCATTTACTTTATTGCTGGCAGGCCTGTTTCTTGCCATGAGTACCTCTTCATAGGGTTGCTTACAGAATGGCACCTTGCTTCCCCCAGTGAGCGCTCCAAGAGAGAAAACAACTCAAGACAGGAGCTGTAGTCTTTTACTAACCTGACCTAAGACTCAACATACCAGTACTTACTCAGTAATGGCATTACTTGTTCATACATTACGTATTCGTTCTATGTGATTAGTGACACAGACCGACCTGTACAATGTGGGACAGCGCCAGAGTGTGAACGCCAGGTGGCAGGGTCCATCTTGGAGGTTGCCTACCATACTAATCTTTTGTCACTTTTGTGTGTTGCTAATATCTCTCAGTTTATTCAGTGTATTTGATAATCATTCAATGAATAGTTCATTTTAATGTAGATCAATCTTTCAAATGTAATACTTTTTTTGTGTAAGAAATTCTTGCTTCAAAGTAAAGAATATATTCTCCCCCTATATTTTTTAATGTGTCTTCTAGCAGACTAGAAGACAGCGGAGTGTATGGGACATAGCCTGCAGTGATGTTTCCCAGGGTGTCTCTGTGGAGCACAGCACCCCTAAATATGGTACTAGGTGTTGCTTGGAGATGGGGCTCCAAATCGCTCCTCACAGAAAGATTCTGCACCAAATGAATTTGGGAAACCTTAGTCATTACCCTGCCCCCCTTTTGCAGAGTTGTGGTAGATTACAAGCAAACCAACAATAAGGACAAACTAACTTAGAGTTCTCAAACTTGTTTGAAAATAGAATCCTCGCAGAATATTGATTAACATCTAATAGACACAGAGAAATGCTGATCTACAATAAGAGACATTCTCCAACAGAATCACAGAATCTTACTTCTGAAAGGATCTTAGGGAGGTCATCTTGCCTTTGGGCAGAAGTACAGCTTAGCCATCACAAAAGAGAACTTGCTTTTTAAAAGCATGGCCACTTCCTAACTTCATACGGGTATTTTTGTTTTGTTTTGGTAAAACATTCCATCTTTAACAATTGTTTTAGGGACAGAGAGGAAGGAGAGGGAAAAACATCAATTTTGATGTTCCACTTATTTGTGCATTCATTGGCTTCTTGTATGTGCCCTAACCAGGGATTGAACCTGTAACCTTGGTGTATTGGGACAATGCTCTAACCGACTGAGCTAGCTGCCCAGCTAGGGCAGCAATTTTATTTTTTAAGAGTTAGCCTTAAACACTTCTTCCTCTGATGTGTACCCTTTTTTAAAAAAGATAGTACTTTGTTTTCTCAATAAGGAGGAACCTGGAGTCAGAATGCAATAATTAAATGACTTAGTTTTTTTGTTCCTGATAGTCGTATAGTATTTCTTAATTCTATCCCTCTAGTTGTCCCTTTGTTTTCTTGCTTTTAAACTATTTGCTTTAGATGTGCTGTGTAGTGGATGTATAGTTATGCAATGTACAGAGTGGTCCCCTGATCTCTTTAGTGGCACCATACACAGTTATTGCAATATTGTTAACTATAGTCCCTAAATATACTTTCTATCCCCATATCCCCATGACTATTTTGTAACGTCTTACTTCCTCACCTTTCTTACCCATCCTCCATCCCCTCCTATCCGGCAACCCTCAGTTCATTCCCTGCACCTATGAGTCTGTTTCTGTTTTGTTTGTACATTTATTTTTTTCTTTAGATTCCACATGTAAATGAAATCACAAGGTATTTGACATTCTCTGACTTCACTTAGCATAATACTCTCTAGGTCCATTTATGTTGTCACAAATGGTCATATTCTTTTTATAGCTGAGTAATATTCCACCGTATGTATATAACGTGTCTTTATCCATTCATCTATTGATGGGCACATGAGTTGCTTTCATACCTTGGCTATTGTAAATAATGTTGCAGTGAACATAGGGGTGCCTATATCTCTTCAAATGAGTGGTTTGGATTTCTTCAGATATATTCCCAGAAGTGGAATTGCTGGATATAAGCTCATTCTATTTTTAATGTTTGAGGGAACCTCCACACTGTTTTCCATAGTGGCTGCACTAATTTGCAGTCTCCCCCACAGTGCATGACGGTTCTCTTTTCTCCACATCCTTGCCAACACTTGTTTTGTTGATTTATTGATGAGTCGTTCTGACAGGTGTGAGGTGATAATATATTATTGTGGCTTTAATTTGCATTTCTCTGATGATTAGTGACACTGAGCATCTTCTCATATGTCTGTTGTATCTGTTCCGGTCTTCTGTCCATTTTTTAATTGGATTGTCTGGTTTTTGGTATTGAGTTGTATGAGCTCTTCATAAAATTTGATATTAATACCTTATAGGATGTATCATTGGGGAATATCTTTTCCCATTCAGCAGGTTGTTTTCATTTTGTTGATGGTTTCCTTTGCTGTCAAAACCTTTTAATTTTGATGTAGTCTCATTTGTTTATTTTTTCTTTTGTTTCCCTTGCCTGAGGAAATTAGAAAAATTATTACTAAGAGCCATGTCAGAGATTTTACTGCCTGTTTTCTCCTAGAAGTTTTATAGTATCAGGTCTTACATTTAAGTCTTTAATCTATTTTGAGTTTATTCTTGTGTATGGTGGAAGAAGATAGTCTTTTTTTATTTTATTTTTTGCATGTATCTGTTCAGTTTTCCTAGCACCTTTTAGATTGAATAGACTGTCTTTACCCTATTGTATATTCTTGCCACCTTTGTCATAGACAAATCGACCTTATAGGTCTGAGTTTATTTCTGGGCTTTCTGTTCTTTTCCATTGTTCTGTGCGTCTGTTTTTATGCCAATACCATGTTGTTTTGATGACTATGGCCTTGTACTGTAGTTTGATACAACGTAGTGTGATTCCTCCAATTTTGTTCTTTTTTCTCAAGATTGCTGTAGCTATTCAGGGTCTTTTGTGGTTCCATGTAAATTTTAAAATTATTCTAGTTCTGTAAAAATACTATTAGTATTTTGATAGTGATTACAGTGAATCTACAGATTGCTTTGGGTAGTAGGGATATTTTATTTTATTTTTTTTTAAGTTTTATTTTATTTTTTTTAGCAAAGCTGCTTTATTTCCATTATGAGGAATGATATCAATGCAGCGTGACTACTGTAAAATGCTACATTTGTACGCGTGGCCTAATGCCTCTGGCAGGCACAGGTTTAGAGTTAGGCTTACTCTCATGTGCCCTCCCTGCGTGAAGTACACGTGGGTGTTTACAGCCTCTGGCCCCTAGTGGCATTGAAAGTTTAGTGTCTACCCACAATTAGGAACCTGCTGGTAACTCCTCTACTTCAAGAGGAGAAATAAAGGCCAGTTTTTAAAATAAGAGAATTGAGTCCATTTTATGAGTATAATAGTTTTGGCCAGAAATCTATTAACATTTACCCTAAAAGTAGATACATGGACAGTCACAAATTATACTTGACTTTGGTAATGTTCTGTTCATCTTGAGTTGGAAGACGGGGGGATATAGATTTGAAAGTTAGCGTCAGAACTGAAGTGAGGTAGCTAACTTCCTCTTATCCAAGCAACTGAAAGGTAAAAGCCTGAAGGTTGAAATAAAGGTGTTTGCTTTTTTCCCTATAAACACTGGTGGGCAGTGCAGTAAGACAGCTCTACGTTAAAATTGTTTTTACATCTCTGCTCCAGACAGCCACAAACAAGGTGCTTTTTATACATCTGCTCACCCATGCATGGAACAAGAATTTTCCAAGGCGTGTGGTGATTGTGGCTTCATAACCTGACCCCAGGTGGCAGTCCATCCCATAACCACATCCCCTGTTCTCTAGTCACTGCTGGACCTCACAATTGCAGCAAATGGTCCTCAGTCAGCATCTGGGCCTCTGTGACAGTCAGGTCCCCGGATGACTTGAAAGGCTGCAATTAGGGAACTCAGCTGAATCTTCTCATTGGTGCCACCAGAAAGTCCGTTCTCAGTTTTCGCCGTTTTGGTCAATAAATGTATTCAGACTGAAGATGGAAAGTCTGTGCACAAACAGGTCTCTGTCAGGGTATCATGTAACGCCAGCGCCTTCTGCGTTTCCAGCTCCATGTTTCTGTAGGCTGTGGGGAAGTCTGGATTCGACCTCCAGTCCAGAATGTTGGTGATGTCTGACTTGAGCAGGTGCCCTGCGCAGGTGTGGTCTCTCTGTCACTTTCCCAAAGGCCGTAGTGGTGCTCTGCAAAGTGTTCAGAGCCCCTCACATATCTCCTTGGGAAAGAGTCACAGGTGCTTCCATTCCATCTTCACTTATATCGACTTTTTCTTTACATTATTCCAGGCATAGAACCATGAATTCCAGAGTTGAGGATACTCTTTAACAGATGGTTACAGATGAGGCAAAATCTGGTATTTTCAGTAAATTTCTCAATCACTCTCCTCAAGGCGTTCTGGGCGTCTTGAGTCAAGGCATCAGCTTTATCCAGTACCACTAGTTTAAAGCCTTTCTTAAATATTGTCCTTATGCTAGCAAAGCTCAGGATTAGTCCCCAAATAGTATCTATTCCTCGGTCATCTGAAGCATTCAGCTCCAAGGCCATGGAGCTGAATTCTTTGTCCAGTTTTTCCCCACAGGCTAGAATGGTAGATGTCTTTCCTGTCCCTGGAGGACCATAGAGAAGCAAGTGGGGCAGTCCATCTTCACTGATAAATTTTTGAATGGTACTTAAAATGTCCCGATGAGAAACGAGGTCACTCAATGTCTCTGGCTGGTATTTTTCAACCTTCTGTGGCTTGGCTTGGCCGCAGGTCTGGGGGCAGTGGGGTGAGGACTGGCTGGGGCCTGTCCACCCAGCCGACCCCCTTCCCTCTGGCAGCCCTCACAGCAGCTGGGCCTGCTCCTACCAGGGCAGGTTCCTGACCTTGGACGCCAAGGGCTGCTGCTGCTGCTGCTTGTGCACTGAGGTTTCCATGGTGGGGTGATGAAGGTGTCCGGATCTGCTGGGGTCAGGTCTCCCCAGGGTCTGCACAGATCTCGGATATTTTAAAATGTTAATTTTTCCTATCCATGAGCACAGTATGTACTTCCATTTATTTGTAACTTCTTCCATGTCTTGTAACTTTCTGAGTACATGTCTTTTACCTCCTTGATTAAATTTATTCCTGTGTTTTTAATGCAAATTGTAAATGGGATTGTTTTCTTAATTTCTATTTCTGATAATTCATTACTAGTGTATAAAAATGCAACCAATTTTGAAATAATGAATTTTGTATCCTGCTACTTTAATTAATTCATTTATCAGTTCTAGTAGTTTTTTGGCAGAATCATTAGTATTCTTTATGAATAATATAATGTCATCTGCAAATAATGACAGTTCTTCCTTTAATGATACTTATTCCTTTCCAATTTTAATGCCTTTTATTTCTTGTCTGATTGCTGTGGCTAGGACTTCCAGCACTATATTGAATAAGAGGTCAAAGTGGACATCCCTGTCCTGTTCCTGATCTTAAGGAAAATACTTTTAATATGAGTTGAGCATGATGTTGGCTGTGGGTTTGTCATATATGCCCTTTATTATGTTGAGGTATGTTCCCTCTATTCCCTCTTTGCTGAGAGTTTTTATTATAAATGGGTGCCGGATTTTGTCAAATGTTTTTTCTCCTTCTGTGATATAATTAAATAATTTTTATTCTTTGTTTATGTGGTGTATCACATTAATTGATTTGCAGATACTGTACTAACCTTGCATCCCAGGAATAAATTGCACCTGACAGTAGTGCAAGATCGTTTAATGTATTGCTGAATTCCGTTTCCTAATATTTTATTGAGGATTTTTGCGTCTATGTTCATTAGGTTATTGGCCTATGTATTTTTTTCTTTGTAATGTCTTGGTCTGGTTTCGGAATCAGAGTAATGCTGGCCTTGTAAAATGAATTTGGAGGACTTTCCTCCTCTTGAATTTTTTAGAATAGTTTGAAGATAGATGTTAATTCTTCTTTGAGTGATCGCTAAAATTCACCTGTGAAGCCTCCCATTCCAGGGCTTTTGTTTGTTGGGAGGCTTTTCTTTGTTGTTTTTTTTTTTAATTGATTATGCTATTCCACTTGTCCCATTTCTCCCCCATCATTCCCCTCCACACTGCACACCCCCTCGCACCCACATCCCCCCCTTTAGTTCATGTCCATGTGTCATAAGTTCTTTAGCTTCTACTTTTCCCACACTGTTATTACCCTCCCCCTATTTTCTACCCACCGTCTATGCTACTTATTCTCTGTGCCTTTTCCCCATCTCTCCTCCCACTCCCCTGTTGCAAACCCTCCATGTGATCTCCATTTCTGTGTTTCTGCTCCTGTTCTAGCTGTTTGCTTAGTTTGCTTTTGTTTTAGGTATGGTTGTTAATATCTGTGAGTTTGCTGTCTTTTTACTGTCATTTTTGATCTTCTTTTTCTTAGATAAGTCCCTTTAACATTTCATGTAATAAAGGCTTGGTGATGATGAACTCTTTTAACTTGACCTTATCTGAGAAGCACTTTATCTTCCCTTCCATTCTAAATGACAGCTTCACTGGATAGAGCAATCCTGGATGTAGGTCCTTGCCTTTCATGACTTGGAATACTTCTTTCCAGCCCCTTCTTGCCTGTAAGGTCTCTTTTGAGAAATCAGCTGACAGTCTGATGGGAACTCCTTTGTAGGTGACTGTGCCCTTATCCCTTGCTGCTTCTAGAATTCTCTCCATTTTAATCTCGGCTAATGTAATTATGATGTGCCTTGGTGTGTTCCTCCTTGGGTCCAACTTCTTTGGGACTCTCTGAGCTTCCTGGACTTCCTGGAAATCTATTTCCTTTGCCAGATTGGGAAAGTTCTCCTTTGTTATTTGTTCAGATAAGTTTTCCACTTGCTCTTCCTCTTCCCCTTCTGGTACCCCTATAATTCGGATGTTGGGATGTTTAAAGATGTCCTGGAGGTTCCTAAGCCTCTCCTCATTTTTTTGAATTCTTGTTTCTTCTTTTCTGATTGGATGTTTGTTTCTTCCGTCTGGTCCACTCCATTGATTTGAGTCCCAGTTTTCCTCCCATCACTATTGGTTCCCTGGGTGTTTTCCTTCATTTCACTTACTGTAGCCTTCATTTGTTCATCTAATTTGTGACCAAAATCAACCAATTCTGTGAGCATCCTGATGACCAGTGCTTTGAACTGTGCATCTGATAGGTTGGCTATCTCTTGGTTGCTTAGGTAAATTGGCTCTGGGGCTTTGATCTGTTCTACTGTTTGAGCTTTTTTTTTTTTTTTTTTGTCTGGTCGTGCCTGTTACATAGTGAGGGGTGGAGCCTTAGATGTTTCCCAGGGCTGGGCAGCCCAGTCGCTGGGTTGTGACACTGTATGTGGGGCAGGGGTCTCGGTGTTTTTAGGTTTTATTTCCCAGCGCTAAGGCCCTGGGTTGCGAGTTCTGTCTCGTTCCCTGTCTTCGCCTGGATTATCTGCGTGCAAATGTGGGACTGCCTGGTCAGCCAGCCACCTTACGCCCGGGGTCCGCTAGCTGCCGCCTGCAGGCCCAGGTGTTCCAGCAGCTGCCTATGTGCCTGGGTCTGCCAACCTCCGCTTCCTCCTGCCACGACTCCTCCCCTCTTACCGGTCTGGATGAATTGTTGTCAGACCTTCGTACAGTTCAATTTTCTTTCAGTTCTGGTTGTTTTCTTGTTTCTAAATCCTTGTTGTCCTTAATTTTGGTTGTGTGAGGAGGCACAATATGTCCACCTACGCCTCCATCTTGGCCGGAAGCCTGTTTGTTGGGAGTTTTTGATTACTGATTTTGACTTTTGTTGGTAGTTATTGGTCTGTTCTGATTTTCTGTTTCTTCTTGATTCAGTCTTGGAAGACTATGTTTCTAGAAATTTATCAATTTTTTTGGATTGTCCAATTTGTTGACATATAGCTGTTCACAGTATTTTCTTACATTCCGTTGTATTTCTCTGGTATTAGTTATTACCTCTCCTCTTTCATTTATGATTTTATTTGGGTTCTCTCTGTCTCTCTTTAGCAGAGTTTGGCTTTTTATTGAACATGTTATGAAAGAGGTTTAGTCAAGAAGACCAAAGCACTTGTCTTTAACAGATTCCTCAGATAGTTTCTTTGCTTCCACTTCCTTCTCAGCTGGGGCAGCAGTGGTGCAGCAGTGGTGGAGGAGGCAGGACCTCCTCCTGGTGCAGTACCTGCCCCTGTGGCAAGTCTGCCAGCCCCTACACTGCAGATGAGGCTCCTTATGTGGACATTGACCAGAGCCTTTGCAAATGAGCCTGGTCAGAAAGCTTCAACATTTACACTGGCTGCTTTTAATGCGGGCAGTGATCATATCCTCTGAGACTGTTACTCTCTTCATCGTGTGCAGTATGAGGGCCAGGTGGATGCAGGTGAGCTCTGAGATGGAGATGGAGGCCACTGTGTGGGTGAGTGCTGGGTCAGCACCGCCAGGCACTGTGCTGATTGCCTGATGAAGTGCAGGTGTCATCCCAACGTGAGCTCAGCTTCTTTAGGACCAAGTACATTATTGGCAGCTGGGGAAAGCTCTCTTATTTTTCTTGATGAATCTAGTTAAAAGTTTATCAATTTTTTTGTTTTGCTTTCAAAAAACCAGCTCTTGTTTCATAATCTTTTGTATTGTGTTTTAGACTCCATTTTGTTTATTTTTATTCTGCTCTTTGTTATTTCCTTCATTCTACTCACTTTGGAATTTGTTATTTTCTAGTTCCTTCAGGTGTATAATGTTAGATCGTTAATTTGAGGTTTTGCTTGTTTATTGACATAGGCCTGTGATGCTGTAAATTTCCATCTTAGAACTCCTTTTGCTGTGCCCCACAGATTTTGGTCATTGTTAACCTGTCCGTTGTTCAGTAGCGTGTTGTGCAGCCTCCGTGTGTTTGTGTGTTTTCTCAGTTTTCTTCATTGGTTTTGTTTCATACCATTGTGGTCGGAGAAGATGCTTGGTATGATTTTAATCTTGTTAAATTTATTGAGACTTGTTTTCTGGCCTAACATGTGGTCTGTCCTGAAAAATGTTCCATGTGCACCTGAAAAGAATGTATATTCTGCTGTTTTGGGGTGAAATGCTCAAAGATATTGATTAAATCCATCTGGTCTAGTGGGTCGTTTAAGACTGCTGTTTCCTTGTTGATTTTCTGCCTGGAAGATTTGTCTACTGATGTCAGCGGGGAATTGACATCCCCCACTGTGTTGCTCTCATTCTCTCCCTTTATGGCCGTCAATACTTTCTTTATGCATTTATGCACTTCTGTGTTAGTTGTACAAATGTTTACAAGGGTTGTATCATCTGGTTGCTTTGCTCCCTTTGTCGTCATATCATGTCCCTCTTTGTCTCTTACTATAGCCTTTGTTTTAAAGTCTATTTTGTCTGATAAAAGTATTGCTACTGTAGCTTTTTTGTTTCTATTTGCATGAAATACCTTTTTCCATCCTTTTGCTTTAGTCTCTGAGTGTCTTTCGATCTGAAATGGTGTCTTGTAGATGGTGTCTGTGTGCATCTTGTTTTCTCACCCACTCAGGTGCTCTGTCTTTTGGTTGGAACATTTAATCTATTTACATTTGAAGTGATTATTGATAGGTACAGAGTTATTGCCATTTTATTATTCATATTTAGATTCCTTTTTTTTTTATCCTCCTTTTTCTTAAGTCCCTTTAACATTTCTTGTAATAGTGGTTTGGTGGTGATGACCTCCTTTAGCTTTTATCTGGGAAACTCTTTAGCTCTCATTCAATTTTAAATTAAATTACTGGGTGCTCTTGATTTTGGGTTCTTTTTTTGTTTAATCACTTTGGATATTTTATGCCAGTCCTGCCTGGCCTGCAAAGTTAATGTTAAAAAAATCAGCTGAGTCTTATGGGCATTCCCTTGCAGGCAACTAATTGTCTTTTGCCACTTTTAAGATTCTCTTTTTGTCTTTAACCTTTGCCATTTTAATGAAGATGTGTCTTGGAGTGGGCCTCTTTGGGTTTATCTTGTTTGGGACTCTCTGCACTTCCTGGACTTAAGTATCTACTTCCTTTGCCATGTTAGGGAAGTTTTCTGTCAATATTTCTTCAAATTTATGCTAGATATTGTCCCAGAGGTCCCTTAAACTATCGTTATTTTTAATACTTTTTGCTGTTGTTTTTTTTAAATCACTTTTTTATTGTTGTTTGGATACAGTTGTCTCCATTTTCCCACCAGCACTTCCCCCCACCCCACCCATTCCCCTTTTTACTGTTCTGAATGGATGTTTTTTGTTACCTTGTCTTCTAAATAGTTGATTCTGATTCGATCCTCTGCTTCATCAGACCTGCTGTGGATTCCTTCTAGTGTATTCATTTCAGTTATTGTATATATTTTTGTTTTATGGTTTTTATGTCCTTTTTATGCTTACTATCTTAGTGCAAAATTCTGATTAAGTTCCTTGGATATCCTCATAGCCAGTGTTTTGAACTCTGTATCTGGTAGACTTCTTGCTTTCATTTCATTTAGCTCTTTTTCTGGAGACTTCCATTATTTCATTTGGGACGTTTGTCTCCCTATTTTCCTTGCATCTCCGCGTATGTTAGGTAGATCTGCTGTGTTGCCCAGTCTCGGCAGGGTGGCCTTATATAGTACGTGTCCTGTGAGGCCCGGTGGCACAGTCCCCCTTATCCCCTGATCCAGGGGCTCTGGGAGTGTCACTTGTATGGGTGGTATGTGTTCTCCTGTTGTAGTTGTGCCTTGACAACTGTTGGCACATCAGTGAGTGGGATTGGCCCTCGGGCCGACTGGCTATGAAGATTGGCCCCAACCACAGAGTATGAGCTGCCATGCCGGAGCTGACCCCCAAGGAGCGAGATTCACCCCAGTGGGGTCTGTTTCCTGCTGAGATCTCTCTTTGAGTGTGCCAAGTGTGGAGCTAATTAATCGGGTGGTGGTCTGTGTGGTTGAAGCTGCCCACCAGCTATGTTGGTTGTGGGTCTTCTTGGGAGGGACTGGCAAAGGTCAATGTAAGATGCTGCTTGTGACCAGCTCGGGGCTGCCTGTTCGGAGTTACAAGGTGATCCACAGCTGGTAGCTGCCTGTGCTGGCCTGGATGCACGTGGGAAGGGCCACACTGCAAACTGAGGCTGGTGCCCCCAGAACCAGGCCTGGGGCAGGTCAGCAAAAAGCCCAAGGCACCCTGACTTCTGCCACTGCCTGCTGGCTGCCCACAAGGCTCAGCCGCTAAAAGCCCCTTGGGCAGAAGATGAGTTGGGTGAGGCAGGGTCCCAGGGAGTCATCAGGGTGGAGCTGATGGAGTTCGCCAGGCTAATGCAGAGTCAGGTTTAGCTGTGTGGGGAGTGGCGAGGGGTGGCTCAACACGGAGACATCGGTGGCTGCCCCCCAGCCCTCTCACTCCGGAGCCACACAATCCAGTTTCTCCCTCCATGTCTCTGACACCCCCTGCATCCCTGAGCTTGACCAGAGGGGTTTTTTTTTGTTTTTTGTTTTCTAAGATTGACTGCAATTTGAGAGACGCTGGATATAAAACTATTGTATATGGTCCCAGAATTATTTAGAAGATAGGATGAAAAGCAAATTGGTGTTTGACAGCTGGTGGCAGAGTGATATAAATTTATTTTAAAACCTTGTATTCCAAGTTTTCTATAATAGAAAAAAATTAAGAGGGATACTGATAAACTAGAAAGTATCCCCTTTGGAAAGTCCAAAACCTAGAAAACTTACATGAATCAGCTAGAGGGGAAAAAAATGACAGTCAATTATTTTGAAATACGTGACGTGATGGCGTTATGTGTACCAGCACCTGGGTGCTCGCTCTTTGCCAGGTGCTGCGCAGCAAGCCCCACAGCTCAAGTTTAAACCGAGGTCTCCGGGAGCCTGCTGTATGTCTTGTCACTACTCACGCCGCCTCCTAAGCCAGAAGCCATACATTCTCCACGCCAGTGTCATTAATCCTCATTTACTATCAGGATGTAGTGGCTAGGGAAGAGAGTGCTAGAAAGGTAGGAGGCAGAATTACTGTATTAATGATGCTTGTTTAATAGTAAAGAGACTGGATACAATTGTTTGACAAAAAGATATATTTTCATATGGCTATTTACATTTTTTCATATTTAGTTAAAGAATATCATACAACTGATACCTTCTGAAATGTTTCATGCTTTTAAATTCTTTTCTATGTACACTTTTCTAGCATGGAATTAAAACTAAAATGGTCAAATCCCTTGGTAATAGAAAGCAACCAGTCAACGCAGCTACTAGGGCTGTTCTTGAATTTGAGGATCAACATTAGCAATAGTTACCTTAAAATAAATTACTTATTTAGAAATCAGTAGTAATTTTAAACAATTCATAAATAAGTGTGCTGTGTGCAATTTACATGTTTAATATCCTGTGGATACTAAATCTGTCTATTGTCAGATTTGCACATTATTACTTTTTCAAATGATAAGCTTTTCCAAAGCAGAAACTGGAGAAGCCTGAAATAATACCCTAAGGCTCTGCGGAGACCCATCAAAGCTCCGCTTGCTTTACAGGAGGAGGTTCCAGTTTACGTGAAAGGACAGTTAAAATCTGGTTGAATTTCTCGTATCTCTCTGTTGGGTTAACTTGTGCGCCTTTGCTGCCCCACAGCAGCCGCATCTGAAATTCAGTCTTGAAGATTTCGCTCATTTCTTCATCCGGTTGAAAACCTAGTATAAACAAAACAAAACAATGTTTTTTCAGTTCCGCCTAGAACAGTGTTGAAAATAGGCTGAAAACTTGCTTGTTTAAAGTAGGATCAAAATGAACTTTCTCTCTCAGAGCTTTAAAGCATCCCCCAAGGGAAAACCCAGGCCTGCTGAGTGTCCGGAGGGCAGAGGCCCACTCTCGAGGCCCTGGGCACCTTCAGGGAAAGGGCAGCAAGCCCACCGAACAGGACAATAAAACGCGGGCCCACGAGCCACTGTGGGTTGTGCTGCGAGGAGTGTTCAAAGTACCTTTTGGGTTTGTTTTTTTTTTTACAGCTTTATTGGTGTATCATTTACATGCCATGATTCACCCATTTCAGCTGCCAGTGGACTTACAATAGTAAATTTTATAGTGTACAACCGTCAGTCACCACCAGTTTAATGCTAGAAAATTCTCTAGTAACCCTTTGTAGTCAACCCAATTCCTACCCCAGACGCCCACCAGCCACTAATCTTTTTGTTGCTAGTGTTTTACCGTTTATAGAAAGTTGATATAGATGGACTTATATAATGTGGACTTTTTTATATTACTGGCTTCTTTCACTTAGTATGGTGTTTTTGAGATTATTCAATATCATTGCTTGTTATCAAAAATTCCTTTTTATTGCTGACCAGTATTCAGTTACGTGGACATAGGACATTTCATTTATCCACCCACCAACTGGTGGACGCCTGGGTTGGTTCCAGTTTCTGAGTGTCATGAATAATGTCGAGTCTCTGCGTGGACATGCGCTCACATTTCTCAAGGAGTGGAACTTCTAGGTCATATGGTAAACATGTTTACTTTTAAGAAACTGTCAGACTCTTTTCCACAGTGGTTCTCCCATCTTACATTCTCATCAGTAACGTGAAGATTCTGTTTTCTCCTCATGCTGCCAACTGTTAGTCTTGTCATTCTAGGTTGTGTGTGGTGGTATCTCATTATGGCTTAAATTTACATTTCCCTTATAACCAATCCTTTGACTATCTTTCCATACAGTTGTCATTCCTTTATCTTCTCTGGGGTAGTGTCCTTTCAAATCTTTGTCTATTCAAATCTCGTTTGTCTTCTCATTGAGTTCCAAGAGTTCCTTATATAAACTAAATATAACTCCTTTATAGATATATGGCATGGGGCAAAGCAGCTTTACAGTTGTGAGTGTACAAGTTTATTCTTGTATTAATTATTGATTATGTTCCTTGCAGGCAAGCGTAAACCTACTTTTGCCCCATCCAGTATGTTTGTCAAATATTTTCTACTAATCTGTTGGCTGCCTTTTAACTTTCTTAACAGTGTCTTTTGAAGAGTAAAATTTTAAATTTTGATTTATCAGTGTTTTCTGTTATGGTTCATGTATTTTGGTATCCTAAAAAAACTTTGCCCAACCCAAGGGCACAATGAATTTCTCCTGTTTTCTTACAGGAGCTTTATACTTACTTTTACTCATATTTTGGTTCTGTGATCTATTTTGGATTATTGTGTATGGTATGAGGTAAAGATTAAGTTTTTTGCATAGAATATTCAAGAGTTCCAGCACCATTTGCTGAAAGACTATATTTTATACAATGAATTACCTCGACACTTCTGTCAAAAATCAATTGACAACCATACATGTGGGCTTGTTTCTCTACTCTCTTCTCTTTTATTAAAAGAGAATTATCTGGTCTACCCAAGGCCAAAGATGCTCAGTCAACTCTATTACAGAGGGGGAACCTCTAGCCAGAGTCACACAAGCAAGTGGTTCTCATCCTTGATTATTGCTGGAGGAGGCTGCTCTGTCATGGACCAGCCCCCACTGTCTAGGTCACAGGATCTTGGTAGTTGAGAGGCTTTTAGTCCATTTTTCCCTGTTAAGGCAGAATATCTGTGATAACCAACCAGAAGCCAGGGGACAACTTTCATTCATCCGGTTGATAGGTTTCAAGCCCCTACCCTGGGATGGGTGCTGAGGGTGTGATGGTGAGCAAATCTCTACCCTCGCTGGGTTCACAGTCATTCCCAGCAGTGGGAACTTGCTAGGTCAACCTGTAGCAGGATCAGCTGAGAAACACCAGGAGGTATCTGTAAAGTAACTTGCTGTAGAACAGCGTAAAGCTTAAAGCACATTTTTGGCTTGGGCAGCATCCGAAGTGATGCATGCATTGGCCCTGCATAAGCAGGCACTGTGATCTCCAGTGAATTACGCGCTTTTACTGTTTGAGTTCTGCACTGCTAACCTTGAAGAACTCTGAGGGGAAAAGCATGAAACCGCCAGATGATGCTTATATATAATGCAGACACAGTGCAAACTGTTCAGTCCTGAATTCTGGTTCTGAAGCAACATCTTGGTTTTAGGACGAAATAATAGGCACCTCCCACCCCATATAGTTCTTAACCTTGTGGATCAAACTGTGGGTCCTTGAAGAATTTTAAAAATTATATAGTGAGGAGGAGAAAGTAATCATCCCTGATAAGTTCCAAAGAAAAGTCCTTGTTTTTGCATTTGCTTCCTAAATGGGCTTTTTGCCGCTCAGCCTTCAGCCCTCCAGACTTCCTTCCTCCACCCAGATGCCAGATTCAAAACACCAGTCTGACCGCGGATGACGCCCCCCCCCCCATTTTCCACTGGCCCTTCCTCGGCCCTGCCCTATGTGGAAGGCCCTCCACCTGTACCCACTCCCTTCCTCAGCCTGGCTGGCCATTCCTTAAGGCACACTTGACCCTAATCCAAACCCAGCTACCTGTATTTTGTACTTTTCCCCGAGCTCTTTCAGGGCCTTTGCTCGCGTTGGCCCCTTTGATGCGAAGAGCAGGGGAGCTGTGTTCCCAGTGTTCCCAGTGCAGCTAAGTGAAGTCAACCCCAGCATCGTGTTGGCCCATCACGCCTTCCAATAGTGGTTATTAGGGGTTGTAATGGTAGGCAAGCTGACCAAATCTTTTTTGACCTTTTCCCTCTGTTTATTCTATACCAATGACCCAACAGAATACATACAATGAAGAGGGAAACAGGATCTGTAAGTCATCTAAGAATTAAGAGAAAGTGGTCAATCATATGGGAAATGGGATTCCCACACCCCAGGCTTTCCTCCTCAGCGTTATTCTAATCGAGAACACCCAGGCTCTTCACTCCTTCATCCCAGTTACTGTGCAGAGCGGACTGCGGCCCCCAGACAGCAGCCCCTACCTTCCAGGATCCTCTCGGCATTCAGCCGGTAACTGCCTGCAGCCTCTGCCATGAGTCGGGCTGTTGCCAAATGGTTCATCATAATCTCGCAGCTTTCATCATTTTTTTCCCACATGTCAGTTCCTTCAAAAGTGACAGCCTGCCGTTCCATTAAGGTCACGAGAGGCATCAGCAGAGGGACTGATACACTGTTTGGGAGGACACATGTGGACTCTGAAAAACACAGGGTAAAATTTTCCATGTCATTTTTTTTTTCAAAGTCAAGCAGAAAGAATTCCAGTTCCAGATGACGATGTAGGAGAATCTTAGACCCACCTCCCGCCATAGACACGTTGAATCTTCAGCTGAATATGGAACAACTTTGAGAGAGGCCCGCATAGGAACAGGTAGGAAAGCCTGGGGCATAATTTCACCATAAACCCCAATCCTGGTGCAGTGACCCACAGTCTGGGGGGAACTCAAACCCTGGAGCTTCTACCAGAGGAGCAAAGGGTTTGAACCCCACACTGGGCACCCCAACTTGTGTCTGAGATATAAGCCCCCAAAACCAATGGGGCTCAAATACATGAGACCTACAAGGCTATAATGATCTGATAAACAGCTCTTAAGGGGTTCACACGTTCTACTGCACCTGCCCAAGGACTCTGTGAAAAGGTAGCTGACTGAGAGGTGCTCAGGCTTGATGTGAGAGCCTGGGGCAGTCCTCTGACTCGGCGCACACCCAGGGCCTGCCAGCTGACAGGTGCCTCATTCTAGCCAGTGGGTGCCATCTTTTTCCTTCCCTTCTTTTTTTAAATATTGGGTTCCCTCCTCTCCTCTTTTTTTCTGTGGGAGCCATCTATGAGCTCTCCCTTGCCTTTGCTCCAGCTCAATGGTACATCCCGGAAAGGAGCTCCTACCCTTACCTGGCACTTGATTTTTGCAGCTGCCGCCAGGGGACATCTACATTGCCTGGCTCTGGGGGCCAGTGTGGCTTATACCCGTCGGTCCCCCAGGACCGTAACCAATGGAGAGAGAGTTCTTAAACAACTACTAGGGCACAGTGAGAGGCAACAGTGGCCTATGAGCTTATCATCATAACTGCAGCCGAGGAGCAGGCGTCTAATGAAACACGCATCTCAGGGTTGGCTGTAATCCTTTGCAGAGACGTCAGAGAATGGGCACTATCTTTGTGCTCTCCCCTGCTGTGGTCCAGACCACCAGTATCTCCCAGAGGGGTGCTCTCCCATGTATCTGGTGCCCCGGTTTTTGTGGCTGCCACTCAGGGAATGCCTTGATCACCTGGCTCTGGGTGGCCAGGGGAGCTTGTGTTCATGGGTTCCACTGGACTGTAATAACTGGAGAGACGGTTCTTGGCAGGCTCCCCTCTCCCCATTGCCCAGGGCACTGGGAAGACAGCCGACTGAAACACAGGCCTGTGTCTTGTCCCGGAGCTTTAGCCTGCGGGACAGATTGCAGGTAACGGCACCCAGCTAGGGGCCTTCACAGGAGTTCTTGGGGAACAGGCTGGTGGGCAACACATCTGCACACTCTTTCTCAGTACAGTTCACCAGTTCTTCCAGAAAAGAGCTTACACACTTGTCTAGAGCCCTGGTTTTGTAACTGCCACCCAGAGGACACCTCCAGATTGCCCGATGGCCGGTGGGGTTTATATTATACATGCTGTAGCATAGGACTGTATGTATTTGCATATATAATTCAAAATGGATTAAAGACTTAAATGCAAGACCTAAGACCATAAAACTCTTAGAAGGAAACATTGGTCTTGGCGATGATTTTTTGGATGTGACGCCAAAAGCAAAGTAAACAAGTGGGACTATGTCACACGTTAAAATGTGCTGCACAGCAAAGGAAACCATCAACGAGATGAAAAGTCACCCTACAGAATGAAAGGGAATGTTTGCAAATCATGTATCTGATGAGGGATTAATATCCATAATACATATATAAACAACTCACAGAACTCAATAGCAAAAAACCAAAACAGACAAAAAAGAAAAACCCTGCAGCGGACCCAAACAGACGTTTTTCAAAAAAAGGCATACAGATGATCGACAGATGTGTGAAAAGAAGCTCAAAGTCATCCATCATCAGGGAAAGGCCAGTTAAAACCACAAGAGGTATCACTTCACTTGTTAGAATGGCTATTATAAAAACGGTAAGAAGTGTTGCTGAGGAAGTGGAGAAAAAAGAACCTTCTGCACTGTTGCTAGGAAGGCAAATTGGTGCAGCCACTATGGAAAATAGTATGGGGGGTTCTCAAAAAATTAAAGACAGAACGACCATATGATCCAGCAATTCCACTTCTGGGTATTTGTCCAAAGAAAACAAGAAACACTAGCTCATCAACAAGATACACGCACCCCCGGTGTTCACGGCAGCATTATTTACAACGGCCAAGACACGGAAACAACCTAGGTGCACATCGGCAGAGGCACGGATAAAGAGGCGTGTGTATTACAACGGATCATTACTTAACCATGAGAAAGAACGATACCCACCACCTGTGACAACGTGGATTGTGAGGGCGTCACTCTAAATGAAATGAATCAGTCAGTCACATGTGCTCTCACTTATATGTGCAATCCAGAAAAACAAAACAAAAAAACCCCCGAGCCCATGGATGCAGAGAACAGTCTGGTGGTTGCCTGAGGCGGAGGGTGGATGACATGGGTGAAGGGGGTCAAAAGGCACAAATTTGCAGTTATAAAATGAGCATGGGAACTAGAATCAATATTACTGTTACGGCACATTTGAAAGTAAGTACATCTTGAAAGCTCTCGTCACACAAAATATTTCTGTGACAGTGGTGACGGACGTTAACTGGACTTGCTGTCATGATCATTTTGCAATACATACCAATATCGAACCATTACACTGTACCCCTGAAACTAATACAAGGTTATGTCAACTATACCTTAATTTTTAAAAAGATAAAGACAGAACGAAGTGACTGGTGGCCCGTGTGTTTTTTCAGCAACTGTAGACCTCCTACGTGTGGTGTCATCTGATAGAAACTTTGACACATCAAGAATCCTGCAGATAACTCACTCGGGGACGCATAGCATGCCCTGCTAAATGCTTTGGTCAAACCAGAAGAACAGATACGACCTTTTGGTCTTACAGCCGCCCAGGGGGCAGCCACCAGGCCCTGCGCTCACCTCTGCCTTCATGCAAGACCCTGCTGAACGGCTTCAGCTGCTTCTCATAGAGGATGGCGCTTTGGGTGTGCTGGCGCCGTAGCGTGGTCCACGTCTTTTCTAACCTCGTGATCTGGAAGAAAGAAAGATGTTACCATTTTAGAAAGGGCCGTTTTAAAATTAACTGCTTGGTTTAAGTTGTGGCATAGATGACAGATGCACATGGTAAACACATCTGAGCAGGTGACTTCAGTCAGCTTTGCTCTGACGGCCCATACCGGGCGGCCCGCCCACCAGTTTCCTGTGCCCGCATGCACTGCTGGAAAATGAATAAATGCATGTCACACTCCACATATTCTTTGTTCCTTGCTTGGAAGTCATTTCACAGGCATATATATATATATAAAAAACAGCATTGAACAGCTTATTTTGTTACACTTCTGCATAATATTCCATTTTTTGGATAAACCATACTTTAGCCAGTCACCCATAGATGAAGGTTTCCAATCTGATTTTCTACCACAAAAGTACCTTGTAAAGATGTCGCAAATGTGTACATGTGTGGAAATGTCTGGAGGATAAGTTTTCGGAAGTGGAACTTCAGGGTCAGAGTACATTTATTTAGGTCCGGAGGGGAGCTGCCAGCCGGCTCCCTCAGAGGTTCTACCGATGAGAGGTGTGGGGACGTGAGGTGCACCGTAGGTAGTAAGCTCTGAGACTCCCCAGAGTGTCCAGGCCACGTGATGCCACCACTTGTTCCCTTACACTTCTTTTGGGATAATGTCCACACCAGCACGTGCCACTGACTCTGACGGCCCTACGATAAGTGGCCGCCCACGCACACCCTGCCACCAGCAAACCTCAGTGTCTGGAGTTTTCTACATGAAACAAAGGAGGGAGGGAGGGCACTAATGTTTAAGGAATGAAAGTCAACTCAGGTATTTGAGGAATTTCATTTAATCCTCGCAATACCCTATGAAGCAGGTATTTTGGCCTCATTTTACAGATCAGAAAACAGAAGAGATTAGGTAACTTGCTCAAGGTTACACTGCTGGTAACGGGCAGAGCTGAGATTCATTTCGAAGGCCTCTGAGAACTCCCGTGTGTTCCATGTGACAGGGGAGAAGGATCAGCACCAGCAGATTTTCTGGGAAGGGAAGGATGTGGGCTGGTCTGCCTCTGGCCACCCACATGCTGCCCTCTCTCCTCACATTCCCACATTCTCCTCCTCAGCCCTCAAGCATGCCCCTTCTGAAAGAAGCCCTTGTCTCTCAGCTAAGCCCATATCCTGCTGGGTGCAGGGTTGGGTGGTGACACACAGAAATGACATGAGTCCTCTGGGGTTTTCCCTGGATCTACCACTTCCCTCCCAAGCAGTGCTCTGGCTCACCCCAGGGCCCTGAACACGGGGGAGGACTAGGTCCCCTCGTTGCTGAGGTGCTCCGGGAGGGAAGAGCCTGAGGTTGCTGGAGGGGAGGGAGCCGCTTACAAAAACCACGCTCTGGGATAAGTCCCTGACCGCTGAGTTTGAAGTCATGGACAACAACCAGCTAATGCCACAAAACACCCCCTTTACCATGCTGTGAGAGAGCTTTGGGCTGGAAGACTGTACATACAGCTCAGCTTGTGGGCTCAGCCCTCCAAATTATATGCAGGTTTGGATAAGAGCAAACAAATCTGATGCAAATTAAAAACACTTGAATGAAAAATTAGAACTCCTGATATTATAGAAGTCAGTATATCATGAAAATATGGCTAAGTTTGCTTATTTCCAATATCACCCCTACTAAATTCTGGTGCACCTAAAGAATTTTGTAAACTCTTGGAATACTACATTATAATTGGAATTGACAGCCCCTCCCCAAATTTTCCTGGTGAAGGAGCTAAGCTGTTTGGCTTCTTGTTTTTAAGGTGACCTTGCTTTCATCCAAGGAAATTACGTTCCTAACATGCCCTGCAGGACATGTGACAGTAGCTGCCTCCCCAGTGGCAAAGTTGGATTTCCAGTGAGAACCCGTCAGGATTTCCAAGACAATCTGTGGCTATGAAACAGCCAAGCGAGATGACGAGCGGTTTGGGTCACTCTGCAGACTGGGCTGCAAAGCAAGTCCTCTCCACACCTAGGGCTTGGTGGACTGGAAGTGGGGAAGCTGGATCTGAGAACGCGGGACTGCAGGACCGTGTTCCTCTCTGAGGTCCATTTGATTTCAAATACAGGTTTTCAGTGCTGACATCCTAAAAACAGCCTGTCAAAGAAGATCAATTCAAAGTGCCTGATTTCAGAAACTTTCACTAAAGGGTTATATGGCAGGCAGGTGGTTCAGAAATTTGAATTTTTTAATAAGAGAGGATGTTTTAGGTAACTTGAGGAGCATCCTTTGAGATAAACCACTCCAGGGATTCTCAGATATAAGCTCCCAAATGGCTGCCCACGCACCTGGTGACCTGGACGGAAGCAGCCTTTCTCATACAACACACCTGCCCCAGACATGTCACCCCAGCTGGTTCTTCAGGGACACTGTTCTTGGTGATGAGTCTTATTGCACCTCAAAGAGAAAGTGTGGGCTGTTGGCAATTACCCTGTTTTTTAAGAACAGCCAAAGTACTTAGGACACTACTCTTGGTTGATTAGTCAAAGCAGCTTTCATTAAGATCCAATTTACCTTTTGAGAGTAACAAAGATCATCTGTGATTGGCTACACACCGGCTTGCAGACCACTTTGCAGAACGTGCGCTGTGCACGGGCCCGCAGGGCTGCACCAGGCCGGTGGAAATTTACCTGAGGCATTTCCAGTGCTTTCATGATGGCGGAGAACGAATAGAGGTCCCCCATGGAGTCTTTCAGTTCCACCGCCACCTGGATGATCCGATTGAGGGTGGCTGCTCGGTCCTCCAAGGTGCCCGTGCAGCCTAGGATGTCCACAGCAATGCCGATGGCCATGGTGCTGTGTCTGAGGGAGGAAACCAGTGGTCAGGCCCAGGGTCAACGGGACTAGCAGGGAATGAAACCAAACCAGCTGGGAAAAGGGCTGGCTTTGCACCATTCACTGCTCTCGTCCTGAGATGTGCTGGTGGCTCAGACAGTTTGGCTGCGGATTTCAACACAGGCCACGCCCACCAGGACAGCAGCTGGACCGGACAGGGCCTCGGAAGCTGCACTTTGCGGAGGCAAATAGGACAGATGCCCCAGGATAGGGCATTGCTCAGGCCTGGACCTGGGGGCATGAGGAGGGCCCTCTTCAGGTGAAGTCATGTGGCTCCTTGTACCTTCCGCCATGAGAGGTCCAAGGAGCCACAAGGTCCCCTCAGCACACTGGGGAACCCTTCCTTGGGGAAGCTCTGGCCCTCCTCCACTGAGCCCCCCCGCACTGGGGAAGGGATGGAAAGATAAAGAATATGCTTGATCCAGAAAGACACAAGGGTGTCAGAACCAAGAAAGGAACGAGAAGCTAGGGATGGAGTGTCTGCGACTCTGGTTAAGGGAAAGTGAGTGGGGACATGGGCAAAGACCGAACAGCAGGCTGGCAGGATGTCCCTGTGAGGTCGGACCCAAATAAAACAGAAATCTTGTTTGTATCTGCCTACAGTCCTCCCTTTTCTTGTCCTGAACTACACAGGTCGACCTCGCAAACCCAGAACGGGAAACGGGTGACCTTCTGTCGACATGACGGTGGGACCAGTACAAATGGGGTTGTGGGCAGCCTCCTTCATGGGGGGCAGATAACGCAGCCTGTCATTGCTTCCTTCCCTCCGAAAATCAGGGCTGCGGAGTGGACTGCGCTGGGCCACACTGGCCCCGATCACACTTTGTCCAGGCTGGGAGACCAGTGCTGGAGGCGAAGCCCTAATTTGTAGCGTGGTTACTAAAATACATGTCTTTGAATCTCCGGGGCCACCTTGTCTTGAAAGTTCAAAGCTAAGGATGCCACTCCATGGCCGTGCTTGTCTCTGTGCCCACGGATGTGGTCTCTCTCGCTCTCCTTGAGCAGAGCGGGGCACAATTCACCTAGTACCTAGCATTACCAGTTTCTCTTGTCGACAGATGGCCAGCCTAAGAAAAAGTCTTAGAAAAGTTTACTTCAGCCAAACTAACAGCAATTGCCAGAAAGCAAAATCTCAATGGATTGAGAAAGTGCTCCGGAGAATGGCAGTTTTGCAGCTTATTTGATACATTAGAATCAAAGGAGGAGACATAAGAATCCACTGGTGGCAGATCAGGGAGGCCGGAGAAAGCAAAGCGCAGCAATCTCCGACATCAGATAAAAAGCAAAACGGAGAGACGGGTACTTCTTCTACGTGGTGGGGACAGGACAGTTAACATTCACAGTGCAGAGCTGGTATGTGGGCAACAAGATAACACCGTGGTCTCCTGCTCCAGTGCAGTGGTTGTGCCTTTGAGGGGTCAGAAAGAAAATCACTCTGGCATTTAAAGGTATGTTATCTTAGAAGCACGAAAACAACGGACAATATCAAAGTTAAAGACTGACCTTTGCCAGGGAAGCTACAGGCCAAGGACATGACTACTCACCATGACTTGCTTTTAGTGAGGAATCTGTATGTTCAGACCACCCTGTGTGGTTAGTCTCGTTCTCTGAGTTTGCGAGGCCGCCACGCAGGCCTCCCCTGAGCTTGTCAGTGTTAGTGTGTGCGGCCCCCTTTCTGTCCACACTCTAATGCCTCTGAGTGTGTTTGTACATGTGCGGGGTGGGCAAAGGAAGGTTTACAGTTGTGTGTATGCAAAACACAGTTTGCTCTTGTATTATTATTTATTAATCACGCTATTGCTTTCCATACTAACAACTGTAAACCCACCTTTGCCCACCCTGTACGCCTGTGTGCCGCTCACTCGCTGTGTGACCTTGGGCTGCTCTCTGGCTGCCCCCACTCCTCAGCTTCTTCGTCTGTGAAATGGGAACAGGGGTAGCTGTGAGAGAGATGGTGCGTGGGTGTGAAAATAACTAACGTGCCTGGCACTGGCAGGCACCAGCAAGTAGTGCTTGTTACAACAGTGGCCTCTAAGGGTGTGTCATCCCCTCTGGATCCCGTACCATTTCACCCGTTTGTCTCTTTCCTTTATTTATCTCCTTCCTGATTTCTTGTCTGTCTTAATTAATGGATCCAAACATAGCCTTAAAGTCTATTTTTATCATCTGTGGTTTGTTGAAGGGTTTTGTTACCCGTTTGCAAAGTGTCAAGATTCAGCTGAACATTTTAGATGTAATTTTTAACTAATAGTAAACTAACTCTCCATGTTGCATTCAGCCTATTTTTATTCAGTGTTTTTTCCTTCTATGTTTTAATATCCCTCAATAAAAGACATATTTTCTACCTCCTTAAGACCTGGCTGTATACCAATGGTTAATTGGATGACTCTGTCTATTCATTCCACCGATGTTTGCCTGCAGCCTCCTGTGCACACCACCACGGGAAAGAAACTCCGCCTGGCACATCTGTTACACAAGCTCCAGTGGTTGGCAGCAGGCAGCATTAATTGTTATACTCAGTAGGCTTGGAATGGGTGAGGTGGTAAATTAAAAAATAAATTTTGTATTTGACAAGAACATGATGTTATTTAGCCTTTCAGGACTACTCTACCCTGACCTTTATTTAAACACAAAGTAATGGAGAAAAACACTCCCCAGACTCCAGCAGGAAGACCCATAGGTCAGCCTGGACAGGAAACAAGCCAACAAGTGGGACCCCAGGCAAGGGGGCCATTGGAAGAAAGAGGAAATGGACATAGACAAGAGTGGACCTCCGGAAATAGCCTAGAAAGAAGCCCTAACCCTGCCAACCTCAGTCTGGGTCCCGTGGCCCACATACCTAGTGAGACTGACAAAACAAGGCCTGGAACTTGGGGTTTGTCAGAGTGAATGTACACACGAGAAACAGGGAAGCTGGCGGCACAGCTCATCTCTGTTGAAACAGTGACCACTGAGCCCGGACAACAGAGGAGAAGTTAGAGGACCCGAGAAGCCAGGCCCCTGGGTGGGGAGGGAAGAGGACACCTGGAGAGAGAGGCTAGAATCTGGAAAAGTAGAAAAATTCAGAAGGCAGACCCACAATTGCCCAGAGGCACTCAACAACAAGGCTGCCTGAACCAAGTCAGTGCAGACCGTTTCCTGGGCTCCTGCCTCCCGGAAGTCTTCCATGGGGCCTTCCATGTCTCCTGTGGGGTGCGCCTGAGGCTGCAAAGCCAAGGCAACAGCGCCATCGCAGCCGCTTTGTCGCCAGGCAAGCCTGAAAGCAGCCGTGTTGATCCCCAGGCTACTTGAAAAGCAATGTTTACTTTCTAGGGGCTGACATCCTTGGAGCACCCTGTCCACTGGCCACACCTGGCATTTACACTTAAACTAGTAAATGGTAAAATAAAACATTTCATTCCTCAGCAGCCATGTGTGGCCAGTGGCTGCCATAACAGCTCAGCCACCGCAGAAAGTTGCCCCGATGGGGCTGAGACCTAGCACACCGGGGAGAGCCACAGGTGGGGGCGGCGGTGCTCAGGGCCCAGACTCTGAAGCCTCGCTGCCCTCTTCTCATGAAAGGCCAGGACCCTGGCTGCCCGTTAAACCCTGCACACGCGTCATGGCGACAGGGAGTTGACTGCAGAAAACAGAAAGCCACAAGACAGCCTTGCTGGAATCAACTGTCTTTTTTTTTGTGTCAGAAAGGCCAACTTCTATGGTAATAACATAATCAAACCTAGCATTTCTTTTCTTAAAAACATGCCTTGCTATTTCTGCCTCTCTAATTTCTTAACGTGCAGTGTACCCGTGTGTGGGTTTCAGCAGGAGCCAGGGCCCCGGCTTTTCATGACAAGAGGCAGTGAGACTTCAGAGGCTGGTGGAAGAGGGTCTGGGTGCCATCATCCTCTGACCTGTGACCCCCATTTGTCCACCCCTCAAAGAAAACATTCAGACTGCTCTTCCCAACCTTTCTCAAGAACTCCCACTCAGTCCCTAAAGCAGCCTGCAGCAGGGACAGGAACGTGTTCTTTGTTCCCTGACTTCCTCTGCACTGTCGCTTTGTACATCTCCAGGGATTCTCTGGCGAAGGCTTCTGGGGAAGGCGGGCCCAGGCCATACATCCTCAAGGGCAGCGGCCCCAGTGTGGTGGGTGTGGTGGAGCCGGGCCCCTCTCTCCTCTGAAACCTGCTGCTCCGAGAGCCAGGGAGGAATTCAAGGGGCCAGAAACGGAGGACAGCACAGCTCACCTTTCCATTATGTCCAGACGCAGCTGGTGGCCATAAGGCAAGGTAATGAGTTCCAGCCCTGAGCTCACTCCCATGTTCTTCCTCATCTCTTCAGAGACTTCCAGGATCCTAGCGACCTGTTAAGAACACAAGTTGAAATACACGGGATCAGAAGCGGGCACGTGGAAGGAAATACACTGAGCGGGAGCAGCGTGGATGCACTTCCTGTGGTCCTTTTTGAGCAGCAGCGTCTGAAAAGACGGTTTTTACATGTGGTATCTGGAGGGTTTTAATACACATACTGGAATACAAAATTTGGGAGGAAAGCACCTAAACTGGCCTGCAGAATCTGCAAATTTGGTGTTTCTGCCCAGCCAGAGACGGCGCAGTTCCTGGAGCTTCTGACCGAGGCTGGGTCCTGCGGTGACGTTCTGCTGGGGACAGCAGGGCCGCCCACCCGCCCCTGCCATGGAAAAGCGGGGTTGCGTCCAAGCGCCCCTCTGCTGCGTGCTCCACCGTTCCTGCTCTCACTTAACGGCAGGGCTGGCTGCTATTACCCATAATTACGCCTCTCCGGGGCTCAGTAAACGCGCCATACGTCTGGAAACCATTAGAGATGTGTATAGAGATTTGAAATCCGAGATCTCAAACACACTCCTTTCTTCCCTAGAGGGTTTTCCTTAAGGAAAATCTTCATCTGTCCCAGCCGGCTCTCCCGTCCTCGTTCCAGCGTGTAATCACAGTTTATCGGAACCAGGTATTTGCTGGCCATGTAGAGTTATTACATGTTACCTTAAAATGTTGCAGCGGAGTCAACGCATCTCTGAAATGGGACTCAGGATGCCTCAGGGCCCCGACGCACTGACGTACGGCCCACGGATGCTGACCCCGAGCCTGGGCACACGGCAGGCTGGGGGCAATTCCTCTCCTCAATCTGTGGAGCTGCCCCCAAGCACAATTATTCTGGTCATGTGAATAGTCCAGATGTTTTCATAATAGATTCCAAAAAACATCTGGAAGTTTAGCTGATGTTATTAACCCTGACCCTTCTGTGGTTGAGCAAGGATCTGCTGTCAGCCCTGGGGAAATAAGCCTGCGGGAATTAGCTATTCAGGAGTGGATCCCAAAATTGGACGCAGAACACACACCATGCTCTCTGCACCTCAGTTTCCCCTGCTCTAACAACTGCTAAGTCCACCTTTCTCAAGGACTTGGCAAGGGATTGAATGAGCTTAAAACCCCAACGAACTATTTGAAAATATAGCCTGTGAATCATCGATCATGTCGAAGGGGGAGGAATTCTGGCCCAGTCTCTGGAAGGAGATTTACACCTTGACCATGGAAAGGCAGCCCAGATGCGCACCCCACCACCTGTGGTCACAGGCTCTCTGCTGGCGTGTTTAGACAGCTGCCCTGTCGGAGGCTCCAAACCCAGCACATCTGTGGGGCGTCCTCCGACCACGCACACTCTGTGTAGCAAGATCCAAAGGCTCGTCGTGGATTCAGTTTTGTTCTGGATGCACTAGCATCCACAGCAATCCCTGCTCTGACAGAGAAGCCTCTAGTCTATTTTCCTCCAGTGTAAGCATTCAATTCTCAGGTTACTTTCCTGGGTTCTACCAGAAAATACCAATACCTGCTTGCCCTACAGCTGAGCTCTGGGACCAGCAGTCCTGTGTTCACATGGCAGCACCTGGATCAGGTGTCCAGGGCTGTGCAGCTCACAGATGCAGAGGAGGCACACATTTCTAGAGCATTTGCTATGAACCGGACCCAGCTGGGTGACATCCGTGCCCATGAGGAGGCATTCCAGCCTCCCTCTGCTCTTCAGATCTTAGCGACCTTGGTTCTGCAGGCTCCCCCGACTCTGCGTGCCTCTCAGCCTGTGGCTTCCAGCCTGCTCTCAACTACAGGCCCTCACTTCCAGCCAGGGGGTCACTACCCAGGAGGCCCTGATGGTAAGAGGGAATGGCCTGCCCTCCTCCTAGCTGCCAAGGGACCTTCTAAACTGCAGGGAGATCACCTGGCTCAGCTCACTGCCTCTGCTGCCCTCAGCAGAAGAATGACTGGCACTGTGTCCTTACAGGCCCGTGTCCCTCACTGAATGGCAACGTGCTTTGAAGACAGCAACTGGGAACGAGCCCAGAAGTAGAGACTTGGAAACACGGAAGACCTACCAGCACTTCCCTGCTCCACTTTCACTGCCCACACAGAGCGAATCTTCCAAAAGCCAAACCCTCCTCACCATGGCTTTTGACACCTGAGTTTCTGCATGTGTGTTGTCTACCTCCTAGAAGATGCTTTTTGCATTCTTCATCTGGCCAACTTCTGTTCAGCCTTCAAAATCCATCCCAGACATCTCCACCCTGATCCCCTAAGCTGCCCTGTGTTCAGGATCCTGCCTCAGAGGCCCCGCAGCTCCAGAGTCTTCCCCTACAGAGCATTTCCCATCTGGGTAGTCATCTGAATTCCTCCATCACTGTCCCTCCCAGCAGCCCTCCACCATGACCTGGCCTGGCCCGCAGCAGACACTCAGTCAAGGCTGGATACAAAGTACTATCAACACTTACTTAGCCTCATCCTGGGCCAGGCATTCTATGGAGGGTGGATGGTATTATCCTCCTCCTTTTATGGTCGGGGAGAGAAAGACTGGGACTGGCAAGGAGCAGCAGGATTAGATTTAGGCAGTTCATCCCCATAGGCCAAGGTCTTAACTACAGGCCCTCACTTCCAGTCACTGCAAAGACCAGGGGTTGGGAGAAAGGTTCAGGTGAGTGAAGCCAGGGTGGGTGGTGCCCTTTGCTGGATGGGAGTGGGGTGGAACATTGTAGGCATCCTGGGGGTGCTCAACCCGCAATTCTGCTGGCCCTTCTGAGTGCCAGCCCTGGGCTCTGTGCACCATGTGGGAACCAGCCCTTGGGCTTCAGGTGCTGCCCAGTGCATCCTGAGCTTTGGAGTGGCCCTGTCTAGCTGCCTGTTGCATGTGGCGGGGGTAACCCAGCCCTTGTCTGATCTCCCTCTCAAGGTCACGGGTTGCACCTGCTTTGCTGGCAGAGCCCCGCAGTCAGTGGTTCCAGGAAGAGGGGGAGGAAATGGTGTGGACTCCGGAGGGAGGAAGGAAGACTAAAGGGCCCTGCCCTTGGGGACAGGCAGGCAGGCTCCTGCTCTGGTCTCTGCCTTGGGGGCTCTGTCTTCCAGGGGTGCTAAAGGCAGAGGGGGCAGAGCAGCCTCGCCAGGGGGCGAAATGCAGATGGAAACAGCGTAAGAATGAAGGTAGGCTGCACATTCCTTCTTTTGGGAAGAGACTCGGAATCCAGCCTCTTGGCTGCCAAGGTAGTGAGAAGGTTCCAGACCCTCCTTCGGAGTGCTGGGCATCTCACCTCCCCCATAACTTGCCAAGCCCTGCCTGAGGCCATAAGGAAGAAGGATCCACTTCCTCCTGGGAGTCAGGCTGTTCTGCCAGCCCAGACCCATGCCTCCCCAAGGAGCCTCCTTTAAGGAGCACCCAGATGTGTGCACCAGGTTCCTGCCTGTTGGCGCGGCTCTGCTCTCAGATCCAGGCCAAGTGTTACTTCCTAGAACAGGAATCCTAAAACTGCTCACTGCCCAAACAGGTTTAGCTTGCTTTAGAGTGAGTAAGAATTTCATGGGACAAGTTATCTGACCACTGGTGAGCACTGCCCAAGGACACTCAGCCAACCATGAGAACAGCCCTGTGCTTCCTGAGCAGCCACCGTCCCTGCTGGGCCCCTCCCGCCCATCCCCCCACGCACACCCCACCTCCCAGGCCTGGCCATGAGGTCAACTGAGTGATCCCTCAGTCCTGTTTTCAGGAAGGGGTTAGGTACCCCAAAACAGCCACCAACTGCCTATCGCTCCTCAAGGCTTTTTGGGGGCTTTTTGCCTGCCAGGTGCTCCCTCAGTCACCTGGGAACACCCTGGGGAAGGGGCTGCTTGAAAACGTAGGCGATTAGTTTTGGTAAAGCCAGGTTCTAAAATAAGCCCTGACCATTGCAGCTAATTGACTTCACTGAGCTACACATGAAAAAGGGCCTTAAATCCCACAAAGACCTTGGATCTGTTGCTCAAATGCAGGGATCGGCCTCCTCATACTGAGGAGCAGGCTGAGCACTCCTCAGCCCCAGACGCCTGCTTTCTAAAAACATCTCTGAAGAATGAGGCTGCCTTAGGGCCACCTATGAACAAAAGACACCTATAGCTAAAACAAACTCTCCAAAAAAAAATGATGATGATGCGAACGTACATTTTTTTAGTCACATGGAAAGACAGTCCTAACGTGGAATAGCGTGTAGATGTGGGTGTCATTTCCACGGTAAACAACCAGACCTGCATGCTCTTCTTCACGCGCCTCTCCTCACAGAGTAAATGTTAGCCACGGCAATCACCAGAAAACTGGCTTTTGTGTGATTTTAATTTTTTCTCTTAATCTGTATTTTGTAATTTTTCTCAGTTGAACAAGTATTACTTATTAAAAAAATCAAGGTAACTTTCAAATGCTTATTTATCCTAAAGACCATTTCAGTAACAATAGATATATAATGTATATGTGCATATAATGAAATAAAAACAACCGAGGCTCTGTTTCTCCAAAAACTACATTTTCATCTACAATCTATTTTCCTTTGGACTTGGCTCCACCAGCTCAGGCAGATTTGAGGCCAGGGGAGGATTTGAACATCCGCACCAGCTGGGAGAAGGACTCTGCAGCCAGCTGCTCCAGCCGCCAGCAGGGGCTGGGGGGAAGGAGGCGTGGCCCCGGCAGCAGCCTGCCACTCCTCTGTCCAAGGTGAAGTTTACAAGCTTCCTACCTGGGCAAAGGTTATCCTGGCCTGTGGTTCCCACCCCTTAAATAAATCCCCACACGGGGGTTATTTTCAGCCTTTTCCTGTGAACAAAGCACTTAAAGGGTACGGCAAAGCCAAGTGCAGACAGACCCCCCGCTTCCAAACCTTCGAAACCCAGAACAAAATTCCAAAATTCCGCCCACCCAGGCACCTACCTTGCAGTCCATGCTCAGTATGTGCTGGGCGATGACCTTGGGGTCGTTGCTGGTGAACAGTTCTTTTGCACGCTTCAGCATCGCTGTCTCCAGGGGCTTGTTCTCAGCGGGGAGGAGCTTCGACTCAAAGTCATTGGGCCTGAATGAGGAGGTGGTCTCCAGGAGGGGCCTCACAAACTCGCCCCCACTGTCCTGCCCCCTGTCCGTCTGCGATGCTGCCGGCGGCTCCTGAGGCCTTGCCCTGTCATCGTCATCGAGAATTAAGTAGTTGGTGCCTGAGTTCCGGGGACCTGCTGTCCCATTCTGCTTGGCTGTCAGCAGCTCCACGTAGCTGTCCTGGGTGCCGAAGGGCAGCCTCACTCCCCTGTCACAGCCTGGGGCACAGGCTGGGTTCAGTTCACAGTAGTTGGCCTCTGAGTTGAGCCAGGTGGATGGAGATGGGGGAGCCTTGAGGAAGGGCGCCTTGTAGGGCTTGGGGGGTGGCTTGGGGCACAGCTGGCTGTCTGAGCCCCTCAGTGCCTCCCCTGCCCTAGCGTCCGCGGACACCCTCCGAACCACCGCTGGGCTCAGGGTGGGCTCGCTGCCCGTCCTGAAAACGGGTGAGTTTGGGCAGGGGCCTGCATCCACGCCTGAGGACTGAGGGGGCATCTTACAGCCTGTAGAGAATAAGAGATGGTCAGAAAAAGCTCCACTGGGTGCAAAGCAAACAAAACTAACGAACTAGAGTGACAGCACCCCAGCCCTCAGTTCACACCATTGGGCATGGATGTCCACCTCCCAAAGATGACGCAGCGTGACCACACTATGCCCGATCTAAAGAAGTTTAGGCTCCAGGGCATTCTGGGAACCCAGCTGGCCCAACCCCACAGTGTCGGGGGAATTTGAGTCCCAGTGACTGCTGACAGCTAGGCTGCAATGTCATTTTACGGTCATAGGAGGCTAGGACAGTCAGGGCAGGAACACACACGGAGTCCGGGGGGCAGCGAGTAATCACGAAACACGTCTTTAGCCACATAGCATAAAGGGCTCTGAGTCACTGTCAAAGTCAGGGTGGTCCCCAGCCCGCTTTAAGGGACTATTAGAGCCACACGCTGGGAAGGTTGGGGAGACGCCGCGATGGCCCACAGAGAAGCAGTGTGAGGGGCATTAGGAAAGCCACCTTGTGGTCCCAAGGAAGGTCAGTTATAAAAACAACGAAACCATGGCTACTGACCAATCCCATAAGTACTTGCTTGGTTCACCACTTCCCACACCCCTCACCCTCCTGGCTGTGAGAAGAGGATGGAGAGGAAGAGGGGTCTCTGCACAGCTGCTCTGCCAGGAGCCCCAGGATCAGCACCCACCCTCCGTCCTGGGAGCGGACTACAGGGCTGGGCTCACGTCACGAAGTCCACCAGTTAGCAAATGGGCTTGGAACCAGAAAACCTGAGCTCAAATGCGGGCTTAGCCACTTACCTGATAGATGCCTCCAGACAAGGTACTTAACCTCTGTGCCTCAGTTTCCTCAGCCTCAAAAAGAGAATAATCATGCTCACCTTGAAAACTGTTCTGAGGCTTTAAGGCTGGTGCACGTAAAGCATCCAGCTCAGTGATTCACGTCTGGATATAGTCCTGCAAGCCTCCTGCAGGCACGGAGACTTACATCTTCCTCAAATTAGGTAAGCAGATAAAACAGCCTGAAGGAAATTGGGGTGCCACTGTCACCCTCCTCCCCCCAAATTCCCAGTGACCTACCGATTGGCAGGTAGCTCTCTGACTGGTGGGCTTTGAGGGATAAGGCTCGTCGGTCCTGCATGTGATCCAGGCAGGCTGGCTGGCTGCCGCTCTTCTCTTTATTTCTGAAGCAAAAGGCAAGTGGGGCAGAAACCTGTCATTAAACCACAAAACCTTCAGACAACATCGGAAAGACTGCTTCAAATGAAAGTGCCACTGTATACTCTAACCGTCCAGGAATGCCTGCTGGTGGAGCACATTCTCATGAAAGTGGACAATCCACAAACGTGCCTCGGACTCCCTCCCCGTATCCTTGCAGCCAATCCAGCTAGGTCCTGGGAAGCCTCCTCTGGGCCTTTCCGACCAGCTGATCAAAGCAGGATAAGGGTTTCAAATACCTTGGAAAAATCTGATGAACTGGATGGAACGTGTCCTTTTAACAGAGCCTGAAGTTATTTTACAGACCCAGGAGGAATGACTGGTTTAAATATGTGCAACTCCACGGTGACGTAACAGTGTCACAGTTAGTTTCCACGTCAGTGCAAACCTCAGGTCCCCTGAATAATCCACCGGATCGCCTGGGGTGACTGTCACTGCACCGGGGACCCTTCAGCCAGCTTCGCTCCTGCTGAGCTGGGTGCAGGGAGGAGCGTGGGCACCAGTGGTCACCGAGTGGCAGCTGGGCCACCCAGGGAAAAGGTGGAACATAACTTGCAATACAATTAGCTAGCATTCCTTTGTCTTTGCCCACTCAGATTGGGAATTTCTCTAATAGTACGGAGGAAGAGAATCTCTCTTTTGCTAAAAGAGAAAGCACTGTACCTGCCAAGTTGTAATGAACTTTAATCGGCCCTCCCACAAGCTTATGTTACAGAAATCACAAAGTTTTTTCCTACCTTTGCAAGCACCAAAGAAAAAAAAACAAACAATCCAAAGTGGGGGGAAAAAAACCCACCCTGAACTCCCAGCCACGGAGAAACTCCAGCAACCCCTCAGAGATAAGTGAGGGCAGAGGGCAAATTCCAAAAGGCAATGGCTTCAGAACAGTGATACTTAAGCAGTGTTCACTGGGAGCAGCGGGACTCCAAGGGCCAGAGCACCAGCCTGGAATGCAACCTGGCCGACCGCGCACACCTTTGCCCAGGCCGGCTGCCCGCCAGCCAACCAGCAGGTCCAAAGACAGGGAGGGTGCTGGAGCCAAGGAAGCGGGGAAGTGGGCAGGGCGTGGGGCCACTGCTGACGTTGGGCCTGCCCCACCCCCACGCTCAGACATTTCTGGGCCTGCCGCCTGTGCCCGGAGGTGACAGGTGACAGGTGACGGAGCTGAGGGAGCTCGGCCTTCAAAGGGCAATCGGAAGAAGTGCTCTGTCCGGCCTGTCCCATGCCTTAGGGACTTTCTCATTTTTTCTTTTGTTTCTAACCTTTAAAAAATAATTGTATTTTAAATCCGGGTCTGTGAAGGCAGGCCAGCAGGCCTTCCTCCCAACACCACACCCAGCGGGGGGCGGTCAGTGTGTTGTTGACCAATGCACCCTGGCTCTGACCGCATTCCCTGGTCATCATTTGGGCAGCCAACCTCAACTCCCAAAGGAAACAGAAGAAAAGGGTACCTACCCCTTTAATATTTTAAGGGATCTCAAGCCCAGTTTTATTACTATGTAAAGGAGAATTTCTAAATACCTTAGCAAAAAGTTCTTCCCCCTTCCTGCAGTTGCACTCAGTCTCACATTCTACTGCCTTCCAGAAATAAGAATAATTACATTATGATTATTAACACTTACCAGGCACCTACTACGTGCCAACACTGTCTAAGCACTTTGCACAGCATAACTCGTTCAGTCCTCACAAGCCCCGTCCTTCCAGATGAAGGAAGGGAGGCCCTGTGCAGGCTGGCAGATTGACCAGGTGAGTGGGGACCGGCTTCAAGTCCAGGTGGGCCAGTTCAGGTGGGCACGGCCACAGCCAGCTGCGGACTCCCTGCAGCTTCCTAGTAATACTGCTGTAATATGTGTTACTCAGAATCCTGTATTTCACTTGTTAAGTTTTGTATTCTAGAAATGGCTGTTTATGACATTTCCTTATGGTCCAGGAAGAAAATCCATAAATGGAATAAAATACATTGACTTAAGTGTGTACGCTTAGCCGGAGAAGGGAGCTGTGTAAGTGAGGATGGGGGTGATCTTCGCCTACCAGGCCTGCCTCTTCCTCCTCTCCCGGCACAGCTTGGATTCTGTGCACACCACGCACTAGGAAGCTCAGCTGCGTGGGGGGCAATGGGTCCTTGTACACACAGGGCACCAAGGGTCGATGGCAGAGTGCCTCCACTCAGGGCCTGGTGCTCTGCACTCTTCTCTCCCATCCCCCAAGGTTCAGACCACAGCCCTGGGCTCTTAACGTCTGCTGTCTTAGGAGCCTCACCCGTTCCCACTGAGTTGGCCACCCTTTCCGTGTGGACCAGGCCTTAATCTAAGCCCTCGGGCCCAGCCCCCTCCCGACACTCCCCCCACGCTGTTGCTGAACACTGGCGCTCAGTGGGCACAGAGTCCTATCTCAGATGGAGCGACTCAGATGGAGGGTTTTCCCTCCAAAGTCCACCTGCTCTGGCCCCTCCTGTGGTAACGGACTGTCCTCCTCCACCCCTCCTCCAGCTTCCCCACACGCAGAAGGATCCTGGGAAGCCTGGTGCCTGCACCGCCTGCCTCTCCCTCTACTCCACCCGCAGAGCCTGACCCTCCACCACTCACTAACCTGGTCTTCCAGCTCTGCTCTTTCCCTGACCCTCTTGCACATCGCTGTCTAGTTCCATTCTGAGGACATTTCCTTCACGTGTCAAGTTTTTGAGACTCCCTCAAACCCCTTAGCCTGGGACTATGGCCCCATGATCTGGCCAGGGCCTCTCTAAGCCTACCTGCCCCTTCCAGGGGCCCTTTGCTCCCGACTCACTATTTACTCGCTCCAAGAACTCTCGCCCCTTTCTCGCTCTACCCTCACACTCAGGCTGAGCACCCCCGGAACACCCCCTTTGCAGTGACCATCCAAGTCTGCCCTAGCCTTCAGGCCAGCTGGACTCCTACCTCCTTCATAAAAACCTCTCCTGGCCAACCCCCCTTCCTCGGCAACAGCATCATTTATTTTTGGCACCAACTCCATTGGGAACGGATCACGCACTGCCTTGTGACAGCTATTCCAGTCACACTTGGCAACGTATTAACATCTTTCATTGTTCCTGTTCCAGGGTGAGCTCCTCGTCTGCCTAACTGAGCCTGGACGCGTTCAGAGTGCCCCTCATGTCCCCATGCCACCCAAAGAGGCCCTGACCCACCTGAGGAGGTTTCCTCTGGGCAAGCTCGGCTCTCGGGCCTGGACGCTGCCTGTGGTAAGGCTCAGCCTCTTGGCCACATCTGGCCTTCCCTCCACGAGGCTGCCCTCCCGGGCCCGGCCGGGGGAGGTGCCGTAGCGCTCCTCCAGACACCGCAGGGGCACCATCCTGTTGATGGGCTGGAAGATGATGGCTCCACTCTGCTGGGAGATGGGCCGGCGATTGCCCACGTAGCAGCGCACCAGGCCAGGGATGGAGTCGAAGCTCTCCATCTCAAACTGGTACTGCACTCGGCTGTAGACCTCGCTGAGCCGAAGGACCGTCCGGTGGATCTTGAAGTGCTGAGCAAGGTTCTTCCACTGACAGGTCAGAACAAAGTTTCCGGGGCTGGACAGAGAGTCTCGAACCAGGAAGTCACCGTCTCGCTGCACGAGGTTTTCTGCCACCTGGGGGACAAAATGGTGAGTGAGGAGTGGGAAAGGCAAGCTGACTGCTTTCCAAAGCTGCATTCCTCCTCTACTCTTTGGCCAACAGAAGACAGCGCCATTTTGCCTTTGCTTCCTCAATTGGCTCTTGGTTGTTCAAATGTCTGATTCTTAGAAGACCCATTCATTCATTTAAGTACTACTTGCTAACCACCTACTATGTGCCCAGTGCTGTTGCAGGCACCGGATGCACAGCAGTGAGTGGAGCCGACAGGAGCCCCAGGTGCCGTGGAGCTCCTGCTGCAGTGGGGGTGAACGAGCCGCGGGGGAGGTGTGTGATGCGGTGGAGTGCAGGGAAAGGTAACCGGGAGGCCAGAAGTGCTTGGGGGAGGGGTCAGGGGATGAGTGGTCCAGAGGGTGTCATGAGGTGACATCTACGCCTACCTGAAGGAGGTGAGAAAATTCACATCTGGCGGATCTGACCTCCGCACCAACGATCCTGAGCATGCTGACTCCTTGCTGGAGGGCCCGGACCCCTCACCCCACCCCCTCACCCCACCGGGTCGGTGGGAGCACTACACCTTTGCACACATCACATATGCAAAGCACTAGCTCAGTGGCACACACTAGTAGCTCAAAAATGGTTAACTGTGAGGATGCTGATGTTTCTAGAAAAAGGAGAATGCAGCGTGGCCATTCCAGGATCCAAACTGCCTGGGTTTGACTCTGGCCCTGCTGTGTGACTCTGCACGAGCTACAGACTCACTCTGGGGCTCAGCCCCATGACCTGCGAAGCAGGGACAGTGTTCGCTGCAAAGCAGCCTGCAGACTTTAAAGGGGTAAAGTGTCAGCTCCGACTGCCATTATTGCTGCAGTGTTCAGTCATACAGACTGGACTGACTTCTCGCTGAACAGTTACACGCATGGCAAGTGGGAAACAAACTTTACGGCCACGAGGAGAAGGAAGGCAGTGACAGTCACAGATTTTATAACTTTGACAATTTTTCCAGGCCATTCCAACATTTGATCAGTTAGCTTAGAATAGAATGCTACCATGGTTACTTTAAAATTGCATCTTTGCCTTAAAAATGTTTTTTTCACACAGAAATTCCATTTCTTGGACTTGAGCCAGAGGAAATAATCATAGTTGTGAACACAGTGGTATCATGGAGGGGCTGGCCCGCGTGCCCGTGAATGGCAGTGCGTGTGCACGGTGACGCTCACACGGCGCAGGAGAAGCACACGTCACAGCTGGACACACTTCCCAGCATATACCATCACGTGGGGAAAGCGGGCTACCAACACGTATGTGGCATGATCTCACACTTGATTCAGAAAAGTCTGGGAGGATTTATATCAAACTGTTCACAGTGGTTTCCTCCAGGATGGAGAATTATGGGTAAGAGTGTAATTTTATTTCTTTTTTGCTGCCTGTATTTTGTACGATCAAATTTAAACTAAAAAAAGAGAAATGACTAAGGATCATTTCTTTGATAGTGCTGAGAAATCTCTGCATTAAAAAACAAGTCCTGACCTATGCGCGTCCCTCACCCCCACCTGCCCTTTCCTGTCATGTGGCCTTGGGGGAAAGACTGGCCAGATCAGGTTATAAGAGCCCGAGGAAAATGCTGCACTTTAATTCTGTACTTATTTTATCTTTCAATTTCTGTATTATTAAACAAACAAAGAAAACCCTATTCACGGCAATCACTCAAGCAGCACTCTCACAAAGCACATTCTAGGCCACGGGTCTGCGGTCGCTGGTACGAATCCTCTTCTTCCCATCTCTAAACAGGGCGTTGGGGAGTGAAGAAGTGCCCGACTCACTGGGGCATAAGGGCCCTGTTGCTCTGGGCCACCCGCCTCAGTGATACCCCTCTCCTTATCTGAAATTAAGCCACTGCCTTAGACAGGAAGCAGGCTGCAAAGGGCATGAGGCTGCAGGCAGCCAGCCAATAACTGAATCATCTGAACCACAGCCCGGCCTTGTTCTTCTGAGGTACCACCCTGTGGCTGCTGCCTCCTGCCTGCTCCATGTTTGCAGACCACAGAACACCTGCTTCTTCCTCATCCATTTACCGGGCATGTGGAAATGTACTTTGTTGTCTGACCTTAGCTTTTTCCAAGGTGTCCTTAGAAGCAGGCCACTTCATGGTATTTGTTTTTGGCCAAACTGGGGCTCACTCCTACATGGCCTTGGTGCATGACCCCGAGGGCCATCGATTTGGGCGCTGTCTGAGAGCAGGTGACGTGTGCTGACAGGGAGGAGGCAGGTACCTGTCGGGGGATGCGGCCGTGGTACCAGGCGTGGCTGCGCAGGTCCTCACTGCTCAGCAGCAGCTCCTCCTCCAGCTCCTTCTTCAGCCTCTCGGGGGTTCTGTCCATGACGTGTCTCTCCTTGGAGAACTGCAACACAGGGCCAGCAGTGACCACCCACCATGCCAGGACAGCTGGCCAGGCCAGCTGGAGACCATGGCCACCTCTTGGTTGGCTGCTTCGCTATCAAACCGGCATGTGCCCAAAACCCTGTTCAGGTCGAGGAGCCTGGGTAACGATTACAATTGGCTGTGACCTTTCGATTCTCTGGGTGTAAGTGTGCAGCAAAATTTTCACCTGCACATGGGGACTGTGATAGGGGAGTGGGCCAAGCTCTTCCTTTCATCAGTCTACTCAGGCAGCACCTGGAAACATGGGGGGCCGGGCCGGGGCGCCAGGGGAGAGGCGTGAAGGCATACGGCGTGTCTGGGCCGCAGGGGAGCCTCCTCATTCTCCCTCAGGACCATCCTGAGAGCTGAAGCTGAGAAGGACAGCAGTCCCCACTGGCCCATGGCCCTGGGCCTGTCTGCAGCACCGCCCACCGTGCGGCCCCTCGGCCGGGAGTGATGGCTCTGAATTCTCTGCTGCTGGCAAACTCCAGTTCAGGAATTGAGTTGGCATTTAGAAACTGTTAGCTGTGACCTTGGACAGAGTAATTTTATGTTTCTTGAATCTAATAATAGAAGTCTAAGTCTCTATTTTGTCTGTTTTTTAACTTCATTTTTCTAATATTTTATTTTTAAGATAGGTTGGAAGTTGAAACCCTAAATCTAAACAGAGCAACTGGCCCTTCCCCTCAGACAGTCTGAGACTCCCTGACCTGGGCCACTGCACGGCGGCCAGGGCAGGAGGTCTGCGTGGGCAACGCTGGCTCCGGTTGAATTCGGAATCCGCGCCCACTCACAACCAGTGAACTGCACTGGGATACCTGCTCGACTCCCAGCAAAGCCAGGCTCAGGGACAGCTTGCTGAAGGTCATGGGAACAGGAAGAGGCCATGTCCTTGTGTTTTCCCAAGTTCCCCTGGTCGGCCTCCAAAGCCCTTAGGAGCACAAAGCCGGCCTCATCACACTGCTCTAACTTCTCAGGGAAAGTGCCCCAAATCCTTCTCCACCAGAGAAAAGAAAAGAGATGGAATTTCACAGCTGGAATCTCAGTCTTGAGCCTTGCTGGGCATGTCGGCCCATGAAGGCACCAGCCACAGAATGAATGACTCGGGGCCACTTCCACGCTGGGGCTCTGGCTTAGTAATCGCTTCCTTCTCCTGCCTCCTCCTCCCCGCCATGGTGCTTTTCACAGTGTAGGCACTCGGGAGGGGCATATCAGAGGCTGGTGTTGTCCGCCTCAGCCGCCTGCAGGAGTGAGCAGCGCTACTGGACCCTGTCTGCTCTGATCACTGATTATGTTCGGGTGCTTCTGGAGACAGCTCACTGTGAAGACTTGTGTGTAGAATGCACATCGTCAACCAGGCCCCTTTCACTGCTAGTCTATTGCCTACCTTGCTCCCACTAGATTTTAAGTTTCACCAGAGCAGAAACCCACGTGCCGTCCTCCCAGCTGCCCTGTAGCAACGCCTGGATAACTGGGCGCTCCGTGCCCGCTGAATGAACGAGTACCCCAAATGAGGAACCTCAATGACATTCCTTGGTTATGAAGATTCTCCTCTTTTCTCTCCAATTATTTGAAGTCCTACTTTAGCTGGGCATATGGACACATAGCTGAAGGATGACACTGTTAGCTATGTGGCTGACTTTTGGCCAAGGAAAGGGAAACTGCAGTGTTGGTGGGACTTCCCAGCTGAGATGTGATGTCTGGAGCTGCAACACCATCCTGAACCATGGGGAGCAAGCCACACCCTGGAGGAATAGGAGGCATGAAGTAGCCCCGGGGCCCTCCCAGCTGTGGGGTCGACATCCCAGCCCTGGGTTGCCTGCCTCCAGGTCTTCCATGTGATCGCCTGCCTTGTTTAAGCCCGTTATTTTGGGTGTTCCTGTCACTGGCAGCTGAGCTAAATGCCAAGGCCACTGTGACCCTGGCCCCTCTTTAGCTGCCCTGACAGCCTGCATGCCCAGCCTGAAGGGGACCCTTGCTGCATCCTGGGCCCGCCTCTCCTCAGGCAGAGCCCTGAAAAATGTGGAGATGGGCAGGTCCCTCCTCCGTGTGCGGTCCCGTGGTCCCAGGTTTCTCCGGATTCTCCTTCCTCCCTGACGCCCGACACCCTGACCACTTCCCACCACGCCACCTGCTCTTGCTTTCTCAGCGTCTCTTATAAGCAGCAAGGTAATTTTAGAATTTTGTGTACAGCAATCTTTCAGTTCAGGTTCTGAGATAATACTGTTTTACATTTGCCACCCAAAATATAAAATCAGCTATTTTATTACTTCTGTCCCAACTCCTTAGAGGAAAACCCACAATTACTGTTCTCCGCCTGTAGGCTCTGTAGATCGGGCACTACAGGGAGGTACCCAGAGAGGAGAGAAATGAAAATTACTAAGACTGACCCTCCCAAATAAATTCGGGAGGGAAAACCAGACTCAAAAAATATACCCTTAAGCTCCTGCATAAATTGTGAAAACTTAGGAGGTTACACAATTGCTAAACTTGTATTTGAAAGGAGGAGGAGGGGAAGACCCAGGGAGATGGAGAGGAAGCCGGTAGAGGAGTGGGCAGAGGAGGGTGTGAGAAGGAAGGAGGGAGGGAGGGAGGGAGGGAGGGAGGGAGATCAGAGCAGAGAGGGAGTGAGCACTAGCAAAGAGTGCTGGCTCCACCGCATTAGAGCTGATGGGAGCTTCTGCCTCGCAGGTGATGGGGGCGCTGTCAAACAAGCAACTGCAGCAACTTGAAAGTCACCCGCATGTGGTCTCTCTCTCATCATTAAACAGGGGTTATTTTGGGGATGGATGTGAGCTAGAATGTTCACCTACTGTTGTAATCACATATATTAATGCAACTTTCGTTACTGTTCCCAAGTGCCTATGTTTTATGAGACCTTGACCTTGCCACCGTGACCTTGCTGCTATAGGTAACTACTTTGACAGGCTGCCAGCTCCATGGTTAATGAGGGGTGCCTACACACGGTAGAAGAAAAGTTAATGAAATACACCCATTTGTATCTTCGAGAGCATTGCGATTGACATTTGTGCTCCCTGGGGACCAGGAATGAGCTCCCTGCTTCCTGGGATGGGTCACACACATCTGCAACATTTGGCAGAATTCTGTTGGCTTCCCCAAACAACCAAACTTTTGCTAACAGCGCCCCCCTCCTCCACTCACCTGCTGCCCCTCTGGGAGGAGTCTGAATTTTCCCCTGAGATGTAGCCATGTCAGTCACGGCCTAGACAGCTTTGAGATCTTTGGACTACAAAGTAAATTCTAGCAATTTAAAGTAACATGAGGGCACCTCTGTCCTCGGCAATGGTTCTGTGCATCTGTGCCTTCTGAACTCTGACACTGCTCATGCTGAAGAACCCTCCCACCCTCCCTCAGACCACATGCTGAGGAAAGGACAGAAGAGAGAAGTTTCCACCTGTGTAATATTCACATGCATTGTTATTTCACACACAGATCAGAGATAAGCAGGAGAGGCAACAGAATAAGGGGTAGGTCCCAGCACTCCAACAGCTTCCAATCTTGGGAAAATAAAGAGGACACAAACATATCCTAGCTCGGATTTTCCCACTCCTTCACCCTGGTTTCTGTAGATATCTTTGGGATCCAATGTGTCTCAGACACTGGCTGGATCCAAATCATTCTCGATTCCTCTGTAGGCACAGGATGTCAGCACGGGACAGTGGGCATCTGGGACAGAGGGCATGGTGACACCCAGAACAAATTTAATACAGCTGTGATCCCTCAGAAAGTTTACACCAAATAGACATGCCCTTTGGATTTTGTTCTTCAACTACCAGACTGAGACAAGAAAACACATGAAGAATCAACCTTTCACACACGTGTCACAGAAGCTACTAATGACCACATGTAGTAAAACAACTTGTCTTCAATTGCAAATTCCCTATTTGCCCCTAAATTTGAACGTCACTCCTGAAGGCAAGTCTGATTCCTTGTTTCAGAGCTTCTCATCCTGAGGGAGAAGGTGGCGGAGAGGGCAGGCCGGAGGCAGGGGCGAGTTTGCGGCACCCACAGGGTGCCACCCCACACAGCAGCTGAGGCACGGCCTCCGGACGAAGGGAAGTTGCTGGGCTTTAGCTCAAGAACATTCTGCCCACAGGTCTCGCCAGGTTCATTCAGGGACCAGATCCACCCATGGCCACCGTGAGAGAAAGATGCAGGCACGGCCCACATCTGCTGCCCCTTGGCTGGCCCTGAATTTGATCCACCAGACACTTGGGAGTGGTTCTTTCGGAGTAGGGTGTCAGAAAAGGTGCTAGGTATATAAATTAAGCAATAAGCATGCCTTGAGCAGTAAAGAAAAGGAGGAAGGGAGCATGAGAGGGAGGGAGGGAGGGTAACTACTGTATCGTGATTCCCCACTCACATGGCTCCCATTAGCTCTGGGCTGATGAGGAAGGTAGACTGGCAGCTAAGGCAAATGCAGGGGGCAGAGGAGGCCCACGCTTGTCACACTGAGTTGAAGGTTAGTTAGGAAATTCATAAGTTGCTATAATTGTTGCTTTCCATGGCAATCTGAGTCTAGCTACATCTTTCCCATTTTTGCTAGCATGTTCACAACCCTGATCGCAGCAGATCTAAAGCAGAGTGTTTGAGCGGAGGGCTGGCCTATCCCCTCTCCCCACAGGACACTGAGTGAAGGGGTGACCTCAGACAAATGAGTTTACCTCTCTGTAAAGCCTCAGGCTCCCAGTCTGCAACGTGGGCATAATAATATGTGCTGAGAGGTTAACAAGGATGCAATGGATCCATACCTTGGTAGTGCACCTAGAACCTACCCTGGCACATAGTCAGCACTAACTGTTAACTGTTTTTACAGACTTGTACCAGACTGCTACTCATTAGGCGACAGCAGCGAACACTTCAGGTTGCAGGTGTTGCAGGTCTGACGCACAGCGTTCTGCTGGGAGGGAAGCAGTTAAGGGCAGCGGCCGGCTGGGCGCCCGTGTCAGTGCCTGCTGGCTGCCCTGCAGAGGTTTCTTCAGTCCTCTCAGGGAACCTCACTGCCCGCCTGCCTGCCGCAGTACCTCTGGTCCAGTTACAAGGCCAGGACCGGTCCAAGCTTGCTGAGGCTGGCTGACTCAAACACTCAAGCTTATCTCTCTGAATCTGGAATGAATGTCTCCGCAGCCCCACAAGGCCCCCAGCAAGTCTGGTCTAGACAGGCCGGAATAGCCGGGGCCCAGGAGCTGGTTGGGAAACAGATTCGGCGGCTCACAGCCAATTCCACAAACGTGCCGGGAACGTCGATGAACACAGACACCCACATTTCAACAGTTCTCCAAGGAAGAGAAAGCTGTTCCAGCCTGGGAGGAACGGAACTGGGGTCTCATCTTGCAAGAGGGCTGCTTGACATGAGAGCCTGCATTTCAAATCAGGCAGAACAATGGGACCTGAACTCCTAGGAGGTTACTATTCCTACGGCCTGGATAGGGAGGGTATGCGTGGAGCCCTCTGTGGGAAAGCCCAGAGGGGGCTGCAGACACTCATTTGCATGTAGGAGACAGTTGAGAGGATTAGAAAAACATGGCATCTGCATTATAATTAATATTGATTTTACTCTGTCCCTCCAGTAAGAAAAGCTTCCCAGTTCCCACAGAATTTTAAATCGTGCAAATCACCACCAAAGACCCTGTCCCCAGGCCCAGGGGTTGTGGGTGGGCAGAAGGAGAAAGGCTGTGGAGGCGCCAATCCTGACTGAGCAATCTGCCAGCCCTGGGCTGCCAGCAGGAGATGCCGGCCCTGGTCTCTATGCTCACGGAGAGCTGGTCTGGGAAGACCACACACAGAGAAACGGCTGAACAATTCCTGAGCTCTGGAAACAGGGTCTGGGTCTGGTCCCTGCCCCTCCAGCTCTGTAGCCTGCGCTAGTCACATCTTTGTCCTTTTGGTTCCTCCTGTGCCAGAGGAGAAAATTCCCTGTGGCCCCAGGTGGAGTGGGGAGGAAGAAGGAGATGATGGGGAGTCAGGGTTGGCCTGAAGGATAAAACTTGAGAACAGAAAGGGTATCTGGGGCATCTGAGGTCAGAGTAGGTGGGCCTGGTTGAATGGAGGTTCTGAGGAGGGTTGAAGCATGCTGAAATATGGCAGTGGGCGTGTGATGTGTGTGCATATGCGTGCGCGCACACGCGCGCACACACACGCACACACACACCCCTCCCCCCAAGGACAACTCTGTATTTTCTCCCAGCCTGTGGTTCAGACCCCACCTTCCTGGCCGTTGCTGGTTGACCCTGGTGAGGGCCTTAACCCAAGCTGGCTCAGCCAGAGTTCTTTCTGGGATCTTTCTCAGTGGAATTGGGTAAAGAAGAGACTCTACCCACTCTGTTGACAACATCATGAGACTTGAACTGTGGGTGGCTTTCCCTCACATTTCCTGCCAGGTGGATCTGAGTGTGCTCAGAGTGAAATCAGTGTGCAAAGAGAAGGAGCAAGAGATGGGGTGTCTGGGGGCATGCACGCCACTAAAGCCCAGCTGATTACATCAACCAGTAAATTCCCCTTGTAACTAGGCTGGTTTGCACTGGGCTTCTGTCTCCTGTGACCAAAGAAGTCCTCATCCAGGAAGGAGGGGCTGCACAGAGGGAAGCCTGACACTCCAGGCTGAGGGCTAGACATGCACACTCCAGACAGAGGAGTGGAAATGTCTGCCCACTTACCAGGAGGATCGTTTTATAAATTATATGAAGGTCTGATCACTATGTGGTACACGTGAAACTAACCTAATATTGTACGTCGAGTGCAACCAAAAACCAAAATTGTTTTAAAGAAAAAAAGAAAAGAAAATGCCCAGAAAGGCAACAGGTACAAAAAAAGATACTTTTGGATGATCCGTCTCACTGCGGTGAGCAGGATGGGCTGGATGGAGTGGGGCTGCGGACATGAGGTCAGTCCAGAGTTTTCTGAAATGTGCTGCTGGTAAAATCTCCATCTTCAGTCCTTTGGGCTGGTGTTGAGGTAGGAATATTGACCAGAATCCACTGCAGAGCTCGGATGTCAGTGTGGGGGCTGGAACTGATCTGCTTTGCAAAGCCTGCTCCTCCCCCTTTCCCTGCCACTGGCACCACTTCTGCCTTCAACACCCAAACGAGAACCCTCAGAATTGGCTTGCACTGATCAAGAAACTCCTGCCCCTACCTCTTACCAATGCCCATTCTAATCCCCACTCGTCTGTTCTCCCTAAACTTCTGCAGTAGCCTCCCAACAACGTCCCCACCCCATCTCTGGTACCACAACTCACCCACCAGCAATGCCACTGACAGCCTATCACTCCAGGCTTAGAGACTCATGGGGTGCCCCAGTGAGGGTTGGCAGGAGATCCATAGTCTCTTCCAGCACCCCACAAAGAAATGAATGGGCTTCTTATACCTAGTTTCCACTCTCCCAGGGCTCAGGCCTGATCCATAGGGGGCGCGAACCCCCAGCCTGCCCTGTTCTCCCAGCTCCCTGAGCATGAACCCATGCCTTGCTGCCCAGTGAGATGAACCGCTGCCCTTGCCATATGCTGCATCTCATACAGGGATTCAGGCCTGCATTTGCTAGGAGGCCCAGATCACTAGAGGCCTGTGGAACCTTAGAAATTACTGGCAGATGCTTCATTGGTGGGAGAGATGAGCAAGAGTACTGCTGTTAAGCAATGGTGTCCATGAGTCAGATGCTTTGGGTCATTAAAGTTCTTAGGCCTTTCTTTGGGTCTGCGGGTTGCTGAGGTGTGGGGAAACCTTGGTTATGTTCCAAAGGGCTCAGAGTCACCTACAGATAAAACCCAAAGCCTTTGTAAGGCAGGTAATACCCTTTTCCATCCGGCCCTGAACTCCCCTCCTAATGCGCACTGACGTGGAACCCTGATGTCAGGGAACTTCCACAGCTCCCGAACACGCTGTCCCTTACGCCTCTCCTTCAGGCCTCCACCCCATGGCCTGGCAGACACAGTGACACACCTGCAGAAGTACCAACTGTGCAGCTTGGCTGGAGCCTGGGCTGGGGGATGGGGAGAGAACAGAGAGGAGAAGCAGGCAGCCCAGGGCTTTGAAGCTCACTATAAATTAGTTAGATTTTATCTAAGGGGCAGGGAGTCCACAAAAAGACTCTACACAGTGGGGCAATGCAGTCTGCTGGGCACGAGCTCTTTGAGTACAGAGGCCAAGTCTTTGGCTCCCAGAGTCCAACCCAGAGCCTGGAGCCCAGCAGGTGCCCTGTGAACATTTGTTGACTGGAGCTGAGCTTGCCTCCTCCATGTGGCAGCTGCCTTGTCACTGGGTGGGGAGCAAAGGAGAGAGCTGGTGGGTGGTGACCTTGAACATGTGACCTTGGCTAACTTTCTAGACTTCTCCTGTTTCCTTATGTCCCACTTTGCAGGACTCCTGACTGAACGCACATACTGCACTGGCACAGTGCCTGGCACACAGTGGGCACTCGTTGGAAAAATGTGGGATTTGAACCCCCTTTCAAAGATGGCTCCTGGCCACAAAAACTGCTTCACTAAAAAAATTTTTTTAAAAGATTATAAAACCCATCAGAAGGTTTTAGTGATATCTGGCTTTTGAGGATTTAGTCTTAATGGAATAAAAAAACAAGACTAGAAGTTGGAACAACCAATTTCTATTTAGGCATGGGTTTGTTTATTCTGTTCAGTTCAAACTGAATGGTTCTGGGGGTCTCAAGCGTGCCTCAGAACGGTTCTATCTGTGCGGGGTAGAAGTCACCTTCCCTGCGCGGCCCGTACTTTGCACGCATATTCTCAGTAGTAACAAGTACACGTGGCTGCAGTTAGCGCCAGCCGACTCCCCCCAGCAGTCAGGTGTGGGCGCGCACAGAAGCTTCCTGTGTCGCACAGGCGGACAGGCCCAGGACTGGGGAGTGGGTGTCCTTCAGGGCCTTGGACAGGTGTACAGCCTAGTGGTTAGACATTTACATAATTGTTGACGTGCCCCCACCCCGATAAATCTACGTGTGAAGTGCCCCCACACATAGTTATTATGAGATTATTGGCTGTAGCCCTGTGCTGCACTTCACATCCCTGCAATTATTTTGTAAGTCCAATTTGGACTTTTTAATCCCGTTACCTTTTTCACCCAGCTCCCATGATAAGATTTTTTGTTGAATTTTAAAAATCACTTTCTGGTCATTTAGCCTATGATTGAGGTTGGTGATTAACTTTCCTGAAATAAAAGAGAAGGGAGCGTGTTCATGAAAAGAGGAGAGGTGGGGAGGTCGAGAAGAGAGAATGACAAGGGAGGGGGAGAGGGAGCGAGCTTCTGGGTTGTTCTATCCTCGTTAGGAGTGCGGGGCACAACTGTGTGGAATGCAAAGGCTCTCAAACAAAGCTGCTTTCTTCTGCTGGGACAGGCTTATCCGCTCAGGGAGAGGTCAGCGACAGCCCAGGCCTCTCATCAAGTTGTACCAAACAACCGCGCAGGTCACGTTTTTCCAGAAATCTCATCCGGAACTTGTGATCGCAAACAAGCTTTAAGTCCGCCTGGCGCTCTGTGTCCTCACGTGTCGCTGCTCTAATTTCAGGGATGAGCTCCTGTCTGCCGTGAGCTGGTGGGAGGCCCCTCGGGGTTGTGCTTGTGAACCGCCACCAGGTGGCCCCAGCTTGGGTGAGGCAAGAATCCGGACAGACAGACCCTCGTCTCAACCCACAGAACTCGGGCCAGACTTGCAAAGACAAGAAGCCTGGTCTTCGCAGATCCTAATAAATGTTGTAAACATGTGAAGAGACTGAACTTCCCCTCTGAGAAAAGCACTCTTTCCATAACCGTTCTGAAGCCTTGCTGGTTGCCACATCTAGGATTGTCTTGCAAGTAAACCCGCCTTAAAATGAGACTCTTTGGAGATTTTGGAAACTAAGCCCCTTTGAAAGCCTTGCCTTGTGCTGAATCCCAAGCAGTGGACCAGCTTATAAACAAATTCCAAAGTATATCGAGGGCTTTGAGAGATACAACTGGTATGTTTTACCACGGAAAACATGCATAAATTGATCTTGAACCCCCAGAGTGAATAAATCTCAACAACTTCGGCCATTCTAACACTGACCATAGGCCAAAAAATAAAAATTCAGTGCTCTACAAGTTTCAGCCCAGCAAATTTCAGTGCAAACCCTCGCACGCTTTCATCTGAGGCGGAACGGAAGGAAAGGGGGTGGCGCTGCAGCACCCGAAGGCCTAAAATGAAACCGTATATTAGGGTCTGTGTCACCTTTTATTGACACTCTCTGGCTTTATGGCTTGTCTAAAAATATATTATTATAATCCAAAGATAAATGAAGAAAGGCTAGAATTTACTAATCCAACTCTTCCACTGGGGTGTTAAGCTACACAAATATAGTTCCTCATGCTAATAACTGTGATTAAAGCCAAAGCCTTCACTAAATAAACAATTAACTTTGTAAACAAAAGTCCTAAGAGAAAATAAAAACGTTAACCCCAACTTTCTCTCTCCTGTTTGATAGGCAGAAAAGGAAATGGTGGCACCTGCAATTGGGCATTTCCGCCTGGCCCCGCCCAGTGGTGGCCACACAGTGGCCCGGCCACTGGGTCCAGGACGTGTCCAGCACAGCGCCACCATGCTTAAGGAGGCGCCTTTCATGCACAGCCTTCGAAAATTTGTTTATTGATTATAATGGTTGCCCAGCAGATGGCAACAGCATGTCTTGAGGAGAGGGTGCCTTATTCGAATTCACACAAAGACACGCTGTGTGAAAGACCCTCGGGTATCTGTGGGGCCTCTTTGCCTTTTAGCTGTTGGGCTCTTGACAAATGGGGGCCGTGGGTCTCACTTGGGTCCCTTGGCTCGAGCCTGCTCCTTTGAATCCTTACATTCGAGCTCAGTGAAGCAGGCTTTGTAGGTGGCTTCCTACCTCACAAGTACTTCACCCTGTCGGCCAAAGTTCTGCAGAACTAACCAAGAGGTCAACTTTAATCAAGAGCTCGCCGGTCCCTGGAACAGGGTGCCTCTGATGAAACTCAAGGACTTGCTGAGAGCCTGCCGAGCCACTCGGCCTCCCTGGCTAGGTCTGAGGGAAGGTGCAGATGTGGGTGAGAAAGTCTCCAGGGCCTGACAGGGTGACAGCCGCTGTGAAGAGACAAGACGTCTGACAAGAATGGAGAGCATGGGTCACAAGCAGTTCCACCGAAGTTCAGTGTCTTCCCTACCCTATCTAGGGCAGAGAGGGGTTCTGGCCCCTGCAGAGAAAGGAATCCGTAGCAGAGGGATTTCATAAAATCTCAGTAAGCTTTAGCTTTCTGAAATACTTTTGATGTTAATGTATTTGATGTTAATGTTTTAGTGTCTTGATGATATAGATTTCTCTTTTTCCAAATCCTAGAAAGAACCTTGTCTTCCGCAAAGACCTGCAGATGGGTTTCGATGCCATTTTCCACATTATGATTAAAGCCGTGTAATTCATCACACTTTATACCAGATTCTCACTCCAGTGCCATTAAAAACTGATGTGTAATTTGCTGTTAAATTAAGACACTTCATTTTCTTACTACATGTGGTTTTTCTTTTCACAGACAGACAATGACACAGGGGCCATCAGACCCTGGTGCAGACAGGAAAATGCCGTCAAAACCCCTCGGGAGCCCAAATCCAAGGGATTTCATTTATTCATTATCAGCCCTTATCAAAGACTTATCTAAAGAGGCTCAGAAACCATAAATAGAAAATATGAAGAGGGTTATCTGTGGAACACTTCCTTATCAAGGTTCCGAGAAATTCCCATTAAAATTCAGCTTTGTGTGTGTGTAAATGAAAAAGACTGATTTAACTGTAATTTGTGCAGACTGGAGTCTGAGAGCAGTGCAGGCTCCGAGCGGGCAGCAGAGACTGAACCCCCCCGCTAACCTAATTATGTCGGACTCACTCCGATGGGTCCATGGTTCCCTTTGATATTACATTCCTGTTGCCTTTTATCCCCAGTCATTTTCTGGGCAAGGTCTCTTCCACACCTCCCCATCCTGTAGGATCACAAAGCTATTGCTTTTGAAGCTCAGTTTTACTTTGATGGAACACCAAGGGACTGAAAATTATTTTTCACTGAAGGAGACTAACTTTGGTCTGAAAACTGCTGGCAAAATTCTAACTTTGACAGAATGCAGTACACCCAACACCAAAATGGCTTCTTTCCTTCATAACACTTCCCTAGTGTGGGAGAACCTGCTTGGTGCACTCATTACACCCTAAGACTCCCCCACCCCCTACAACCTGGCCCCAGTGTGTTTGCCCATTGTAAGATACCCTCTTGGCAAGCCTTTATTTGCCCCTGGGTCACTCAGTGCTCAGCTCCAAGGGGGTCTCAGCTTTCGCTGGTAATAGATAAACTGAAATGCGGTGACATTTTCAATAGGCCGTTTATTAATAACTTGTCGTGCTGCATGCTGTGACGGGTCTCTCCCCCCTCGATCAGATTTAGAGGATGACTCCCTGGAGCAGCCCGCAGAGGAGCAGACATCCAAATCACCCCCATGAGGCAGCCTGGTGCCCTGACTCTTCCCAGCAAGACAGGGAACATGCCCACTTAAGATGCAGGAGGATCGCTGGTTGCACGGAAAGGTCTATTGGGCCACCGGTGAAACAAGGGGCTTCAAGGAAAAGCTAAGTGCAAGTTCAACCTGTGAAAACCCCCTTCTAAACCCTTTGCTCCCTTAACCACGTCCTCAAGTGACTTCCGATAATAACTCTCTCTCACAGGGCCGGCACACAGGCTAAATGAGACAATGCAAGTGAAATATTTATCACTGGGTCTGGTGGTGAGATTCCATTCAGTAATAGTAGTGCTTTGTTGATGTCTACGGGGAGTGAAAACACAGGGGCTGCCTTGGCTAAGGCAGACCTCAAGATGGGGGTCCAAAGACCAGCTGACCCAAGTTCAGTATGCAAGGAGATCCAAGCCAGAAGCATTTACGGCTGGTAATTTTACCTTAATTCAACATCCTGATTCAAAAGTATGAGTGATGTGATATGTGGCTATTCACCAAAATAGATGCCCTATTTGCTCTTCAATAGGAGTATCAGAAAATCAAAATCAACTTAATTCATCCTTTTCCTAATTCACCTCAAATGAATGAGGCACTGCTGAATAAACAAAATGCATGTGGTTGGAAGACAGTAGGAGATGTTATTGGGAGGAAAAAAAGGAGATATGCAAAATACACAGAGGAAAACCCAAAGATTCCGAAAGCCTTCCAGCATGGAATGTGGAGTAAATGACTTTCCAAATTCTTTCTCGCCAAAATAGTGCTGTGACTAACAACTGTCTCAGAAGTCCGCTTTGGGACAAAGTGCATCATATGTCAGGGCTCAGTACACAGTAGGTTCTCAGTAAAAAAAAAAAAAAAATGACTCATCACAAGATGGGTTTTGGCCAAGCATCAACTCCACAGCTTCCAGTATACAACTCACACGTTGCTTTCTCTCAGAGCTGAGTTTAGCACCTTAGTACCCACCCACCTCGTTTAACAAACTTTTGTAAAACCACAAACGCCGTGCTAGATGTCATGGGCAGAAACACGGCAACAGCAACTGGACTTAGAGACACAGATACCCAACACAACACAACTCGCGTCTCATGGGTCTAGGTGCTGTCCCTGAAGGTAAATAGCTAGCAGGAATACTTACATCTCACCAGAGAAAACAGGACCAAGGCCCTGAATTTCCATGATTTGGTCAGACCTATTGAGCAACGGATTGACTGACATCAGAATCCAAGTCTCCCAAAGCATATTAAGAACTAGAAATGGTTAGTCTATACAGAAAAGACTTAAGGGGAACACGAGGACGGTGTTGAAATAGTTGAAGCCTTGGTCTGTTCTTAGTTCATCTCCTTAGAGAAACGAGTCCAGAATCCTTCTCATCTTATTTTAAGGTGCCCACTCATAGCAACTAATTTGACATGCTCCAAATAAACATGCCCACGAGAGAGGAGAAAAACATGCATCTGAAGGGCTGTTATGTTCATTTAATTGAAGAATAAGGTTGCAGGTGCGTAGATTTTGGCTCAATACAAGGAGGGACCTTGTAGCAATCAGAGTTGTTCAAATGTGGGAACGTCTTGCTGTAAGGGCACAGCACCCTGTCCGTCTCTAGAAACGTCCAACAGAAAGTAATGAAATGGCCTCCTATGAAGGTGTAAGATACGACAACCAGTTACAGAGCTCCTAAAGAATTCCAAGCAAGAGAAGGTGGGGCCTGTATTAGTACAGCACTGGTGGTGGTGACAGGGAGGAAGAGGCAGATGAGAGAAATGTTTAGGGGTAAAATCATGCAGACTCAGTAACGGATTAGACATGGATGATGAATTGGCTGAAGAAGAGGCATGGGAGCTCCTAGGAGATGACTGAGCCTCCGCCTCCCAACACAGAAGCATGACAGGGAAGCAGACCTGAGGAAGAAAAGGCAGAGCCTGAGGTTCTCGTGGGCCATCTGGACGGAGTGGCTCACCAGGCGGTGGGGTCCAGCCGCCATGGAGGAGAGGTGGATAGGTGACATAGCGGGACAGTCCTCAGTACAGAGGGGTAGCTATCTCAACGGTCACCTAAGAGATGGGCATAGAGGGTATATGAGAACAGGGCTAGGGGATGCTAGTTTTTAAGTAGTCTAAAAAGAGAAACTGAAAAACAAACAAAAAAACTGGTATCTTAGTCCATCAGAGCTGCCATAACAAAAATAGCATAGATCGAGTGGCTTAAACGACAAGTATATTTCTCACAGTTCTGGAGGCTGGGACGTTGAGGATCAACGCACCAGTCGATTCACTATGAGGTGAGAGCCTGCCTCCAGGTGCACAGACAGGCCTCTTCTCATCATGTTCTTGCACAGCAGGAGGGGCAACGGAGCTCTCTGCAGTCTCCTATTAGGGCGGTAATCGCATTCCTGTGGGCACACCCCTCATGACCTAACACTTCCCAAAGACCCCACCTCCTAATTAGGTTCCCTAATCTTTGAGGGCTGGGATGTGAACACATGACTGTGGGGGAAACACAAACATTCGGCCCATAACAACGGGGCAGGGCTGGTCAGCGGGATTCCAGGGGACAACCAGAATGTGGTGTCCTCGAGGTTGAGAGAGCAGACTTTCAGGAATGGCTGGCCAACAGTGTCAAGTGCAACAGACAGTTCCAATAAAACAGGATTGGAGAGCATCCACTGGACTTGGCAAGGTCGCTGGTGAGATAAATGTGGCCGAGTGGCCAATGGGAAATTAGTAAGCAGAGGCTGTTAACCAGCTCTGGGTGTAGAGAAACAGGGACCAGGAAGGAAGACATGGGACGAGGATTATCTTTAGGAAAGGAAAGACCGATGCATGTTTATAAGCTAAGAGGAAAGTGTTGGTGGAGAAGAACAGACTGAAGATTTCCGGGGAGTCTTTGAGAAGAGGGCAGTGATGGGCACAGGTGGCAGGACCAGCCCTGGTGAGGGAGAGGGCACTTCATCCTTGGAGGCTGGAGGAAGGAAGCAGGGGTCATGGATACGGATATAGTCGTAGCTTGTGGGGGCAGGGGTGGGGACGGAAAAATATCCCGCCTGATGGTCTTAACTGGTGCTGTGAAGTAAGAGTGTTAAGGAAGACAGGGCTTAAAGAGGAGGAGGAGGGAGGGAAACAGGAGTGAGCTGAGACAGGACAAGCAGAGGTGATGGGAAGCTTCGAGGACTTGGGCATGAATTAGGGAGATGCTGTTTATGCTCCTCAAACTCATCCTACACACAAAGGAACCAGCCCCCAAGTCCTTACCTCACATCCCACCCAAACTGCTCTCTGCTCGGCACACAGCCCTGTGAGATCGGTTCCTCCACCCCTTTGGTCTCATCTCCTTCCACTCCCCAGCTTCAGCTGACGTCCTTTCTCTCTCCCACGTGCCTCTTGTACCTGCTGTTCTTCTAGCTGCTGCTCAGTGTTGCCTCCTCCAGGACATTCCCTGGCCCAGGACTGGGCGAAATAACTGCCGGAGCTCTCACAATGTGCTGTGTGTTCTTCCTGCCTTTGCCCTACCATGTACCTTAGAGAGGGCTGCCTGCATGTCCACCTCCTCCACTAAACATGGAATCGCTCCTCTGGGGCAGGAATTTTCACTATCTTCCGAGCAGTCAGTAGGCCTTTGATACAAAGGCTGGGTGAGAGGGCGGCGGTGGGGACTGGGCAGGTGAATTCCGAGTGGGAGGCTGGCTCAGAGGTCCCTCCAATCCCATCTTACTAAGAATCTAGGATTCTAGCTTGTTGGTTCTTTGTGCATAACTGCTTTTGTAGAAGGGGACACATATTAGAGTGGACATGGGGGGAGTCAGTCTCCATGCAAACTGAAAGATTGATCATAGTGCTTTCATAAGCCAGAAAAATAAGCTGTGACATTCTCACGGTCAGAGCCAGATTCCATAGTAGCTCCTGGGACTGTGGACGCACTGGAAATCCAGATGAGGACAGAGATGCTGCCATAGCATCCAGCCCCACGAGGCCCTTCTCTCCTCAACTCTCCTCCCCTCCCCAGCCAGGCCAGCCTGAGTCACCTCTGCTGTCCTGAGGACATCCATATTACACATCAGCTAAAAGCTGTCCTTGACATCTTTGAACATAGTGACGACAGAGGTCCTCCCGGTACTGCTGACCTCTGTGGCCTGAGCGCCCCGGCTCTCCAGCACCCTCCCCAGTGTTTGGCACAGACCCACCTCTCTGCAGCCCTGGGGGTGCTGAACCCACTGACAGAATTTTCCCAGGATCCCAGGCTCCTTTCTGCTTCCCACCCACCTCTCCAACAAAAATAAGGCCTCGGCCAGGATCCAAGCTCCAGGGTCTGTGGGGAGGGGGCACTGGGATACAGCCCTGTCCTTCCCCTGATGCTGAAACCAGATGCCCAAAGCTCCCAAATGCTAATGGAATGCATATAGGTCTCTTAAAAAAAACAAACAAATAAACAAACAACAAGAAAACAACTGCTGGGCTTCTGTTTGGAGGGCAGGAAAGATAAATGAGCAACTAGCAGCCACCAAGAGGAGGGACTGAGTCACTGGGAAAGACATCTCCCCAGTGGCTTTTTCTACCTTGCACAGCTGATGCTGATGGGGATCAGCCCCACTGACAAAGGCAACTGAGGCCATTTTCAACCCTGAGATGTGTCACCAGTACCCAAGCTGTCACAACAGCAGTCAGACCAAAGGACTAGGCATAGAGAAGGCAGGTGGGCCCTTCGCTCCACCATGTTCCCTCTGACAGGCAGTTTCTAACAAAAACAGCTCCAGGGACCCAACCCTCTAGGGATGTGCAGATGGGTCACCTGTGTATTCAGTGAGGCTCCAAATATTTTTTTTCAGAGGCAAGGGAATTGATTTCTAGTTAAACAAATGCAGCGATAGCAACAGCACCATTTAAACTCTTCCCACTATACAGCACTTTGTGGCTGCAAAGTGCAGTCAAAGCTACTGTATGGGAAGAAGGTGGATGCTTCAAACCCACAGCCTTCTGACCATGACTTCTCATTGCCAAGACCACTGCCAATGGTTAGTGGAGACTTGCTGGCATACTGGTGCACCGACTCCATAGTCTAACCTCTCTGCTTATGCTCCTTCAGAAAAGGGGGTCTTCCACACCTGCAAGGTGATCGGTGTCTCTGAGGTTCCCCTGAAGTTTCCTGACACAGCCACACCGCCCTTCTGCAGGAGGAGCCATTGATAAGGTGGCAGATTTCACTCCTTCCCCCCTCCCACTCTGTCCATGCACAAGAAAGATCACAGACATGAGAGACCGGAGAGGCAGAGTTTGTTCCCACTCTAGCTTCAGAAATGACACCTATGAGCTTCTCCCCAGATCCCTTCTGTAGTTCATGAGGAAGCTGCCTGGGGAAGGGAGGCGGGGGGGTGGCGCCTGCCACCGCCTGTGGGTTGGTCACCAGCCTACTGAACCCAGAACCCTGCAGCTTCCCTGGAGTCTCGCCTGAAAACCAAGATTCACACTGCTCTTTCCCAACTGAACTGCAGACTAAAGTATTAACATCTCGTCTTGTTTCAGGTTTCTATGGTCTTAATATGGTGTCCCAGACAGGACACTGGGCTTGAGGCCAGAAAACCTGATTGCTGCTCCTGGTTCTCCACTAAGTGATTGTGGCCAGGTACTGGGTTTACCAAAAATTCTGTTTAGTTTTTTTCTGTAAAATAAAAGACACGTTTTTCATTTTCACCAATAACTTTCTTGATTTGGATATTTTGAGTATGTCAGCTATCTCCCACTATTGTCTTCTAGTGGGTAGAGGCCGGGGGTGCTGCTAAACATCTTCCAATGCATAAGACAGCCCAATAGCAAAGAAGTATTTGGCCAAGATGTCAATAGTACCAAGAAACTTCATAAACCACTTTTGACACGTTCAATCAGTCATAGCACCTTCTCCATGCACTGCACAAATCCTTTTTTGGTGTGTTTTAGTTGCATTTTTACTTCTCTTGGAATAATAAAGAATAATATGCTGAAAATGTTGCATATTTTCTTCCATCTTCAATATTAAAATGGTTGTACAAAAATTCATCAATTCTGAGAAGTTTTTTAAAAATGCATGCTGATATGACAACTGTCACAATACAATCTCACAAAACTGTTTTGAATGAAGTTAAAGACAACTAAGCACTACTGGAAACATCATATGGAAGAAGATCAGACAAACTTTTTGGCCAACTCAATAGTTCCTCTGAGCCTCAGTTTCTCTCCTGTGGAAAGGGGTGAACTGCTGCCCTGCCTGGCCTGGAGAACTGGTTTTGAGACTCCAGTGAGACAATGTGTGAAGAAACTCAGACACTGGAAAGATTTTGGCAAATGTGACGAAATGACCCTATGACCGAATGCTTCCGTGGTTAAGTCCTTCCGAGGCAGGAACCATCTATCACCCATTCAACAGGCAGCTTACATGTGGCTTTCACACTTGACATTCAGGAGCCTTGGATCTTGCATGTGCGCCACTGAGGTTACAGATCAGGAATTTCTTCATTTCAAATTTTTTCCCACTGGGCACAAACAAAACATCCCTTCCTTTCCTCATTCAGGATCCAGGGGTCTTTCCGTGAAGTGACTGCCCCTGTGAAGCCCTCTGGGAGGCTGCAGTCCGGCCCCTCAGTGTGGCTGGGACGGGTCGTCCCTGCACGCACCAGTATGATCGGCCCCTTACGAAGCGAAGGAGCTTTTATATTTTTAATTTTCTTTCCACACAACAAACACTATTAATAACATTCAACTTTCTCCAGAGATGATATAGATTAGGCCAAATGGAAAGTTACCATGGCTACCATAGTGTTATTTTCGGCATGAGGAATTCATGCTAGGGAAGCAGCATACATGCATGGTCGAGAACTGGAGCTTTATTTCGGCTTTGCTATCAGGCAATCAATCCCAATTTAATTTTGAAACTCTAATTGCAAAGGAAACTAATTATGAGCAGCAAGACCTGAAACCCCTAATTAAAGTGGGAGCCAATAAAGTGATGCAGGTCGTCCTCAGGGCAGCAGGGGGAGGGGTTAAGCACAGGCTGACTTTCTTTCCCAGGTGACTAAGCAAAACAGGATGGGGAAACGCATCTGGAGGGTCAATGGGAATCCGTAAACTGGGTTTGAAGGCTTCTGTTTCTGGTGCAGGAACAGGTCAGGCCCCTCTCTGCTCTGTGAACATACAACAAACTGGGGCGGGGGCACAAGCCCAGATGGGGAGGAGGGTGTTTCTACCAACAGCCAACCACCCAGAGTGGCTGTGGCAGGGGGTGGGGAAGGGCTAGGCTGAAGGGGGCAGGTCCAGACTAACCCCATACACTCCCATGTCTTTCTACGCGGGCCTGGGAGGAGAGAGCGGCAGAGCAGCAGGGGTAGCCAAACAGAACCCTGTCACTCAGGCCCAGATATTTATGGGCTGTTTTCCTCACATACCAGATGCTGAGTCACGCTTTTCTGAATTAGCAGGAGTTGGCTTATGAAAGAACTTCTATTAGAGTAAAGACCTACCGCCAATCCCTGAAGTGCACGCTTCCCTTTGGGACCTCCGGGCCTATCTCTGACAGCGTTCAAACACCACTAATGGCATGACTTCATCTGCCCCACGCCAGAACGATCCATTTTTAGGCCAGAAACCACATGGTCCTCACATCACCCCACTGGGCTCCAGGATAGAAAGGGGCTCTTAAACAGGGAGAGAACACTTTCAACCAATGATTAATTCCTCACCCTCCTCCTTGACAAAGAGACAAAAACGAACTTTGCTGCACGGTCAGAAAGCTACTCTGAACACCGCAACAGGGCGGTAAAATTAGAAGTGTATCCTCTTCTAGTTCAGTGTATATTTTTGTACAAAGGGGTCTTTCTCCCTTTAACAAATTTTTCTGAGAGTTGTTCTCAAAGCCTTACTGAGAAGAAAGAAGCAGAAGAGCATAACCCTGTTGGAGCTTTTTCAACAGCCCTGGACAGATAGTCCCTCCGGAGCAGGAACTCCACGTCGGGGTGGGAAGAATTCATTAAGAGCTCTCAGCCTCCTGTTTCCCACGCCTGAGTGAGGTCCACACAGTTCTACCAGGGCAGGCAGCATTTTCCAAGGCAGAAAAACCCCAAATCAGTGAGAGCCCACATAAATCTTAATTCTTAGTGTTGTCACAAGCAGGCAACACAGAACACAGGCCTCATCTTGAATTAGTCAAATGAGGTTCTTCGAACATTTTCAGTGAAACAGTGTGTTGGCATGTTATGCAAAACCTACAGTGCTGGTCTTGTAACAAAGGCTAAAAATGGGAGCAGTAAAAGGCAGTTCTGAATACAGAAATGTTGGGAGACCTGGCTACAATCTGAAGGGAGCTATTTGGCGGTTTCTCTACATTATATATGTTACTGACATAATGGACCAGCAGGTTAAGTGGAGAGAGGGGGCTCAGCCACCTCACATTCATCATGAACGAGGGAAGAGAGAGACAGAGAAAGAAGAGAAATAGCTTAATCTTACTGAGCTACTGTGTTATAAAATTTCAGCGCAAGGAGACTGAAAGTGTCCTGAAATACAGATCGTTGTCCCAAAACACAGATTCTGCATCCAGGGGAGGCACACTGGTAGGGGATTATGAAGATCCATCAGTCAGAGAAAGTGCCTCTGTTATCACAGCCAGCAAGCAGGCTGCAAACTTTCTCTAGTGCCTTTCAGAAAACTAATGCTTTCAAGACCCCAAAAGAATTTTAGACGCACCTTCGCCCCAAACCGCACCTACCTTGACTCCAAGGAAAGACTTGTGGTGGTAGAAGCAGCACAGAGCTGCTGAGAGTGCGTGGAAGGCATTGCATTCTTTAGGCATCTTTCCGTCTCAGTCCCTGGACCACACACTCTCTTCAGGGTTAAAAGAAAGGGGGCTTGGGGTATCAGCCCCAGTCCCTCAGGAGCAGCTGCGCTGCGCGTGCCCGCCCACACTCCGAGGCGGCCGGGGGAGAGAGCCAGCTCCTTCTCCAGGCCAGGCTGGGACTTTTCCCCTCCGCTGAAGCCAATACGATCCACTCGCTCAATTCTGGCAGGCTGGTGTCCAGCCTGCCATGCACACACTGCCAGAAATTCTCATGTGACCAGGCTTGCTTTCTGATGAAATTCTAACCTCTCTTAGAAGAGGCTTTGGGCTTCAGCTGTCCCCTCCCTGTACAGAGAGACCCGGCAGAAATCATTAGTCCCTCAGGCAGCCTTTCCTTCCCAGGGCTGAAGGCACCAGAAATCTGCTCCTAGAGGCTTTGTCTGTCTGCTTGTCACCCCAGCACCTAGGGGTTAATGAAGCACATCACACCACCTTGTGATGAGACAGAGGCTCCTTTGAGAAAAGGACCTAAGGGTGACCAGAGTATGACTTTCCCTAGGAGCTATCCTAGAAGTCCTAAGGAACCCAGGCAGGACCTCTGTCCCCACTCTCCCAGTCCACCCCAGAGCTGTTTATTTTTCATTAGGATGCCCCTGGCAGCCAGCTTGCTGCTGATAACACTGGCACAGCCCTCACTACTGGCAAAGCAATATTGCCTTTTGGTGTTTAATTAGCAAGTCTGTCAGCAAACAGCCTGGGCGCCCTATGCCCACCCCACCTGGCGTGCAGTCTATTGGGAGGATGGGGGAAAGGCTGTGTAGACTCTTCCGACACAACTGTTTGTCTCGCTCCCCTCCTTCACTTTAAACACTTCACTTTAATTGCCACTCTGCTTAACGCAGATCCAGCACTTGAACCGCACGTCCAACCTGGCCAAGCTCGTCTCTTCCTTGCTAAGATGCTGTCACCCCTACCAAGAGCCTCCTAACACCTTTAGGGCAAAGTAATTGCTTTTCTTCTTTCATTCCAGTAAGAGTGGATGCTCAATGGTTCTGAGTTTTGGAACGATTTTTTTTTTTTAAATCAAACTCAGGTTTCTGCCTGTAGCTCTTCCTTTCCTACTTTTCCAAAAATTGACTTTCTGTGGCTCCAGCCACTGAAAAATGGAATGTGTCCTGAAGCTTGCTAAAACTCCACACAGGCAGAAACTTGCAACAAGGAAGAAGCAGAACCTAATCTGTCCAGAAAGGAACAACACGAGATGAGGCATGAGGAAGGTATGAAAAATATCCCATGGGATTAGTGTCAAATACTCAGGAGGCCTTGGCCTTTGGACCAGGTCAAGTCGGCCTGTAAAAATAGGGAATTGTTTGCTCAAGGCCTGGTGAGCAGCTTCTGTGCTTGCGTGAGAGCTATGGACGGAGATGGGGGTGGAGTCTCCCCACAGCCAATGCAGGGACAGGCCTACAAAGGTTCTACCCCGCAGGGACAAGCGGAGGCTGACTTCCTTTCTGCTCTCTCCCTCACTCCTTCTCCTCCATGGTTCTGGAGGTCGGGTGTGCAGTCCTGGGAACTCCCAGGTCCTGGGAAGGCCCCTGAGAACCTGGAAGCAAGTACCAAGGGCGATAGAACTCATGGTTGGTTGGTTGGTTGGTTGGTTGGTTGGTTTTTTTAGCTGGAGGGCCCTTAAGATGGTCAGTAGATAGGCCGATACTGCCCTCCGAGGTCCTGGACTGTATCCACGAGGAAGCATTTCTCTGCCCTCATTCCTATTTGATGAGTTCGAAGGGCACGTCCACATGAGCAGCCAGGGCCCGTGACCCCAGCAGCTTTGTGGGGATGACTCACCTATCAGGCCAACAGCTACCAGGTAAGGGCCCATTTTCCACTAGCTATTTCCCTTTCCCCCAGGCTAAGAAAGTCCCCAGGTGGCTAAAAAACCACTACCCCCAGCCTCAGAAAAGGGAGAAAAGCAGCTCCTTCAATCCTGTACAGAAATTCCATGACATTAGTCAGCAAAAGCCTTTAAATTCCAATACCCTACCCCCAGAAAACATGAATGAAGTGCATTCCTGCAAGACAATATGCAAATAACTCAGGCATGTAAGTTACCTAGAATGATGAAGTCGAGTGTTCCAGGGCCAGAGTAAAAGCAAAACAAGCAAAGGTCAGGGCAGCATCGCAGCTCGGGCGGACGGAGGCTTTCCCTGCTTACTCCAAGAAATGCCCCCAAATTGGTTCCATCAGGATTGAAGAATAGGCTAACCTTATTAAGTAACTGTTTCTTAATCACTTTTAATTTTTTGCCATACTAAAAATAATTTCTGATGCAACATTCAAGGGTTTTAATCAATTTTTTTCCCAAAATGGCCAGGAGAGAGACTAAAATAACCTGTTGTTATTGCAACCAAAGATGATAAATACGTGAATTCATGAAGTGCCCTTCACTCACTTGCTATGCTTTTAAATGTCTCCCATCCACACTGATCAATTCCCCCACTTTCTCCCCACAATGGTTATTCTATTCCTGTACAAAGAAGCAGAGGACCAGAACGGCATGTCACTCAGCGGAGAACAAAGGACCAGGGACTCAAGCCTGGGACTGCAGAACCTGGTATCTGGTCACATGGAAACACAAGTATGAGATTCTTAATGTCTTATAATTGAACCTATTACTCACACAGCCCGCGCAAAGGCGGCGACTTGTTTGTTGCACTGGGGCAGCGGTCACTCTCTGATGACTTAGTACATGTGCTTTGGGACCAGTCAAATCTGGATTCAGGGTCTTCCAGACACCATGCCCTTCTGGGGACAGGGCTCAGTGTCACAAATGCAACTCCAGGAACCGAAGGGCAGAGGGGCTGAGACAGCAGCACCAAGCCACGGAAAAGCTCTGTGCTCTCCAGCGCCCCTGCCCCCACCACCTGGGAGGCTCACTGCTCTGCACCAACGGAAACACCTATGAAAACAGCCAGGGCTGGGCAGCCAGTGGACATGTGAAGGAAATCCCTACTCCCTCACGTCAAATGTTGCCACCCACTCTGGGGAGAGGGTTGAAGCTGGCTGGAGAAAGGCCCCTGCACAAGCGTGGCCTTCAGTGCCATTTCTCCTTGGGTAGCCTTATACTAACCTGCCCTACACAGTAACCATGGAAACAGGAGCTGCCTGCCAGCCATATTTCACAGAGACATCCTCCCTGTCAGCAGCATCCCTTGGACTAAGAGAGGCTGAAAGCGAGTTCAAAGTCTCTTTCCCAAAGTGCCACAGTCCCTGCTAGGTCAGGCTCCAAGTGAGGTGGACCTGTTCTTGGAGATGGCATGAGGGGAGAGGCCTGTGCAGAGCATGTGCTTACCAGGCATCTGCTTTCCCCCAGTCCAGGGCAACCGGGAAAACAAATGCTCATATCCTCCACTCCCCTTCCCAAAGCTGGCTCCGAATCGAGGCAATAGACCTTCCATGCAGTGAGGTGCTCTGGGTTACTGCCAAGCAGCTCCGGGGACAGTGGCATTGCCCACGGTGGGTGGCAGGCTGTGACCAGAGAGCACTGGTCCAGGGCTGCAAGCGCTGGCTTGTCCCTGCCTGCAGGAACTCACTCATGTGTCAGTGAGCACCCGTCGTCACGGCCAAAGCAGCTCAGCCTCGCGGTAACCACTGAGACGCTCTGCCTCTCCAGAAAGATGGATCTTTCCTGGCCTTTTGTCTTTACCAAACCCCAGCGACTGGGCTCTGGGGGAACAAAGACAGCTTTAATGAGACAGGGAGGGAGGCCAATGCTGCCAATGCGGTTTCTCCTGGCATCCTAGGAAGCAGGGAAGGAAGATTAGGAACAACCCCTAAATCTCTGAGGATGCCCCCTGTGGCCTCAGCAAGAACCTGGGAAGCTGAGGGCCAGAAAAGGGGCACATTATCAGCAGCCCTGCTTCCCAAAGCTCCCTAGTTACCTGGCCTGTCTGTGAGACTCTGCGCACAGTATACCAGGAGGCCAGGTGGCGGGGTGGCGGGGGGGGGGGGGCGCCCACACCCTCCTGTAACAGGCGACTGGGCTGGGGGAGCAGAGCTGGAAACCGTGAGAATGAGGAGAGGCCTTCAGGGATGAGGTCACCTCCTCACATCAGGCTTGGTAGCTACAAAGCTGTCCAAGACAGCTCAACATATTTTTCTATATGCAAATGTGATTTATTCCTTGCTCCAAAAAGGAATGCAAACTGGACTCGGAGAGAGGAGGACAGGAAAGGCAGGCCAGCTCTCTGGGCCACCTAGTGTACTGCTGTGGATAAGACGTGGGCAGTGCTGGTGCACTCGGAGAGCGTGTTTACGAGGGTGTGCACACCTCGGTCTGACAGTCCCCCATAGCCCTTGAGGGGATACAGGAGTATGGCTGTGAGACGGGCTCCATCCAGAACTGACGTAGATCTGCCCAGCACAGAAACAAGGAGATGAAGTCCTCAGAAACAGGCTTCTCTCTACTGGGTCTTCTGTCCTCCCACAAATTTCTATTCCTCTAATTAGCTATCAAAATTGTGTAACTGACAATGTGAAGCAACATCAGGTGAGCACCCGGCCCCGGCTTTGCTTTCTTGCATTATCATATACAATTTCATCTCATACATCCCCCACCAACGCCGACCGTCACCATTTCCTAGTATCACCCCAGAAATCCTACATTGTACAAGCCCCATTTCCTGTTTCTAGCATTAAGCCAAAATGAAAAGAATGTGCATGGGGCACAATTCCAACCTCTCAAACAGTACTCAGACTTGCTGGCGGTCTCAGCCTGAGAGTCTGTGAAAATCATGGACCCTCCTCCCAGAACAAAAGGCACATACTGTAATGTTTTACATATAATTTCAGGGATTCCTGTGTGCCCTGCAGCCCATCTGTACACCCCTGGGAGTCCGACCCACCCACGCCGATGCGCCGCCCACCTCCCACGCTTCCTTCTATCCCGTACCCCCCAACCGTGCAGGCGCCACACCCTGAGCAGTTCATTTGTTTCTCTTGCCATCGTAGCTCCTATGTTTTCTTTGCTGTACACATTTCCAGATCCCCCTCCTCCCACTTTTGGTAAGTGTGAGCTACATAAGCAACTAATGACAGTGACCCAAAGCCCCTCAGAGGCCCCTCCCATGCAGAGCGACACACAAATGGGCTGAGGGCACCTGCCAGGTGAGGACAGGGAAGGCTGCACTGTCTCCTGTCCCCACTGCCACGAGCTCTCCTGCCTCACAAGCACTTCTGCAAAATGACATCTTCCAAAACTGAGCTGCAAGACACATCTTTATATGTCTCAACAGCCGTGCTGAGAGGCAGCAGGGCAGAGGGAGTGCTGGGACGGCTTCAGGTCTTCATTGTACCACCAGCAAGCCAGGTGACCTTGGGAAATTCCTTAACCTCTCTGAGCCTCAGTTTGCTCCTCTGACTTGTGAGGTTTTTCTGAGGAGCAGGTGAGACAGCAAAAAGAAATTGGTGCCCAACACGCAGGAGGCACTCAGCACAGGGAGCCTCCCTTCCCTCTCAAAGGAGAAGGACATGCCCCGTCTCCCCGCTGCCTCCTGCAGGGCACGTGCCCAACTGCACCCTAAATCCCAGGCTGGGCTACAGGAGCCACACCCCGAGCCCTGGGCAGGCCACAGCAGCACTACTATGACTCTTGGACCTTGAAAGCCAGGGAACAATGGGGAGGAGTTTAAGAAGTTTTTTTTTTTTTTTTTTTTTTTAGGCCTTCAAATATATTTTGGCCTTAAAATTTTAAGATCATATCTTAAAATTGCACATAAGCTCAGATGTCTCAGATGACTTTCTACTCGAGCGTTTGCTGTGTGCAGAGCTGTTTGTCCGCACAGATGGCCTGTGCATGCGCGGGACCTGCCCACGGGCCTTGCCAGGAGCCGCCGGGCTCGTCCCAACTGCGGAGCTCTCCATTGCCCACCCTGTTACAGACAGTCTGCCTGGGGGTCCTGTGCCCCTGCCCCAGGACCTGGGTCGCACCCCTCCTTTCCACAGTTGGCTGCAGGGCTGGGCTTCAGCCAACATCCTGCCTGGATGCCCCTCCCCCCGAACCCTCCCCTTGCCCAGCCCTCCAGGTTCTTGCCCCAGGACCAGATCTTCCACTTGAGTCTAAAGTCCCCAGGGGACCAACTGCCTGTGCCTGACTCCGTCACTGGCCTGTGTTCCTGGTCACTGACGCCAACCACTTCAGAATCAGAAATGCACCTGACATAGCCCCTTGGACCCGCGCTGGCCCTGCCCATCGACCCTCGCTAGACCTTCTGTGTCCTCCCAGATTCACTTCCTGCCTGCGCCGCCTCCTCTCTAGTCCCCAGAGTCAGGAATTGCTGAGGTTACAGTGCATTCTTCCAACGCCACTGCACACCTACCACCCTAGAAGGGCGGCCAAATGTTGGAGTGGATGAAGCGGGCATGGAAGAGTGCTCAAAAAGGCAGGGACCTTGGGGTGCAGGGTGGTCTGCGTCAGGGCTGAGTGGGAGTCAGGACTAACTTCACCTGTTTCAGCCTTGACACCTTGCCTAAGTGAAACAAAGTGATCTTATTAATTCCTTCTTCTGTGTTTTCAAGCAAACTCCAGCCACTTGAATGCAATATTTCAGTAGGAAAGGATCCTTCTCTCATGGTTGTAAATTGATCACGAGTGTTACCATCTGAGTGACACAGTGGTTACCTCTGCGCCCTGACCAAAGGCTGTGAGAGCCCATCTAGACCTGGAGTGTTTAGCCTGGGGGCAGGGCAGGGTGGGGTTGATCTTTATTTTTTGGTAGAGAAAGAAGTATGAAGAGCACCCAGGTCATCATGGGCGTGAGCAAAAGCAGATGGAGCCTGCTGGCTACTTTGGACACAGTCAGGCGCTGGCAGGGCTGCGGTTGGTTAGGGGAGGAGGCAGACGCACAGGCACCAAGGCAAGCAGTGTTCCTCTCCTTCTGCTGTGGGAGCAGCTTTAAACACCTGTGAGAGGAGAAGCCCTTCACCCCCGCTGGCAAGGGCCTCGTTTGCATACAATGCTTAACATTACCAATACATGCAGAATAGCTACAAAGTATGATTCTGAGTAACCCCTCCCAACCACAGACTTCAGGGATGTGTTCCCAGAGACTGCAGCAGTCTCGGAAACCTCTCTACCTTTCTGCTGGGTTCGGGGTGGGGAGCAGGGCGGGAAGCTGCTCGAAGGAGCCATCACTCACCCCATATGAAAGGTCCCCAGGAGCCAATGTTGATACAGAGCTCTCACCACAGTGTCTCATTTAGTACTCACACTAGGAGACATGTATTATTATCTCCATTACACATGTGAGATTACACAGTTCTTAGAGTTAATCATTAAAACAACTATAATTCAGAGTGGCTGGATCTATCGAATGTGATAATGGAAGCATGGATTCCACCTGGTTGCCTGGAGCATCTTATCTTGTGCAAACCCAAAAGGCAGCATTGTGGCTGCTGCAGCAACCCCCTCCCTCCAACTGAGTACAGATATTCTTGGCAGCACAGACAGTGGGACTTACCCAAACTATCCCCAGTCAGAGATCCTAGTCCATTCATTGCTGATGGGAAAGGGCAGAGACAGATGGATGCTGAGGCCAGAGTATGAGGAGAGCCAGGACGTAGCAAAACCTGTGGCACTGGCAATGGCTGGAGAGCTAAGGGACCTCCATTGTCTTAAATGGACTCATCAATGGGGCCCATTTCTCTACAGGAAAAAGCAGAGGGTGTGCTGCCTGGGAAGAACTGTTGATTATCAGCCAGATTCTTCACTTCCTAGAGTCGTCAGCTGCCAAGCACTATGCCACCCACAGAAGTGACACCCAGATGGTCAACACTCCTGGTGCCCAAGGTGTGGACAATAGGTTCTTTTTGTCAGTTGTTCAAAGGACAGTACAATGCCAGGTCCTGTAGTGTGTACCCAGAAGAGTGGGAGGGCAGGGCAGAGGGAAGAGAATTACCAGGGAGAGCAGCAGGGACTCACCTGGACGCACTCTAGGCAGCCATACCGGCCTCGCAGTTGGCCTACTTGTGACAATAGGTGTGGGAATTCTTCCAATGCCAAACTATACGGTGAATCCACAGCCTCTCTGCCCCGCCCCCTCACCCCTACAACTTCTCTGTAACCATGTGGATCTGACAATTAAACCGGGAGGCAATAGGTGCGCAGCCCATAAATAAACCAGGAGGGAGATAAACTAGAATAAGATTAGTATAGGGCTTACAAAGATCAAAAGGAAAATATCTCTGCAAAACCTGGTATTCATATGCCAACATTTTACATATGTACCCTGAGTAGGCAGAGACACCTAGAAAATATAGCCTAATATACTTCTGATCCTGAAAATTCAGGGGAAAATGATGTAAACAGCAGAGAAACATTATTACATATAAAAGCTTTACCCCATGGCATGAGTATTCATACTTGTGATGGATATGTGAGCCAATCAGAACATTCAACACTGAATGGTCGAGTAGTCATGTGACCTAAGTTAGACCAATCAGACTCCTTCCCTATAATTGTTTAAACTAGAGCAGAGGGAAAGGTTCCTTTTTTTATCCCCCAGGGTCCAAAGCTTTAAAATTGAAAGTTAAGTAGCCTACAGCCCTGTGCTCCTACAGCATGCAAAAGCTGATCTGAGAAAATGCAGTCAGCGTGCTGAGGGAAGGAGATTCAAGGACTGAGAGTACAGAGATGTCTTTCTTTTCCAGAACAGTCATCGACTCAGGCCATGCTACCTTGCCCTTCCCAATCATAAATTTCCGAGCTCACATTATCAGTTTGAGAGTTTATGGGTTCATTTTATGAGTGTGAGACTAGGTAAAACTTGAGATCAAGATACAGTGCACTGGCCTTGACTGGCATGGCTCAGTTGGTTGAGCATCATCCCACCAAGCAAAAAGTCCCTGGTTCAATTCCTGGTCAGGGCAGAAGCCTGGGTTGTGGGCTGACCCCCGATTGGGGCGCATATGAGAAGCAACTGATTGATGCTGCTCTCCTCTCATATCGATAGATCTCTCCTTCTCTCTCTCTCTCTTCCCCCCTCTCTAAAAGTAAATAAATAAAATCTTTAAAAAAAAAAACATAATACGTTATTCCTGACTCTACTGGAGTTCACGTGCAAAAGACGTGATCCCTATATCTGAGAAACACTAAAAGGTAGGCAACATAAACTGATGTAACATGAAAACATGGACAATACATGCCCATTAATGACAGGGTTGTACATTCGTGTTTCAGTGATGGGTGGAAACTAATGGTGTTTCACAGCCTACTCCAAGGGCATTCCATTAAAGAACAGCATTGTCTAGAGTTTTCAAGGATAAAGCAGACATGAATAAGCATCCAGAGAGAGGGAGAGGCATTCATGAATTTGGAATGTCCTGTGCCACTGAACGGAGGTGTGAGTTCTGCTCCCACACCCAGCCCCACCCAGCCCGCTCCCAGGTGAGGGGAGGCCACTAACGCACAGCTGACTCAACCCTGCCTGTCATACACGCAGCAGCACCATCCTGAGTTCCTGGAGGATGTTTCCAGAGGCTATGCTGCCTCATGGAAAGACAGAAAACCTGATTCCTAGGGACTGGCTGAGATGGTCCCTTCCTAAGGCCAGGTGAACTTTACCAGGTAAATTGATAATCTGGATGGGCAACTCTCAGGACTTCTTTCTAGGGTGAAGAAAATTTGCATTGCCCCGAAAGCACATTTAGATCTTCCCAAATTTGCTCCTTCCTGTCTTTAGGCGGACACGGCCTGGAAGCAGGCCTGGAGTCCAGATTCTCATTCTGTGTGGCCCAATGGGGCCTCCTTCACCCACTGCTATTGCTCTGTTTATGCCAGCGAGGAACCTGGCTCCATCTCTACCTTCTAGCACCCGCTATAGAAATGCTCGTTAAAGTGAGCTCTGTTCTTGTCTGTTGCCTTCGGGGCCCATGTCTCATTCATCCCCTCGTTCCAACACCCAGAAGAATGCCTGAACAGGAGAGGGGCCAGCAACTGCTTGGAGATAGAACAGGGATTCTCAACAAACACTTGGAAGTGTGCACATAAAGTGTGCACAGAAAGTGTGCTTTCATGTTTCTAGGCAAAGGCTTCTTACTCATCATATTTGCAAAAAGAGAGGGGCATTCCCCTCAAACAGAGAAGAACCGCACAGAGGCATGAGATATGACTTGGCACGAGGGTCCTGGTCCTCCCTGGGTGAACCAGCCTTGCCATCCCAGCACCTGAATTCGGGGTGGCTCCCTCTTCGGTCCTCAGAAGTACCCCACTCTCTCAACTGTGCACAACCTGGGCTCCCAAGTGGGAGGAAGCTCCTGGACACAGTGGTTCTTAACTCCCACCGCCTGCGCTCTGCACAAGCTGCCCTTGAATGCTCTGAAAGCTGGGAAAGATGAGGATGTGGGCCTGTTCTGCTGAGGCCCTTGGCATAAAGACCAGAAGAAGATAGAGGGAAGGAGCCTGGGCCATCACAGACTGGGCTGGGCCACTCAGACCCTTCGAAAAAGCCCACCTGGGCCTGGGAAAAGGAAGAATCCAATTGGAGACTGGTGGTCACAGGAAACAGTCCACCCGCTTCATCATTTCTTCTGCACAAAAAGCTCTTTTGAGAGTGTGAATGAAGGCTTTATGCAGTAAGTTCTCGTCCACAGGCTAATAAACATGTGAAATGGCCTCTCAGACCAGGTTCCTGCAGCCTGGACACTGAGGTCATTCAAGAAACAATTAGATGCCATCTGGAGAGAGCTGGGACTCTAAAGGAAATTGCCTCGAAGGGCCAAACAGCATGTTTTCATTCCCAAAGTCTGACACATCCTTATCCTCATTGACATAAAGGACACATGGAGCTCAGCCAACTAATCCACGCTGGGAGCACAAATGGGCAAACGCAGCAGCAATTAATACCTAAGCTTAAGGATCAGGAGAGCGTTCATTCTCCACCCGCCCCAAGCAGATGCACCCCTCGACTGCACTTTCCCATCCAAGCTGAGCCTCGGTGCCATAAACCAGGCCTTGGCCTCACCAAGCCTGGGGTTCCCATGGTTTTAATATACAGCAATTAGAGCAGAACAGCAACTGCTTCAGGCCCCGCTCTTTACGGCACACAGTGAATCGTAAAAATGACCTGATCGTACAAAACAGTGTTTACTGGGGCTTCACAAGCCACTCAATTGCAAAGACCAGGCCTGCCACAGAGAACTCTTATTTCCAGGCTAGAGTCTCAAGTTTTTCTTATTTTTAAATAAAATTGAGTGTCTCTTTTCTATTAGTAATCAGTATCTTTAGATGTAAATGCAATGGTTGAGCAAGCTGGTTTAAGAAATACACTTAGCTAGAGAATAATATATAGACTTAGGTAAACAGGAGGTGATGATTTGTGTTCTAAGTGTTTCTGCAGCTTCCTAACAGCTGTCACGGAGCCGGAGACCCTCCAGGACACGGTGCTCCAAGTGTGGCCGGCCGCCCCGGGACCTTCCAGAGAGTCCCCGGGGTCAAAGCTGAATTCATAACCCTATAGAGACATTCTCTGCCTGTCTCACTGGGCTGACATTTACACTGATGGGGGAAAAGCAATGATGGGTAAAACTTCTGGGATCTTAGCACGAAGCTAGGCACCAAACTGGGAAAGTAGTCTGCTTTTCTTGACCACCATATTTTTTTTATTATTTTTAATTTTGTTTATTTATTTATTTTTCACCAGGAAATCCTGATGGCTCTGCCATCGTATTACATACCCTGAATCCCCTTTCTTCACCGCCCGTTTTGTCATCACAGGTCCCGATTATCATCAGCCCTCACCTGGACAGTCACAATGGCCTCCAACGGCTCTCCCTGCACCCAGCCGTCTGCTAGCAGCTGGCAGCCAAAGTGATCCTGAGACAGCTCCCCATCTCCCTCTGTAGGTCAATGCCCTTACTCAGACACAGAAGCCCCATGCAGTCTGCCTCGTCCCCTTTCCCCACTCTCTTAGATCAGCTCCCACCGCTCTTGCTCAAGTCCACCCGTTCCAGACACTCTGGCCTCAGAGTTGTTCCTGAGCGGAAGAGGTAAACTCTAGCTTCGTGGCCTTGCTCTGTCCTTTTCTCTTTAGACAACACACTTGACTTGCCCCTCCACTCAGAAGTCACCTTTTCCATGAGGCCTTGCCTGGCCACCCTAGTAAAAATTTAATGCTCCCTTACCCCAGTGTTTTGGAGTTCCTTTCCCTGATGGATCTCTCCTGCTTAGCACTCATCACTGCCTAATGTGGTTTACTTGATTGTCTTCCTTATCTTCTCACTCCTCCACCTCAAAATATAAGATCCACAGAGGCAGGGACATTGTTTTGTCCACTGATATATCCTCAGCTCCTAGAACAGTGACCAGCAGATGGCAGATACTCAATAAATACTTGTTAAATTACTATGACATATAAAATAAACATGACTATATTTGTTAAATAACCACAAAACTGTTTTTTGATAAGAAAACATTAAGAAGAACCCATATGTCAGTAGGGAATTGGTTAATATAATTTTATCTTATACAATGTAATACTGGATAGCCATTCAAGAGAAAAGTAGACCTATTTACTTAACATGAAGTCCAATGAAAAAAGGCAAGTTGCAAAGCAATATGTAGTTATATATTATTTTTTATCAATCAATCAATGTAATTGTTTCCCAACTCAGCCTTCTTGATCTCCTAACAGTCTGGCCATCTCCGATCTCCCAAGAGCACCAGAAGCTTCCTCACTTCCTCACTGTCTCTCCACTCAGGAATCAGGAGAGCACCTACTCCTCCCACAGGGCTTGTCCTGCAGCTCTGTCCTGCTCTGGCCAGCCTGGGCGCAGCGTCCCGCAGGCACGGGGCCTCCCCCACCCCGTGAATTTCTAGCGTGTTGATGATGTCTTCTGCCTCACCCAGTATCAGCCTCCTTCCTGTCACGCTATCATTTTTTTCGGTTGTCAAATCACAATTCAAATAAAATTTTTCAAAGGAAACTTCTTGTTTACCACAGGTAAAACTTCAAATCAACACCAACCCCCTACAAAATCTACATATCGTATCACAGCCTCTTAAACCTTTTTGTCTAAGAATGTTAGACAATAATTCTAATGCCTTGAAAGTTTTAATGTCTTATATGAAGTCAATAAAAACCGCCTGCATTTTTGTACACTTTAAACAAAGCTCTTAGTTCTGAAGTTGTAAATATAACACTATTATTATACATTTAATGTGAAAAGCTCCCAGAATATTTAGAAACTGAATTGTAGTTCAATGCTGCACTGTTGTGACATTTGATGACCACTAGAGGGCAGATCTTAACAGCAAATGATTCCGATGCAAAAAAGCCTGGAGACTGAAGAATTACTGGGACCCCATTATAAGATCTGCACCCCTATGTTCATTGCAGTGTTATTTACAATAGCCACGATTTGGAAGCGGCCCAAGTGCCCCATCAGTAGATGACTGAATAAAAAAGCTGTGGTACATTTACACAATGGAATACTGCTCAGCTGCAAAAAAAAATAAAAAATAAATAAAAAAGGATTTTTACCCTTTGCAACAGCATGGATGGACCTGGAGAATATTATGCTAAGTGAAACAGGTCAGTCAGAGAAAGACAAACATCATATGATTTCTCTTATATGTGTAATGCAATGGATGAAATAAACTAGCAAACAAAATAGAAACAGAATTATAGATACATAGAGCAGACTGACCGCTGTCAGAGGGGACCAGGGTTAGGGGGCTAGGTGAAAAAGGTGAAGGGATTAAACAAAAAATGAAAAATGAAACAGATATGCAGACAACAGGGTGGTGATTACCGGAGGGAAAGGGGGTGGGGGAGGTGGAAGAGGGCGAAGGGCGGGACTGATGGCGGTGGAAGGAGACTCGACTGTGGATGGCGAGTGCCCCACGCGGTGCGCGGGTGCTGCGATACCGAGTTGTGTCCCACGCGGTACGCGGGTGCTGCGATACCGAGTTGTGCCCGACGCGGTGCGCGGGTGCTGCGATACCGAGTTGTGCCCGACGCGGTGCGCGGGTGCTGCGTTACCGAGTTGTGCCCCACGCGGTGCGCGGGTGCTGCGTTACCGAGTTGTGCCCCACGCGGTGCGCGGGTGCTGCGTTACCGAGTTGTGCCCCACGCGGTGCGCGGGTGCTGCGTTACCGAGTTGTGACCGACGCGGTGCGCGGGTGCTGCGTTACCGAGTTGTGCCCGACGCGGTGCGCGGGTGCTGCGTTACCGAGTTGTGCCCCACGCGGTGCGCGGGTGCTGCGTTACCGAGTTGTGTCCCACGCGGTGCGCGGGTGCTGCGTTACCGAGTTGTGCCCCACGCGGTGCGCGGGTGCTGCGTTACCGAGTTGTGACCGACGCGGTGCGCGGGTGCTGCGTTACCGAGTTGTGCCCGACTCAGTGAGTGGGTGCTGCGCCTACTGAGTTTTGCACTCGGAGCCTGTGTGGTTTTATCAACCACTGTGAGCCCAATAAACTCAGTTTAGAAGAAGATCTCCTAGGAATTGAAGGGTCTGAGCCATACTGGTTGCCCTAACCACACCTTTTAAAGTGCACATCTCTGCCTAAACATGTGAATATTTAAGGTGCCAACAGTGGCCTCACAGTTTCTGTTCCATACCAGATTGGTAAAGGAAGGTAGACTAAAGTTAGGTGAGGGGCCTTTTTGCTGTCCTGAAAAAAAAAAAAATCACTAAAGAATTTCTGGAAAACTTTTAGAAATATAAGCGTTACTTGCTTTGGGAAACCTTAAGATCTTTGGAAGAAGCTCATTTCCTCTTCTCTCAGCTCAAATGCCCTTTGCATCTATCCGGCTGTGTGTGGTCACCAGTCAGCCCGTCAGTTACTAAATACGGGATGGGGCAAACGTGGACGTACAGTTGAAAGTACAGGAAACACAGTTTACTCTTGTATTACCATTGATGAATTATTGTATTATTTTCCATACAGACAACGTAAACCTACTTTTGCCCCACTCTGTATTTATTGAGGACAAGAGAAGGTCCCTGTACTCAGTACTCACATTCTAATGAGAAGTTAGGGTTTTAGTAAGTAAACAAATAGAAATTGGGACAAGGGCTGCGTGGACAACCCACAGAGAAATGAGACCAGGCAGGCTGCTTTGAGCAGGGGGTCAGAAACATCTTTCTGCGGCTGTGAAATCTGAGTCGAGACGGGCCAGCCACACAGAGAAGCAGGGTGACAGTTCCTAAACTAGTATTTACTGAGCACCAGCTACATGGCAGGCGCTGCACTAACAGTGCTGTGTGTGTTCACGGGTCTGGTTCCTCCATTCTCCCGCTTACCATCAGGGAACCTGGGATCCAGGGAATTCCAGACACTTGCTCAAAGTCACACAACCAAGAAATGGTTAAGACGGGACTTTGCATCTTACTAGTTTCCTAGGGATGCCGTAATAAATTACCACAAACCTGGTGGCTTTAAAATAGAAATTTATTCTCTCATAGGTCTAAAATTAGTAGTCTAAAACCACGGTGCGGGCAGGGCTCTGTCTGAGGGCTCCCCCAGCTTGTGGGGGGCCGCCCTCGGTGTTCGCCATCCTGTGCATGCATCAACCCCAGTCTCTGCCTCTGTGGTCACATGGTACTGTCCCTGCGTGTTGTCTGTGTCTCAATTCCTCTCTTCTTATAAGGACACCAGCCACTGGGTTAGGGCCCACCCTAATCCAGTATGACCTCATCTTAATTTGATCATATCTGCAAAGACCTAACTTCCATATAAGGCCGCTTTCAAAAGTACTGGGAAGTTAGGACTTCACATATCTTTTTCTGGGAGACATAATTCAACCCACAACAGCATCTTAGCACCCACTTCAACCACTCAGCTGTTCTGCCTCAAAAGAACCTTCCAAGGCCAAGACTGAGGTGGCAGGAAAAGCCGATATGGAGGAATACAGAGACTAAGGGGGATGGTGGGACATGAGGTCAGAGGTAGACAGACGCTGAAGTCCAATTATAAAGCTGAGTCTACTCAGAAGCCATAGCTTCAGTTCTTTCTTGCATGTTAGTTTTCTAGTCTTTTCGCCACCTTGCAGACTGTTGGGAATTCAAAAGAGTCCTCTTCCTTTAGCCAAGGACGAAGGCTGCAGCACAGAATACGAATGTGAATCTGGCCTCGTTCCATTCACAGGCTAGAAGCAGGCTCCTGTGCACACCTCCAGAGGGCAGCTCAGGGTCTGACCTTGATTCAAACTGTCCATTTCCAGAGGCCCTGGGAGAATCCACATCTGACTTGGGACACAGAGAAAACTCCTTCAGGCTGCACAGGCAGAGCAGTATCTGACCTGAGGAGTTAGCCAGGCAAGCCCTAAGCAAGAACAGTCAGGATTCAGGCACCTGTTCAAACAGTGGAGCTGAAGACGCTGACTGTGATGTGCCCTGCAGAGAGAGGCTGCTCTGAGCAGACAGGTCCACCGCACGAGATGCTGAGATGCGTCCAAATAGAGCCGTGCCGCACGGCACTGTCTCTCACTGTGCGAGGTTACAGAGCGTGCATGAGGACTCACTGCTGTATCATCAGGTGGGGTGAGAGTGCTGTCGATGACACAAGGCTGCATCACGGAAGTGGGGGCATGAAAACATGGAATTCCCACTGAAAGCCCACGACACATCACTGGGAGGCAAAACAGGGACAGTGAATGCGCGTCCAGTCTAGAGCAGGGGTCAGCAAACCCTTCCTGCAAAGGGCCAGAGAGTGAGTATTTCAGGCTTTGCCATCCATTCTGTTGTAACTGCTCAACTCTACCATTATAGGGGCCACATGCAATTAAATGGATGTGGCTGTGTTTCCGTCAAACTTTACACTCCCATTGAAATTTGAATTTTACTATTTTCACAACCTTCTTTGATTTTTTAAAAAACATTTAATAATATAAGATCAATTTTCAGCTTGAGGGCCATACAGTAGCAGGTGGCAGGCCAGCTTTGGTCTTGGGCTATAGTTTGCTGAATCCTGCCCCTCCCCCACCCCAGTCTAATGATAAACCCAAATGCTCGTGAACTAACTCAGTGACATTGTGGTAACAAGGCCTCCGGCTGGAAATCTTTCCTCCCCTGGAATAGTTTACTGGCTTCTGGCAAGAAGCCAGGCACTCATGTGAACCTGGAATTGACCCCAGTTTCCTCTCCCTCACCTCCTGCATTTAGGTCCCAACAGGAACTGTCAACTCACCTAATAAATTGGCTCTTAATTCTATCTCTAAAAGGCCTCCAGCACCAGCCCTGGCTTTCTGTTCCCGCTGCCACTCCCTTAGGTTAAGCTCTCGATATACCTTCCTGCTACCCACCTGACTTCACTGAGAAATGACTAACACATGGTGCACACTCCGAACTCCACTGAAAGAACCAACACAGTAAAAGACCCACAAGCTCAGCACTTTCTCTGTCTGATCAGCAGTCTGACGTGGCCCATCTGAAAATCAGAAATTGGCAACACCTAAGAGCTAAAATACAAGGCTTTAGCTTGCTTTTAAAAAGTCAGTCTCACTGAGGTGTAATTTGCAAACAGTAGGAGTTACCCTTTTAAACACAGTCCTGTGAGCTTTTGAAACCACTATAGCCAAGGTATTTCTATTACCCCCCAAAGCTCCCCTGCCTTTTGCAGGCACCCTCTCCCCTCATCTGTTTTCACCCACTTATCTGTTTTCTGTTGCTGCGTTATATGCATCCAATAGTCCATCCTTTTTTGTGGCTGAATGGCATGCATGGGTGTGCTACACTTCATGCACTCGCCAGCTGACGGGCACTGGAGTTGTTTCCAGTTTTTGTCAATTAGAAGAGATGTGACTATAAACACTCATGTACAGATGTTTAAATGGGCGCATGTTTCCATGATAAGGTTTTATTTTTTGTAAGTGGCCACCCTGTCACAGACCCGTAGGACATGATCCCACTGAATGAGGGACTCACTCAGTGCACATCCTCCATCCCTGTTCTTGTCTTCCCGCCCTGCCTCAGCAGCTTTCCATAACCATAGTGACACTAAACTGCCCAAGAATAGTTGCAGGGAATGTTTCTGGGGTGGAGGGGGGAGCTGAAGCGCGGCCCTCTGCAGGCGAGCCCCAGAGCGAGCTGGCCTGTTGCACATTTGCTGCTGGCAGAGTTGGATCTGGTCCCACGGGGGACGGTGCTGGCTCTGTGGGTGTGCACACGCAAGCGAAAACCTGCACAGCCAGCCAATTGGGCCATTATTTGGTTCATACAACTTGTTAAAATCTCACGGAATGTACAGCGTGCCATTGTTTTTGTAAGTCCCTTTTGTGGCTTTGTTAGCTGGCTAATTCAGAGCAGACTGGCCTGTTGGAAGAAAAGACTTTCCTCAAAGACAGCTATTTAACCATGACCATGGCTGCAGCCATCTTGAGCACAAAGGGGGAGCTGAAGTCATGCTGCTCCCCCACCCAGGTCTCCCACAACCAGGGCACTTATTCTTGGCGCTGGAATTCGCATAATTACCCCTCTTTTAATCTGCTGGTGACCTAATGCAGCTCCATCCAATGGCAGGAAAGGCCTTGCTGAGATCTGAGCCTTAGGCAGTCTGTCATGTCTATAAGAGCCTCTTGGAAAGAATATTTGCGAAGTGTTAACCCCATGAAGCACTTATTTCTGAGCGGCTCTAGGTTCCTGAGCTGTTCATGCCCCCTCTGCAGGAAGGGGATATCAAAGGGTGCTGGTCCCTACTCGGGATAATGATTCTAGTCCTGTCCCTTCTCCAGACCTGAAAAGGAGCTCAGAAACTGCAAATCATATAAAGGCACACAAGTGGTTCCTGCAGGAATCCACCAGGGCAGACTACAACTGGAGGGATATTCATTCCCCAGGAAGCCAAGCAGGAACAAAAGCCTCGTTCTGTCTCACACCTCCTGACTGCAGTCCCCCGGAGAGTGGCTTGGTCCACAGCCCCAGACGGACGCGAGCTGGCCTACATTTAGGCTGATGTGAAAGAACAGTCATTCCAGTTTCCCCTTCTGCTTCAGCTACATTTCCCCATTTATCTTTCTTAAGGACAACTTACTTCACAATGAAAAATCTGTAACAAACATTTCTTCTGAAAGTAAAATCACCCAGCTCTGCCCTAGTTAATCACCTCCTCCCCCAAAACATATACTTTTAAACCACACCCAGAAAACAGACTCTTTATTAAAATGACTAAGTCGTGTGTATGAAGAAGCTAGAAGGGAATTAGAATGTTCAGGCTAAAAGGAAGATAGGTATAAAGGGGAAAGAGATAGGAAATAACATAAATTTATAAAACTGAATGTGGGGTGGAGTGGGAGGGAAATTCCTGAAGCTTAAAGAAGTAGCCCAGGAAGATGACAGAAGGAAAAGAGGAAACAGCTTCCAGGGGCTGGAGAAGGGTCACACGGCAAAAGCACGGTGACCACAACGGCCACTGTAGGAGGGTGGGGGCCGATCGCCAGTCTTCTGAGGTAATGGGATGGGCGGGCAGTTACCTGTCGGATCCTTGGTCTTAATGTCTGAGACTCAACATGAAATGCCACTCTTGTTCCCCTCAGTATGGCAATTTTATGACGAGGAGTGACAGAGTAATAAAAAATCCCTTCCCATTTGCCAAAAACTTTCCCTTCCAGCCTATCACAGGCAGAGAGGAGCCTAAAAATGTTAGACTAGTAGGGACATCGGCCCACTCCTGGCTTCTGCTTGTGGAAAAGATGGAACCTACGAGACAAGGTGGTCAGTCTGAGGTCATGCCGCTCCCCTACTGGGGATTCTTGCGGGGAGGGGGTGGGGTTAACTGGGAGTCTCCTACTGGAGACTATTGCCATTTAGTCACATTTTAGTACAATAATTTAATCAAAATTTCATGGGGGTAAAAACGTGGCAAAAAACAAATGGGGGGCACTGAGCAGGGAAAGCAGCCCAGGAGGAAAACTCTCCTGCACAATTTTGCCTAGAGCTGTTTCCTCCATTTAAAAAAAAAGGTTGGTTTTATCTAGGGTAAGGTATGCTAGGTACGCAGAGGAAAATTCCAGGGCTGCACACCACTAACAACTACGGAGCAGGAAGGTAGAGCCGCTGTGGCATTTCTGCTCTCCAACCGGGAAGGAGGGAGTGGTTTCCTTCAGACGCAGGGAAAGAGAATCTATTACATTAGGTTACAGAGAGGGGCCTCATGATTATACAAAACAGTTACAATCAGACTTTCAAGATGATCCTGTTTTCAGTTGCTGTGAGGAAAAAAATGTGGGGAGAGAAGAGGGCTAGGAAAACAAACAAAAAAAAAAAGTAGAAAAAGGGGAAAAAGAAAAACAAAACTCCTCTGTCCAATGGTCAGCATTAAAGAGAAACAGTGGAGAACGAGATCCCTACATCACAGGCTATTTGGACCTGCCCTAATTTTCTTATCACACCCAATCATGGAATTCATGGGGAGGGTCTAGGTGCTCTTGAGGCCCCAGCAGGGGAGGAGCCCATGCCCCACCCCCCTGAGGTGAAAGAACCAGCAAACAGCCCCAGGGCTGCCCAGCCTGCACAGTCCCCTCCATTCCACACACAGAGGAGCTACCGGTAGCCTAGCAACCGAGGACGGGTCCTTTCACGCTGCATTCTGTGCTGTAACACAAAGTGCGCAGAGTGCCAGGAGGACACAGAGTACAGGCTGGACAGGACGGAATTTTGGATTCATTCTCTGCCTTGCGCTCTCCTGCCACGACCTGCAGCCCCTCACCCGACTGGTTATGCTTCAGCGTCAAAGCCTCCTCTCCCCTAGACCCAAGGGGGCGAGGTGGTCCCAAATTGCTCTCCAAGAGATTTCTCTTCTTGTCTGGGCACTGGCAAAGCCAGGTGACGATGGGTAGCAAGTCTCCAGTGGAAAGGAGAGGCATCTGAAGTTACATGGAGAGAAACCTGGGGCCAGAGCTCCCAACGGGATGAGAACTGCGGCGGGAGGTTGGCCACACCTGGGAGCTTCCACTGTCAGGACGAGACTCAGCGACCACCCACCGTTCCGAGGTCACAATGAGTCAGTAAAAATTTGGTCTCTTGACTTTTGTTCATTAGGCTGATGAATCTGACTCTGCCAGGGGGGCTCCTACATGATGTAACATATTTTACATAGAATCTCTACTTCTTTCTACGCCCAAGAGGCATTGTGTGCACAAGGGGATTGTAGGGAGGAAACAGACTGAAGACAGGAAGGCCAAACTGAATCCCACTTTATCCACGACTCTCTCGCCTTACTCGATCACCTTCAGCCCCCTGCAGGCACCAGGCTCCAGTGAGCACGGCCTTGCAAGGCTGCTGAGGCACAGACTCCCATCGGCCAGGTTGGAGAGGGCAACTGAGTCTGAGAAATGGTCCGATGGGCCTGTTCTGGCCCAGGAAGATGGACACAGAGAGCCACTTGGACCGTGGGGTCAAAGGCCTCACATTCCCCCAACAAATCCCCAAGCCATCCCTCAAAACCAAGGGCAAACTCAAAAGGTAAGAAACCTGTGACGGATCCAGGAGGGATAGAGAGACTTCATTTATCCAGCCTGGTTCAGACCGAGGAACAGAGGGCAACCTTCAGAACACCTCAGCAAGCCCTTGAAAAGGAGGGTGCCTGGGAGCCACCAAGAGCTATTCTGTCACATCCTCCTGCTGGGGAGAGGGAGAGCCCCGTGAGATGCGGACCATGGGCATGCCCAGGAGCTCCGTGGTCAACACGTCTCAAGTCACAAAGACCAGCATTCACGAGTGAGAGGCAAGAGCTTAGATAACACTGAAGTGGGTCACTCTGGAAGTCCATGTTTAGCTTTAGAATTCATCACTGGATTATCTTAAAAGGTTTGGACTTTTGTAAAAGAAAAAGCTGAGTTATTGAAGTCAGGGGGGCTGTGCTTGCTGAGCACAGCAAGGGCGTCTGCCGTGGGAGACAGCCAATTTCTGAAGCATGGCAGGGGGGGATTTTACAGGGCTGCTGTGATTTGCACACTGCATAATCCTAGGGCACATTTCCCATGCTGTGGTCCAGTCAAACCACAGTCCATGTGAACAGTGTCCCCTGAGGCCTTGCGGTGCGCAACCTGCCCAACAGCACAGGTGAGGCTTCCAGGAGGGACGCAGACGCAGCACTTACAAAGCTCTGCCCAGGCTCCGGCGTGGTGGTCCTGCCGGTTTAGGGTTACACGTTGGCTATGTGGATCCTGTAGCTCAGGCACAGCCTGGGTATGAGAGAGAGGAAAAATAATCCCCCGCTCCATCGCAGCGAACTTTATGGTGGCTGCCTCAAGTGACCAAGGTGGTCCTACTAGAGTTCCCTCCTGTACCTTCCAGCCTCTGGTCTAACGGAAAGACGTGCCAACACCCTGGGGCAGGCACAGGCACCCGAGCAGCAACAGGCCTAGACACTCCGAAGATGGGAGGCTGCCCTTGGAACAACGATGCCGCCGGTGGCTCCTCAGATGCAAGCACCTAAAGCCCTAACTCATGCTACAGTTCGAAAAATTACTGTCATTCTTTGCACGCCCTGTGCTGGGCTCCCATAACCCCCCTCAAATGTTTCTATTTCGCTTACCGTGGATGAAATGGGTTTCTGTGACTTACAATTCCTAACAGCTGCTCATTTCTTTTACGAAATTGTCCATCTTCTTATTATAATTTTAAAGGTAACTTTAATTTTATAAGAAAAAACTAATACCATGTGATGTTGTAAATGAAGAAACTAGGTGTGACAAATCAGAATTCTCTTTACAGTTTTCAAAAGTAAAGCAAACACACATGCCCGAAACGCAGTGTGGGGCGCGGAGGGAAGACGTGAGCAGCATCTTTTCTTTTTGCTCAGAAGGAGAGCAGTTCCGGAGCCCTGACCGGGCGGAAGCGCCGAGCGCCAGCCCCACTGGAAGGTGAGGCGTCGCCACAGCTCACCGTCTGGAGCAGCCACTCAACAAGGCGGTGGTTGTTGGAGAGAGAAGAACTCAGAAACCCTCAGGGTGCCTTCAGTCCCACACTGAAATAAACAGAGGTCCACAATTCCTCCTCTATTGTTCAAGAATCCAAAAACCCCTGAAAATTGGAATTTTTAAAATAACTCATTTGGCTGCCAAAGAAACCTGACCTCGTTTGGTGGCAAAACATGACCTAACCACATAAAATCCCTTGTCTATGTGTCCCATTTTGGGTGAATATTCTTACATTTCACTGCCGAAATAGTGAGTTTGATTAGGGGTGCTGAACCTAAAACCCTTTGGGTATGTTTTATATACATACATGTGTACCATATTACATTTCCTTAAAAATTCTGAATTTTCAAGCACATCTGGCCCTAGGAGTTTCAGATAGGGGGAAAGGCTGTCCACCTATATTGGGATGAGGTTAAGGCTCTCTCAGAGTTTACTAGAGGCTAAAAACAGTCCAGTCACCTCCTGGTTGTTTCAGCTTGACCAGCCTGCTCTGCAAGCCAGACCACAGCATCGCCTGGCAACACTGTGTTAAAAATGGGAAACCGTTACCCAGGCTCATGGTCACACGTGAAATACTGGTTTCCTACCTTCACATATTCCAGGGTGGGGTCCAGGAGATGCTGATCCCTGAAAAGAGAAAATACAAATATGAGAACTGGGAGCAATGCATGCTTGCGCCAAGTAAAATGTATCCAACATTATTTCACCCAAATTCAAACTGAGCTGGGCCCACCTCCCAGACAATACTCAGGAAGTCAGGATGGACAGAGATCCCTTTCATGGCATGTGCTGGGTGGGGAGTGGGGAGGGTGCCCATGACGTCAACCTAAGCGCTCTACATACTTTACTGTCACACTCAGACTCCAAATGCTGGACTATTTATATGTGGTAATTCTAGATCTGCTCCAGCATAAAAATGAGCCTTGAAGCCTGAGCAAAGCGCTTTGAGGAGGACAGAGGTGGGGGTGAAGCAGGGTGGGTGCCCAAATGCGCAGCAGCGGACAAGGCAGCTGTGTTTCATCCAGCTCAACATTAAGTGAACGAAGGCTCAGGGGGGTGAAGCGGTGGCCCGAGGTCGCCCAGCACCCAGCAGCGTGAGAGAAAGGAGTCTCATACCCAGTTCTGCTTCTAAACCACATCTTTCCCTTTGTTATGGCTGACTCAACTGCCGACCTGCTCCTGGTGTCAAGCTGAGCAACTGACCCTGATTTCCTTCGGTGCCCAGTTACCGTTTCTCTTCCCACCTCACGCCTGCCCGTGTCCAGCACACTAAAATGCTGGGATTGACCAATTACAAGTGAACAGCAGTGGTGGCGCTGAGGATGCTGATTTATCATAGAAAGAGGAAGAGGATCTAAGGCAAAGGAAAGGATGGCGAGACACGGGAGCTGATATTCTCAGTGCTTGCACGGTGATAGCAAGGTGGCCCCCTGACAGAGGGCATGAAAAGACAGCCACCTTCAGAGACATTTTGATCATTTTGAAAGGACACAATGGCTCTGAAGCCTGTAAGACTAGTCTTCTGAAGGGGGAGTCTTAGCGTATCTACACAAAGAACTCGTCCACTTGAAGGCAGGGGACACCCACGGCAGCTCTGGATGCCCCCTCCCCGCCCCTGGGCATGGAGCGGCTGGGAGACTGCAGCACTGCTCCCTCGAACTGGAGCTGCAAAGCCGCAGCTCAGAGACACCACCAGCCTGTGGCGGAAGCGGATCCAACTCCCAAAGCCGTTCTTGGGCTGGTCTGGCTGCCCCTGCAGGGCTGCACCCAGGGCACACACACAGAGGCAGGCTGGCATCCGACAGGCTCCTCTCTGCGCACGAAGGTTAGGTTCTGGAGTGAGTCCCTTCATAGAATCAAAGGAGCTGAGAAGAGCTTCGCTCCCAGTCCCTGGGGGCCTTCCCAACAAAGAGGGGAAATCAGCCTTCCAGAGCCTTAACACCAGGCACACACTTTGTGTCCCTTTATCAGGCTTTGTTTTTTAAATATCAGGCATTTTTTCCCATAGCTGACGAGTCTGCTGCGCCCGGCTCTCCTGCCACACTCTGGACATCGTGTCCACGTCCTCAGGCTTTGTCTGGGGAACCACCCGGCCAGTGACCGAAAACTTTGTCAGCAGCACTTGGGCTGTGTTGCTCCCTTCAAGTTCTTGAGCCCTTGGTTTTCTCCTGAATTAACATTTTAAGCTTAAGGGCTGTGCAATCTTATGCTGATTATCCAGCCCAGTGAGGGATTATCTGGCTCAATTTTGACCCAATTCATTATAATATAAAAAAGAATCACACGTTATTATCGAAAGTGTTAAACCCATGGTGGAGGATACAAGTTGTCCAAAGTGTTAATTTGCACTTGATAGCTTGAATTTTTTCATTGGCAGCTAACACTGTCATTTTTTTTTTTTTTTTTGAGTTTCATTTCACTCATTTTTGGGGAAAATATCTGCCAAATAGCAAGACCATATAGTCATAATTTGCAATTTCCACTCTCTTTTTTTTAGATGTCATTCTAATGACAAATGTCATTCTCTCAGTAAATTCCTTTTAGAATTTCATCCAGAATCTGCTCTTCTCCCCAGATTAAGCTATAAACTCCCTTTCCTTTCACACTGGAAAGCTAAGACATTCCTCTCTCCCTTTCTCTAGAGATGTACCTGCAAACTCTACGTTTTCTCAGGGGAAACCCCTTAAACTTTCTTGGGAGGGGGTGGGATACCCACACGGACCAGACAAGGCACCGTGCACAGAGGGGGTTACCTCAGAGCAGGCCTGCGCTCTTCCCAGCACCCTACTCTCCCGCCCAGAGACCCTGGCACCCAGGAGCGGGGTGTTCTCCCGAAGCCCCTGCATCCTTGGGTGAACTCTCGTGTCCCTGTTTGATCTCCCATCACACACACTGTCTTGGCAGAAGAGAAGGAAACCAAAGGCACTGGTTAGGGATAAACTGAACTTCCCTTTTGCCCCTGCCCCTGAACGAACTCTGCGAAGGGAGAGAGCAGTGGGGAACCCACATGTTCTGAAGCTCTAGCTCAGGATCCAAGGGTGCCCCAGTGGGTCCTCATATCCTCCTCCTCATCCTTTCTAGAGATGCAAGGGAGGGAATATAAGGAGTGTAAATGAAATTGAGTGTGTTACAAATCCAAAAGCCTTAAAAGTCATTGCCCTGAACCAAATTAAAATGATATTTAAACGCAGAAGTGTTGTGTCTCCTTTCTCAGCCAGCCACCCAGTCCCGCTAACCGGGAAGACAAGAGCTAGAAAACACAGCAGTCAGCCCTGCGGCCCCAGCCTCCAGTTTGAAACAGAATACCCAATTATTCATACAAGACTGTGCAGCAAACACTCCTTGAACCACAGATTTATATTCTCCGACAGAGATCACTAGAAAACAAACACAAGAACTTGGTAACATAAATAAAAAGGGTTTAAAGGGACTTTTTAAAGTGAGTCCCCACCCACGTGGACCTGTGATGTTGTGTGCCTCTCTCTTCACGGCGGGAGCCTGGCCTGCAGGAGAGCAGCGGGTGAAACCTGACTCGCCTGTCATCTCCTCCTTCAGTTTATTAAGTTTTAAATAACATCACTGTGTTTACTCCAGTTAATCATTCCTTCCACTGTCCCACCTTCTTAAGTTTGTACTGAGGGATATCTCGTTGGGAGTCACGGAAATGATATATTTATTATTTCAGTTTGTTTCTCCTCTGTAACCAGGTTAATCATTTCCTCCCTCTTGAAAGGACCCTTGATCTTTAAGTGTTTACTGTTTTGAGCTAAGAGCTTCTCCATCTTGAACACACAAGCAAAAATTTCACTAACAGAGACCTTTTCTAAGTGGTTAGAATACAGATGGGGAAGGAAATATCCCATCTGTCTTAAAGAATGAATGTTTGCTTCTTTAAATGTTACAGAATAAAGCCATGGCTAACAGGTTGCCAAGCAAATGTCCCTGTAGATATAACATAAAAAGGAATCACTGGCAGTAAGACGATTATTTCATGGAATGGAGGAATGTGAGGAGCTAGATACAACTATTTCAGATTGTGCAGAACCAACGCCCCCCTCAAATCCCTGCACACTAGGAATTCCCAGGGCTGGCACGCGTGGCCTGGTGTTTGCACACCAGGTCACCGCAGTGTGTATCATTCATACACGGTCTTTCCCTCCACAAGGCAAGCTCCCAGAGTGCTGATGTGTCTAGTTCAAGCCCAGTACCTTCCATAGTTCTTACATGCACCCCACAGACATCATCGAGCATCTGCAACATGCCATGAACGAGGCCAGATGATGGAAACACACGAATCCATGATGAGGGTCCTGCTCTCAGACAGCTCGCAGGCAAGTGGGGCAGAGCAAAACATCCAAACAACTCAAGTTGCAGAGGATGTCATGGAGAGAGAAACACCACGAAGAGGCTTTTCCGCAGCACCTGGGCTAAGTTCTGAGGGCTGAGTAAGGACCTGTGGCAGTGGGGAAGCTGTGGGGTAGGTGGTGATGAGAAACGCCCAGGCAGCAAGAGAAGCACATGCAAACACATGGGGGTGTGAGACAACATGGCACATTCCGGAGAACCACGAGTGTTCAGGAGTTACGCCCACCTTACTCCAGGCCACCGTCAGCTCTCACCTGAACCCTGGAACACCCTCCCAGCTCCAGTCCAGCTCCATAGCCTTCACACAGCAGCCAGAGTGATCCTTAGTCAGATTATGCCCTGCTCAAGGTGCTCTAACTGCTCCCATCCACTCAGAAGAAAACCCTGACGTCCTCAGTGTGGCCTTCAAGGCCCAGGTTGGTGTGAGCCCAGCCAGCTCTCCAACCTCACCATGATGGTAGAATTCTGAAGCTCCTACCCCCACCACCAAGATTCCCATCCCCTGGTGAGTCAATCAAACACTAACCTAAAAACTGCTGTGAGGGGATTTCGCAGATGTAATTCAAGTCCCAAATCAACTGACATTAAAATATGTCAGTCATCTGAGTGGACCTGACTTAAAGAGCAGGATCTGACAGAAGGAGTCCTGTTGCCGCTGTGATGTTATGAGAGGACCTGTGACAAGGCCCACGGAACTTCGAGCAGCCCCCGGCAGACAGACAGAACACAGAGACCTCAGTCCTGCAACCGTGGGGAACTGAAGAATGCCAACAAGCTGAGTGCGCGTGGAGGCAGGCTCTGCCCCAGAGGCTCAGAAATAAAAGGGGGCAAAATCATAGGCACGAATGAGCACAGAAAGAGAATACTATGGACATTTTGAAATAAATTTGGAAGCTTAGGAAAAATTAACAGATTTCCAGAAAAAGAAATTAAAACTCAGACTAAAAAAGAAGCAGCAATTCTGAATAGTTCTATAACCATTAAATGGAATCAGCAGTTCAATATCTTCCCATAGGCCTAGATGGTTTACTATTTAGCAAGTTTGGTCAAACTTTGGAATTATTTGTTACTTGAAAATTATATAAACTCTTTAAGAGACTTGAGAAAGAGGATATTATAACATTGATATAAAAGTCACACATAGTCAATAAGAGAAAGGAAAAGTGTCCGCTAATCTTATAAATGAATAGATACAAAAAATCCTAAGCAAAATATTGACAAACCAAATCCAAGAATTTTAAAATATATCATAACCAAATTTGGGCTGGCTTAAGAACATAGGAACAGTTTAACATGAGAACATCTATTGATATAATTTACCATATTAACAGATTAAAGGGGAACAACCATTTTGGGAATCTAATTATAGGAAGAAAAGTCATTTTTTTAAAAAAATCACCTTTTCATGATCTTTGCAGGGAAAAAGTTAACACTTCAAAAATAGATTTTAAAAAACAACTCCGTAACTTGACAAAGAGCATCTTTGTCAAAACCCAAAAACCTCAGCAAGCATCATTCTTAATGGTCAAGTACCAGAATCATTACTAAAACCAATCAATTAATCAGTCAGTCAGAAACAAGACCAGGGTGTCCACTCTTACTGCTCCTGGAGGTCCTATAGCCAGTAACTTAAATGAGCACAATAAATAAAAGGTGCAAGAACTGGGAAAAGGAGAACAAAACTGTCACGATTCACAAATGATGCCTGTCGACACAGAGCCCTCAAAGAATCTACTCAGACCTGAGAAGGAAGCAGAACCAGGCCCCTAGATATGAAGCAGCGTGCAAACATCTTCGATTTAAAACTTACTGACCGCAAGGACTAGAAGGCTTATGTGCCTGGGATGGAGTCCTTGCTTTGTGGGTGTTATTGTCACAGGGGGAGGCACTCCTCAAACACTTATGTGGAGTGTAAGGTGAAAAGACACGGTGCCCCGAGCAGCAGGCTGCCTGTGCATCTGAAGCCATGGGGTCAGTGAGGAACAAGTGCTGCAGCCTCGGCGTCTGCTGGTTTACCGTTCTTAACCAACCCATGCACCAGGGTGTGGCATGCAATCAGGAAAGGAGCACCCAACAACCAGGAGAAAGTTTGCCCTCCGTCTGCAACCTTGTGGCTGCCTCCCTTTTACAGGTAAACATGGCCTTCACCCTTCCTTCTCCAGCATGAAGCTCCAACATCATCTCAAAAATCTCAGCTGAGGAGAAGTGAGGATGGAGGCACAGGGGAAGGAAGAGACAGCAACAGGCTTCAAATTGACGAAGAGTTTGTGTCTGCTGGACAATATTCCTTCCTAGATTAATACACGGGACAGCCTAGCCTTCTCATTTTATATTTTATTAGGTGATGTCCTTGGTTCTAAGACCTTGCACATCTCATCAGCCCCGTCTCCTTCCCTTCACTCCAACACACCCAGACTATCTGGAGTTCCCTGAGCCAAGAAGCCTGGAATCCCCATTATCTCCTCAGTCATTCCCACCTCCCCTGACCACGCCTTCCCCTGCCCCGCCTCCACAACTCACAGAATTAATGACATCTCCTCAGCACTTCTTTCTACGCATTATAAAACTTTATGATTACAAATAATTTTGATTCAGTATGATAGGTGTACTCTATCTCCCTCCCTCACTGGACAGTGAGCTCCCTGAGAACAGGGACCATATTTTATTTTATTCACTTTTGTGTCCCCAGGTAACAGTTGCTCAGTAAATGCTGGTGTAAATGAACGGATGAATGCGTGTGTGTGTGCGTGCGTGTGCGTGTGTGTGTGTGTGTCCTCTGCACTGTGCAGAAGACTAGACCCCAACCCTGCCCTTCCACCACACTCCATGGGTTCACCAAGGGAAGAACAACACTGTAGGAAGCGAGGGAACGAGAGAGCAGTGTTGTTCTTAGGCCACTGGGATTCCTCATTAAGGAGAGAACTTAGCCACAGGCCTGTGACTGGGCCGTGATGGCCACAGACAGAACTCCCTCAGCAGCGGAACGTCACAGTTGCCAGGACAGCGTGGCTCCCGGCACCACGGACTGAGAGGCTGGCTGCTTCTGCGGAAACGGATCCCTGTGGACATGCTGGAAAGGCCAGGGAGGAGGTCAATCAGGGAGACAGCCAGGGGGACTGAGAGAGTTAACCACAGGGCCATTTGCAGCTGTTTGTGGGAAGGTGAGAAGCGATGGATGCTTAGACAGGGCTGGCCTGGCGAGTGGAGAGACAGTGTCTCCTGGAAAAATCAGCTAGTGTGCGGTTGATGGATAGGTTCATTACAGAGCCTGGGAGTCACATTAAAGTCCCAATAAGAGGTATTCCTTACTCTAGATGGGGGTACATTATGTGCATAGCCTTTAATATACCCCCATCTATTTAAAAAAGGATACAGCTTTAGAAAGAGGGGGCTAAGACCCTTCTAGATATATATTTAAGAAAATATACTTTGTTTCATCACTTTAGTAAGTGAATGAGAAGAGATTCACTCTCTTAGACCTCACCATGTATTTATGGCGCTTTTCCCTTAAAGCAGGCTTCACTAGCAGTTGACAGGATTAAGGCTGGTGTTCATTTTATATTCTCCCACCAGTGTTAACACAGGGCACGCTAAGTTCCTTTTAGGGATAGTTCTTAATGATTAAACCAATGGATCTGTCTCAGAGCAGAGGAGTGGTCCAGACGGAAGCTCACTGCCCTACTGCAGGGGGATTCAGCTTCCAGTTCTGGTGTCCAGAGCTAAAAACAGTTCACTGGATGTGATCTGGGCAGCCAACTGTGACCACTTCCCTTGGTCTCATTATTAAACGGCAATTAATGCTCCTAACATCACATTAGCTTTTTTGATGATCATAGCACATCGCTGACTCATTCTGAGGCTGCAGCGATCCAAATTCTGGAATATTTTTCACATGTGGCTATTAAGCCAAACCCCATACTTTTCCTTTGTTTTCAGATTCTAGAGAAACTCTTTTCTCTCCCTACAGCCTTTCCAGTTAGATTTGGTCTGTTGTTTCAAAACGCCGAGATCATTTTTGGATCCCCTGTCATTGATCTAGTAGTTATTCCTCCAACATCCATGCCACCCACCAATGCGATCTGTATGACAATCCTACTGCCTGAATGGCTGTTTTAATTGGCTAGGACAGGGCTGAGGACTCAGCGTGTGGACACAGCGTGTTTCATGGCACCCGCTAGCAGGAATCCTTCTCGCCCCAAGGAGATCACCAATGACTGACATTTGCAGACACACCTTCTCCACTTCCCTCTAACCTACCACCAAAGTAACCCCAGGAAGGAAAGTTAATCTGGTATGACTTGCTGTTATTTTCTAAGGTTGCTGCTTCCTTTACCAACTATTCAAAAAAAAAAAAAAATCATTGTTCTAAGAAACTTTTTTTCCTGAGTTTGATGTCAATCTTATCATGGTAGAGATTAATAGCATCTTCCAAGTTCCTTTTCTGAAAATTGAAACGTCTTCCCTGAAGCTCTAGGTTATGCCAACATTTCTCCAACGTGACAGCGCTGGTGTGACGGCCTTGACCTCAGGCTCTCAGTCTTCTTGGGCCTTCACCTCACGTGGAGGCAGCGGAGCCTCCTGCCATGCCCTCGTTCCCTTCCTTCAACTCCACCCTTTCCAACCTCAGAAGTCACTGGCCTGACAAAAAGCAGGGCGAACAGAAGCTCAGCACTTCGGTTTCTCTCGCATCCCTTCTCTCTTTGGTCTTATTGTTCCAAACAGAACTTCTGAAGGCCCTTTTCGTTACCCTAAGCATTGTTTCACGATCTGCTGCTCACTCAGCACTGCTTCTTCTACCACCAGGGCCACGCCTGACGTGGACCCGCTCACCCTCTGGTGCGGCCCTTGGTCGCACGGCCTGACCTTCCCTGGGTCTGCATCTGAGGTCAGGACAGTGGAGAGGAAGTGGTGGCACAGAGAAGGCAGGCCCCCGAGAGAAGGGTTATCTAAGGAGAAAAAGTCACGCAACACCTGAAAGATGTTAAGGTCGGAGGTCAAGAACAGCAGAATTCTTATTGAACTTAAGTGGAATGATACAAAGGCTACACTGTGTGTGGGAAGGTAGGTCAGTAGCAAAGAGGGAGAGAACAGACGCTCCTGAGGTTGGGCGGTTCAAAACAGGCATCCCTTTCTCCCTGGGCGTGCATCCCTCAGACAGACCAAGCCCCAGGCCCACTTCGAACCTCTAGCACCTAGCACAAAGCCTGGCGCACAGCAAGCTTCAGCGTTCTTGTGAAGGAGCTTGTCTGTGTGGCCCTGACTCATCATAACACCACGAAGGATCCTGCCCCCGAGTCAGTCCAGGCTGGACACAGTCCTTCACACACACACTGAGACGCATACACCTGGATGATCACATACCTCCTCCTCTTTCAGACTGTGAACATGTTGTTTTCTGTTGTCTTGAACTCTGTTTCCCCTTCAGAGCCTTAGGCCATGAGATCTTCTTCATCACAGCCGTCGACTTGGGGAATCTTCCTTCCTACAGCTCAGAGGAGACTGTCGACCAGGGCACATTTCCCTCTCTAGTCGTCGGAGATTCTGGTTACTTCTAAAATTCCTGCTGCTTTCACTTCAGCAGCGGATTCCTGCTCCTATGAGTCAGTTTCTAGCTCATTTGAAAACACAGCAGTGCCTGATTAATGTGTTCATGACATATATTAAAAGAATGGCAATTAAACCGCCTCCTCAGGCAGATTCCCTAATCATGTTAAAACAGTGCCATTTAAATGGCCTCCAATGACACTACGGTGAGTCTGCACAGGAACCCAAGACTCCTGATACAAAGTGGTACTGGTTGATGAAAACCTGACGTGGTCACGGGCGGACCTGTGCTCAGCAGAATGTTAGTGGCAGCGTTAAGCTTAAAGCCACTGCTGCAACCTTCCCTTGGTGGCAGCTCATCAAACCGAACAGAGTAAGAACGAGAAAAACCGTATCAAGGCCACTGTGTCTCTTGGCAGGCTCAGAGGGTCTGGCATCAGTGAATCATCAGGCTTCAGGCTAAGTCCAAACACAGCACTTTTGATAAAAGCAGATGCTTTGTTTGGCTGGTATCTGTTTGCCCTCCCTCCGCTCCCTCCAGTCCCATCCACTCCACCCCCAACCACTCTCTATCCCCTTTGGAAGAAGTGTGTTTGTAAAGGTTTCTTCTCAACTAATTCAAAGACAGAATAAAAGTGCTACAGTTTTGAAGCAACGTCCTCAAGGCCTCTAAAAGAAAAGATTTCACCCAGACAAACAGAGAAACATACACCCCAGATCTGCCTTCCAGGGCAGCCACCCATCCCCGAGGTGGCTGCTCACCAAAACCTTGGAAAAGCAGCCGTCACCCCACAGGCAAAAGCCTGAATGCCAACCGCAGCTGTCCACGCACCTCGTCTGCCCATATGTTGTTAGGAATGTGTGGGACCCGTGAGGGAAGGGACCACAGGAGGGTAATCACCAGGCTGTTGACAGGCCCACGGGGAGGGCAGCCCTGTGGGTGTGTCTGCTTTAATTAAATCAAAACACTGTATAAAAAGAATCATGTGTACGAAAAAATATACTTTGCTTTATTACATGCTTAAAAGATTAGATCTTTTCCTATTGAATTTTTCTCTCGTCTTAAAAAAAACAAACCCCAAAAACTTTCCTTTGAACACCAACCTTTTGCAGCTCCTGCCTCATCTCTCTGCTCCCCACCAAACCAAAGGCTTAGCCTCCTCTGCTGTCTCCCTGGGAAGGGAGCCCAGGATCCCTCGGAACTGGGCCCTTTGGTCCCTTCCCTTTAAGCTTTACATAGATCTCTCTCTTGGTGAAAGCGTCCATTTCATTTCCATGCAGATTCCTAACTTTGCAACTTTTAACTCAGACCTCTCTCCAGAGCTTCCAGCTCCAGCTACCAGCTGATGGCTGACACCTCCACTCAGACCTGTACTCAGCGCAAGCTCAGTACACTCAAAACAGAAGTCTTGATTCTCTGCCATCTACTATCACCCCTCCCCCAACAAAAAGCAACCAACCAACCAAAGGAAGCCCTGCTCCTTTCCCAATCTTCCCAGCCCAGTAAACAGCCCTGTAAACAGCCCCCTACACCCAGCTGCCGGAGCCACGCTTGACTGTCTGCCTTCCTCTACCCGCCACATCCAGCCCTCAGGAGGTCGGCAGGCTCCACCTGCAAAACAGATCTTGAATCCACCCGCTTACACCTCCTCCGTCACCATCTGGAGCAACTACCACCTGCTCCCCACATTTTTGAAACCACCTCCTGCCCTCCCTCCAGCCCCTCTTCCCCCATCAATCACTTCTCCATACCTGAAAACTAAGTCAGATTGGGCCCTTCCCTTACTCACAGCCCTTTAAATGTCTCCCTTTGCCCCAGGGAGAAAACCTAAACTCCGTACGGAGGTCTTGACCAGGGCTGTCCAATGGTAATACAATGTAATTTTAAATTTTCTAGCAGTCCATTGAAAAGAAATAGGTGAAATTAACTTAAATATTTTATTTAGCCTACTAACTCAAAAATATTATTATTTCATTTGGACTGTGGCTTCAGTCCTCCAGCCTGCATCCTTCTGGCCAGGCTGGGAGGGAACCGAATCTGCTCTGCTCACAGTAAGCCCGAATAATTTGCAACTGCACAGCACCTTCCACTTACGATACATTTTAACATAGACTGAGGGGTGCAAAAAACTCTCGTAGTTTCTGACTCTCAGAAGACTGAAAAACCAGACCTTTCTTCCCCACAGCTTGTAGGAGGCCTGAAAAAGACGGGATTTTAAGCAGGTCTGTCCAAGGTGGGTGTGTGGGGGTGAGGGGTGCCAGAGAAAATGTTGCGCAGCTCCGCTCAACAAAGATGACAGTGTGTAATTCTCCGATCCTTTTCTGGGTTGTGGTTTGTGATTGATTTTTCAAAAATCCTTTAGTTTTTCCCAGAACAGCTGAGAATGCACAGATCCCAGCCTGTAGGTCTGAATCACCCCTGTCAGGAGAGGATGTAGGACTCCTTCCTGTCAGGCAGCTGGTGGACACACACATGTCCTACCACCAACATTTGAAGCTTCCCATGCCCTGGGCTCCCTCGGCCCTGGGGCGAGCAAGATGCCCAGCAGGGCTGAGCTCACCTCTGACCCAGCTGCTCTTGACATCTGCACACCAGGAGCCGGGACGTGTGGCGTTCTCTGGAATTCACTAACCCACCCATGACAGCTGCATGTGCACACTGGGAGCATCTCAAAATGTTAGTGAACCTCTATTTGAAATTTTAAAATGAAAAATTCAACACATGGACTATTGCTTTGTAGAGACATTCTTGACTGTTAAGCCACTGCCTTTTTGCTAACCCAATCAATGACCTTCTGTTAAATAGAATCTATTAGTCTATTAAATATTTTTATCAACTCCAAACCCAACTTTTCCTCTGTGCACAAAAAGCTTCCAAGTTACAGACAGCAGCCATGCCCACGCATAAATAAAATGCAGATGTTTGCATGTGGATCTTCACATTCAGATCTGTGCGATTAACTTGGAGCTGAAGGACTGATTGATTTGCATGCCTGGGGTCACCTGCTTGGTTCAGGAGAAAGCAGTGTTTATAGACCTCTGTGGTTCTGAGGAGGAACAAATGAAACTCTTTCACACAGTGGCAGTGACACGGCCCAGAGTGAGGTCTTCAGGTCTGTGTTTAGAGCAGAGTCCACGTGGATCCCATGCCTTACACTTTTACTTCAGCTTTGAAGAGCTGATGCTGAGACATGGTAGGTTTACGCACTGCCTGGGAAAGTGTGCCAGATTTTAACGTGGGATAATTCTGCAGACTTCCTGGCCCCTGTCAGTTAAAACACTTGTGACTAGTCAGTCAGCTCCACTCATGCAAACTAATGAAACATCACATTGTCCCGCCACATGCTCCCACAGCACAAGGGGCAGAAGGAATTAGGCACTCGGCAGCTGTTCCCAGGAATGCGCGCCTCCACGTACCCACAGGCAGGGAAAGGACCCCGACCGTCTCCAAGTGCTGATCCTTCAGCTATCCCAGCAACACAGATATCCAACAACAGAAACCAGTCCCCAAGGAAGGTCCCAGATTCACATAAAAATGCACGCTTGAAGATAAATGAATCAAAGGGACACAGCCGAACAATGCTAATGTCAAGAGGAAATCCTGTCTGCAGACCTGTCAGGGAAGCCTTGCTCTGCCTGCGGAACAAAGGCTCCTTCTGTGACCTCAAGCAGCAGGTTTAAGTGCACCCTGGCTTCTCAAGTTGGCCACCTTTCAAAACCACAAGTACATCCAAGGGGAGCCAAGACAACAACAAAGCCAAGAGATACAGTCTCCGAATGACGAGACCAACTCCCCCTTCCAGGCCTGCCTTCTGCCTGGCTGTGGGCGACTAAGGCTCCTTTCTCCCCAAGGGGGATGTCAGAGGCACTGGATTCAGATTTTGTGGACTGAGGCTTTGTATGCAAGAAGGTAGCTCGGAGGACGCCCACAGCTGGTGCCAACATCCTTGAGAGGCTGTGGAGCACAGTGTCTGGGGAAGGCCCCACAGCACTTTCCGGGTTCTGATCCTGGCTCAGTCACCCAGGAGGGGCTGATCTTCGGTGCGTCAACGTCCCTGAACCATTTTCCCAACTGTGAACGATGAAGATGATGATGATGATGACGGTGATGCTTGTGGTAAAATCTGCTGTGTATGTCACGCAGGGTTATGATGTTCAAATGAGATAATTTACGAATACAGCCTTTAAGATAGTCTAAAAGTGTGAAATGTAAGAGATAATAATTCATGTGGATATGTTGTGTTCACATGACAGCTTAATAATGCAAAGTTTTAGGTCAAAGGGGAGACATCCCCTGCGGCGCTCGGGGCCTCAAGGAGTGGACATGCAATTCATATTCAATTATAGTAACAGCAACTTTTCAATGGTTAATTAGGTAAACAAGCCTGTCAGGGAAATAGAAACTTGCAACTTATCAGAGAATTTCCCAAGACAAGGAAGCACCATCTGCAGGGCTTCCCTCAGCATGCACACAGGCAGGATGCAGGGAAAGACCGGGTCCGGGCCCTTCAGGGATGGCCCAGCCATCGTCATGCCAAAACCACATGTGACGACAAAGAAGGTTCACACACCTGATATCCAAGCAAGTCGTAAAATGAACACCTAACTTCACTATGAAAAGAAACAATAGCTCTGGCTGGTGTGGCTCAGTTGGTTGGAGCTGAGTACCATAAACAGAGAGGTCGTGGGTTCGACTCCTGGTCGGAGCACAGGCCTAGCTCGCAGGTTTGGTCCCTGGCTGGGGCGCGTACAGGAGGCAAATGATCGATGTTTCTCTCCCTCTTTCCTTCTCCCTTCCCCTCACTCTAAAATCAACACACATATTCTTGGGTGAGTATTAAATAAAAAGAAGGAGCAAGGCCAGAAACAGTATACCTGGAACAAGCACCCTAAAATAGCAATAATCTTATTAAAGGTTGACCTAACGAGTCTTATGTCCCTAAAGACAAAGATGCAGAGCTCTCACTTTGAAAGACATGGCTCTCAGCTTCCAGTGGTGTGTGAGTTGGAGTGTCTCAGCCCCTTTTTGGCTGTAAGCAATGAGTTAGGAACAGAGCTGCAGTTTCTCCTTCACTGTGGATCCCTAGTGGCACCTTAGGCAAACTCTCCTCCCTGGTGCTCATTCATTCTGCTTGTCTCTAGTTTTTCACACGCATGAACTTTGTTTATATCAAGGGTTGTTCCTAAGAGGAATTGGGGCAGCTCATAATCTTGTTAGGACTACTTAAAAGGATTTAAAAAATAAGGAACTTTAAATTCCTCAAAATTGTTTTAAATCTTCTGAAGTGTTCCCAGTGTGTTAGGTAATTAAAAATAACACAACTGATGAATGGAACTGGACTTTGCGATGCTTTGACACACAACCACATACCTTTGCAGTGTGATTTTAAAGGATGTGCATTTGTTACTTCCTGTATTTGCCCTTAACAATAAGATATTTTAAATGAAGGGAAAAAGATGTGACTTTGGATGAACGTGGCCGTAGCTCTGAGTCAGAGACAAACCTAAAGCAGCAGTCCTTGTTCAGTCTTCCGCCGCCAGGACTTCCAACTCAGTACTTGTGCCTACCCCCTGATAAGATCTTTTTACAGAGGTCTGACCTCTCTGTCCAAGTCAGTTTCCAAATCCAAAAGCTTTGAACTCCTGGCAGGTTGACAGCTTGGACCTTGGGTGTTTATCAAGAACTTCCTCAAGATGGGGTGGGCGACTCCATCACTACCCCTGCCCCCCAGTCAGAGCTGGCACCTAGCCAGGACCTTAGAACTCCCAGAAATGAGTTTGCAAATTGTCTGTGTGTGGTTTGTAGTAGATATCTAGCTTGATACAAAGTTTAAGTTAAAAAATAAAAAGTGATCACAGGAAGCCCGGTAACATCATGTAGCCTGGCATTCGTGCTTTTTTTGGGGTGACCAGAAGTATTTTTCTGCCTCATAGCTTCATCAGAGAGAACGGTGAGGGCTCCCCTCCTGCATCTCCCCTGTTAAGTACCAATGATGCAGCATAAACAACACTAAGCACCGGTGTGTGCCTCCACATTTACCTGTTTCATCAGCAGGTTCTCTGGGTTGGGAGGTCCCCCACTAGGTTTTTTCAGAGCATGTCCAGGGCTATTTAATGGGCCTGGTTCTCCTGGGGGACCTTCTGGTCTGATGTCAGAAACTTTGGAGCTCTCTAATGCTCTTGACAGAGAATACCTGGGCCTTTACCTAATTTCTCCTTGTACTTCCACAATACCAAAACTAATTCTAAACTCTTGCCTGCCTACCTCTCTCCCAACATGTATATGATTCTCTCTCCACCTGCTACACTCCAGCCACAAGCCACACAAGCTTCATTTAGGGCTTCCCAAAGTTGCTCCCACCCCCAGATCTCCACAACCGGCTCTCCCTGTGCCTGGGACAGCCTTCCACCAGTTCTTCCATGGCCGTCTTCTCTCATTGTGCAGGTCTTAGCATAAATATCATCCCCTCACATACCTGTCCCTATAAAAAAGACACAGCCTCAATAAATCTCCAGCATATCACTCTATGTCCTCTGTCACACTCACTGTGATCTGCAATTGTCTTGTTCATTTCATCGTGTTTACTGCCTGGGCCCTTCACTGGAATATCAGCATCGGGAGGACTGTGTTTCAGATGTTCCACAGCTATCCCGTTAGCTCACATATTTCTCCACCCTGTAAAAGGGCACGAGCAGATGACTGAAATGTTTTGACTGCCAGAATGTCTTCAATGTTGCAACAGCCCTTTAGTTAGATGCCCAGAGGAGCTGGGCAGAATTTTCCAGGAGACGTACTGGCACTTATAAGATCAGCATACTCTAATTAATGTAGATGCTCAATATATAGATCCTGAACAAATACATGAGCCAGGATCAAAGTGGCCTTCTCTGCCCTAGGACTAGACAAAACCAGGAGATGCAATTGAAGAACCCACCCCAACCTTTGCCCGACCGCATCACAGGTTGCTGTCCTTCCCCAACAGTCAAAGGAGTGCGGAGTTCCTAAACCAGCTCCAACAAGCGGCGACAGTCACAGCCAGGCCCACGACAAACCGGAGAAGAAGCCTTCTTTACAAACCATAAAGCTTATTTACCCAGGTCCCTGGCGGATAGAAGGGGAAATAAATTCTGCTGTATTCTGGAGCTGATCTGATGCTCAGTCCACACAAAATTTTATTTCATAACGTTACAACCAAATACAAGGAGATACAAGTTCTAATTTATAGACATCCTGGCATCTCTTTAGAATTGGATGGATGTAGTTCAGAATCTGATATAATAAAAAACAATACTTATGCTTATTTTTGAGGGACTTCATGATGTAGAAACTTGGCTTTGAAAATACTCTCAAATATTAGATAATATTTTTAAAAATGGTTCTTTTTTTAGGTGTTATAGTTTTTTGTATTATGGTCATGTATTTTTATTTTTTTAAATAATTTTTGCTTATTGTGTTGTTTTTCTTTAAGATTTTATTTACTTATTTTGAGACAGAGAGGAAAGAAGGGAGAAAGAGAGGGAGAGAAACACCAATGTGTGGTTGTCTCTCATTCGCCCCCTACTGGGACCTGGCCCACAGCCCAGGGATGTGCCCTGACTGGGAATCAAACCGGCGACTCTTTGGTTTGCAGGCTGACACTCAATCCACTGAGCCACACCAGCCAGGGCATGGTTATATATTTTAAAAATAAGTCCTTATCTTTGAAAGACACATACCAAAATATTTACAGATAAAATGAGTTCTGAGATTTGCTTCAAAATAAGAGGAAGGAAAGTGGGTGGGAAAACAGAAAAAGCAGAACTGGCCATGAGTTGGAAACTGGTGGAGATGGGTCCATGAAAGTTAATTAAACTGTCTGCTCTACTGAGTTCATGTTTGACATTTCCCCTAATAAAATGACTTTTTTATAAAGCTGTTTAAGACAAGTCATCTTCTCTCATGAAATTAAAGAAGTTACCTGAAGGTGAAGGTTTCACCTTTCCAGTCTTGCAGCGGGTGCTCCCGGATGACGTCCTGGGTCAGAGGTGAGTTCTGCCGTGGGGGTTTGGAATGGGGAAGGGTACCCATGTGACTGAAGCTATCACAGGACCGTATGGGTGGAGGGCCTTTCTTCTTCCGTGGAAGGGTGCCGTGTATAGACACGTCTTGATAGGCATCTGCGTGATGTTTGACGAGAGGTGACTTGCTGCTCAGAAGGTCCATGGACGAGGCCAGGGGCAACGGGTGATTCACTGACGTGTTTCTGGGAAGGCTTGCAAATTTCCCCGCAGCCATGATTGGCAACTCTAAAGGGGCATGAAAAGAGTGAACGCATAAATCTAAGGAAATCACAGGAACTGACTTCCCGCTTACAGAGGAAATGGAAATAGACCACATTACAACAAAAAAAAATGTTCATGGTGTTAAAAGACAAACGTTGAATGGCATCACTAGTGAAATTTAATACAAACAGGAAGTTTACACGGCTTTTTTTTTTTTTTTTTGATACTACAGAGGAATTCCCCTGGGCTGGCAGCAGATCTGCCCATGGAAAAGGGCAAACACACTTCAGAGGCACATGAGCTGTTTTATTATTTCAGGTGTCTGAAACTGATGGAAAAGGATGACTAACAAAAAGATTATTGAGGAAGGACTCAAGGTTTCAGTAACAAGCGCATTAGAGAAAATGCTATAAGCGTGTTAGACCATTAGCTCACGTCTTTCTACCACCCTGTACATGGTAAGAACAGGCAGAGATCACTGGAATGTCTTAGCTGCTAGAAGTCCTTCAGTGCCAGACCGTCCCCTCTGCTATGCACTACTCAGAGCAATGGGGCAAGTTTTCTGTCAGTGACCTGGTGCTTATAAATAAATCAACATGCTCTAATTAATGAAGACAGGCTGAGGTCAGGGGTCAGGAGGTGGGCCACTCCTCCATACATCAGCTGGCTCAGCTGCACAGGGAAGCCCCTCAGGTGAGGGCTCCAAGGTACACTGTTCCCCAGAGGGGCAGGAGCCTGCCTGCCACCCGCAGAGTTGAACACTGTGCACCAGGTCTGCACAGTCAGGGAGGAGTGGGAGGGGAGGTGAAAAAGAAAAGCAAAAAGGGGGGCAGGGAAAGAAAAGGAAAATGATACCTCAGGTTATATGCAAAAGCAGCCCCAACAATTCTGTCCAGCTCTGAGCACTAGTAACAACACCCACCTGAGAGAGTCAGCACCCCCAACACTCCCAAAGCGAACTATGGGTTTGACCTAAGCCCAATATATGAGCCTTTTAAGGCTAAGATTTGAGGGGAAAAGTCAGGACTAGTCCCTGGAGTCAGAAGGGTCCAGAGTGTATCCCACTCGCCATGGTATCAGACTGGTCTAGACAACACAGCAGCCTTGCTGAGCCCGACGCACTGGCCTTCTCCAAGGCTGGTGAGCGGAACAGCCCTTTGCTCTGCAGGCTGCTCTCCAGCCCTGCAGCCCCATTCTGCACGGACCAGTCCCTCCACTGCAAAGAAGACAGCTTGGCGTGAAAATCATCACGTAACAGAGCAACTGCAGAGTCAGCTCACAAAGGAGTTGGGGATTTGGGACATGGCTTGAAGGTAGCCAAGGAGAACAGAGAACACAGCCCTCCAGAAGCTCATAGTACAAGAGGGAGAACCAGGATGAAGACAGCAGAGTGTGCAAAGAAAACAATTGACAAGAAAAACACTCATGATTCACTGCTTCCACATATACCAGAGAAAAACACACAAGGGCCGGGGGCTGGTGAAGGAGACCCCTCACTCAACAGATACAATCCTAACCCTGCCCTCAGTTCTTTGCCAAACCTGGAAACTCCGGGGCTGGTCTGCTCCACGTCTAGCTGGGAACACACTGAGGGCCTGGTGCACAGCGTGCCCACGACAACAGAATGGGGCCAGCCCTTCCCGTGTGGGCCCCTCCCGGCTCTGACCAGTGCCTGGCACACTGTCAGCTCTTGCTCAACACTAATCATCATTATAAAAAAAAGAAACCAAACTCCCTACCTCTCCCTTCCCGACCACCAGTGACGTGAGCTGACCAGGATTCCCTCCCTCTACATGAACATACACACACAGCTGTGAACTCTCACCTGTCTGCACTAATCAGCACCTTCTTTCTCCACAGACAGGTCTGGAGCATTTCAAAGAACCCTGCGAGGAGGCCCAGAGCACCCCATGGAAGCTCTTAGTGTGCAAAGGACCGCGTAGTGATCGACTCTGTGTCCAGGCTAGATGACAGGCAAAAGTTACCCTGGCTCCAGTGCTTCCAGCAGCCTGCTTCCCCTCGCCTATCCACGATCTACCTAGAGTTCAAGATTAAGCCAAAGTGTTCTGGAGTGCCCCACATCTCAGTTTATTCTTGGCTATAGAGGGATATTACCACCTGCCCTTTTTACTTTCAATTCAACCAACATTTAAGTATCTACTCCTTTTAAGACACTCAGAGGAACAAAGAGTCCTAAACCCCAATCCCTGACTATGCATTTCTGAGAATAACACAGGGGCCATCAACAGGGGCTGGAGGGAAGAACAATTAACTGTTTTATTAAACCTACTGGGGTGACACTGTTTAATAAAATTATATAGGTTTCAAGTGTACATTTCTATGACACATCAGGTGTACATTACGCTGTGCGTTCACCACCCGAAGTCAATCTTCTGTCGTCACTATATGTTTGACCCCTTTACCCTTCGCTATCCCCTCCTACCCCTGGGAACTGCAATGCTGTGCCTATGAGTTTTTGTTTGTTTGTGTTGTTTGGTCATTTGTTGCTTTGTTTTACATGGCACGTATGAGTGAAATCATATACAAAAACAATTAATTTTGATGAAGGATTCAAGGAGGACCTCAGAGAAGGCCTCACTGGAGACGAAGGATTTTGAATGGCGTAAAACTGAAGGAAAAGCCTTCCTAGAGGATGCTGTAAGAACAGACGCATAAAGTCAGGAAGCACCCCACAGGCTCAGGAAACTGCAAGTCCTGCAGGGTGGCTGGAGTGGAGAGGTCGAGAACCATCTTCTGGAGTAAGCTTAGGACCAGATTATGGAGTCGTGAAGGCTATGTTAAGGCGTCTGAACTTGGCTGTAAGTGCTGGGGAAGGTCTGAAAGGGAGAGACAGATTCCAGTCTGTGCCCAGCTAAGAAACTCAAGTTTCAGGGGGGAGGTGGGGGAGACAGACAGGTCAGTCTGCCTGACCGTGACAAGCCAGCAAGAAACAATGAAGAACTTGACCTGGGGCAGTGGCCGGGGGAAGGGAAAGGAGGGACAGAGTGAGGAGCTAGGAGCTCGAGGCCTCTGGCTTCGAGGACAGAGGCCACAGACATGGGAAGATGGTGCAATGCTGTAACACACCAAGTGGTGTACGAAGGGGACCCCTGCAGGAAGGTGGGTAACAAGCGCACCACTGGAGTTGCTCCGTGTGAGGTACCAGTAGGACAGTTTGGTCTGGGAGGTTAGGCACTGGCATGTGCAATGAGGAGCCAGGACAGGATGAAGATTTTTAAGAGTCATCAACATAAAGGGAATATTTAAACCCAAGAGTAGATCCCTTAGCTTGTTATTATCAGATGTGATAACAGCTGTGAAAGTACCTCTTAAACTGTCAGGAACCATACAATATCCATGAATTATATCCCTACTCTCTCTCACCACGGCTGCTTCAAGTCTATAAGGACCAAAGTAGGAATGAGTCCTGAAAATTTAAAGTGGTGGTTCTTAACCTAGTTGCACATTAAGAAGCCTCCAGAAAGATTTTAAAATCCCAACACCCAGCCCTGGCTGGGTCGCTCAGTTGGTTAGAGCATCCTCCAAGTACGCCAAGGTCGTGGGTTCCATCCTAGGTCAGGACGCATGCAGGAATCAACCAACGAGAATAAGTAAAACAACAAACCAAAGTCTGCCTCTCTGTCTGTCTGTCTCTGTCTCTCTCTGTCTCAATCTCAGTGGGAAGGACCTTGGCAGCAGTCCTTCAAACGTTCCGTGTATTGTCCAAAGTAGAGGCAGGGCTGGCAACTGCTGGATAAGTGCGTCTCTGGTATAGAGCAGCTTACACTCAGCTGCGCATACTTGGGAACAGAACAGAATGATAATAAGGAAGTATCATTCAGTCAGCAGAGGCATTCGTTCCTTCTTCTATTCAACACCCATTTAAAGAGGGCCTCCTGTGTGGCAAGCACTATGGGGACAGTGTCGAACAACTATCCTCTGTGGAGGAAACAGACAGTAAGTAATGACCGTTGTTAGGGACTCTCAGTGCTACGGGGGCCCATGAAGTGGAGCCCAGGGTCTAGCGGCCCTGGGAAGGCTTCCCTGAGGAAGGGATGCTGACATGAAGGATGTGAAGCAGAGTTTAACAACTGGAGGGAGAAGATCATCCAAGTGGAAGGATCTAGAGACTTCTCAGATATAGACAAATTAAATGTATGCGGGCTAGGCTCTCTGTTCAACTCTCTGCCCCTAAATTGGAACTCTTCCTCATTAAAATACAGCCTGTCCTGTGTCTAGTCACTTGGAAAGACAGCCTCAGCCCTGGGCCCTGTGTCAAGCTTGAATCAGTCCAATGGTGGGGGAGGTGGGCCCAACCCAGACACATAACTTCAAAAATAAAACAAACTAAGAGTAGGGCAGGGGACGGAGGGGAAACTACAGGGGGAAGGAGCTCATTTGTAACCTTTGGGTTGCTCTTTTTCCTACTCAAGCTATTTACAGCACTTTTAATTTTTCCAGACTCCAGAACCCAGGGGGAAATCCAAGGGATGGAAGTGCATGGGTGTAGCTTGAATCTAGGTTCAAGGTAAGGACTTTTCATTTTGACAGAGAACCCACTTACCACATCTGACCACTAGGCAGAATCTCAGCATGTTATATGTACATGGGATCTCGGCAAATCAAGCCCTTTTCTTTTCCTAATTAAGGAAATAAATGTTCATTCATCCAATATATGTTCTCTGAAGGTTTACTGTGCACCAGGGCCGAGGATACAACAAACCAGACAAGGCTCTTATGGGGCCTACACTGTGATGGGGGAGCCCAACCAACACAGACGCGAAAACAAACTGGGCCCTACCCCAGTCACAAGAGCACTAAGGAGCACGAAACAAGATGGAATGATGGAATACACGGGCTGGGGATAGATGGCTATTTTAGGTTATGGTGGTCTTGGCAGCCTTCTCTGAAGAGGAAATAATGACATAAGACCTGGGAAGAGAGAGAGAGAAAGAGAGAGACAGAGACAGAGACAGAGACAGAGAGAAAGAGAGAAGGAACCAATCAGAAGATCAGAATGGACTTCCAGGCAGGGGATTCTGCAAACTGAAGGCCTTGAGGCAGGAACACGTGGTTGGAGGAGCACTGAGACTAAGCCCAAGTCTGCCGTCTCTGGCTCCGTGTTTTTTCCACTTGGAGATGTTTCTGTCATGATGTTTGCAGTCATCACGCACTTCTTATGTACTGTTTGATTTTTAAAAATCAAACATGGTCTGACTCAGAACCTAGGCCTGCTTTGGAGTCAGACACTTAGAGGTTCAAATCCCCACTCTGCCATTGACTGACCAGCAGTATGGCCTGGGACAAATCACTCAACCACTCTGACGGTTTCTCATTTGTAAAAATGGATGAATAGTATCTATGTCATGGGCTTGTGGGAAAAGTAAATGTGATTGTGTATGGAATGCCCCTGACATGCAGCAAGCTCTCAATAAATAGCAGGTCTCCTCTCTGCAGGGCAGGGACCATGTCTGTCTTGCTTGTCACTGTATCCCTATCACAATGAGTGTTCACAAATGAAGTCACTGATGCTGGGAAAGAAGGGCCAGGAAGGAGAAGGAGGGGAATATTTTAACCTAAAGCAATAGATGTAAACACACCAACCAAGTAGGATGTGGACACACACACACACACAGGTACACCAAGTGGGTACGTGTGCAGTCTTTAAGGAAGAGCCCAGGTGAGACTCCAGCCGCTACACGTCACCTCTCTCCACTGTGCCAGTAAACAGACAGCATCCTGAGTAGTCCAACGCCAGGTCCTGAAACATTTACATCATGCACAGTGTAACAATGTTTCAGTCAACGAGGGACCACATGCACGACAGTGCTTCCACAAGACTGTAATGGATCTAAAAACCCCTACTGCGTAGTGATGCCGTAGCCATCATAACGCAATACGTCACTCACGTGCCTGTGTGGTGCTGGTGCAAACGAACCCACCGTGCTGCCCGTCACATAACAGCACAGCACGTGCAATTACGTGCTGTCATTTTAGTGTGTGTTCTTTCTACTTAAAAAAACCACCACCCCAATTTGCTGTAAAACTGTGTGCCATGTTAACACCAGCAGCAGACTCATATATCTTGTGTTTGATTTAATCTCATGTTGCTTTACAAATTTAGTGCAGCCTAAGTGCACAGTGTTTACAAAGTCCACATCAGTGTGATGTCCTAGGCCTTCACAGCCACTCACCACTCACTCACTGACTCACCCAGAGCAACATCTAGTCCCGCAAGCTCCATTCATGGTAAGTGCCCTCCACAGGTGTAGCACTTTTTTATCTTTTATACTGTACTTTTACTGTGCCTTTCCTGTGTCTAGATACATAAATACTTACCATTGTGTTACAACTGCCTACAGAATTCGGCACAGGAACAGGTTTATTGCCTAAGAGCAATAGGGTATGCCATACAGCCAACGTGGTAGTAGTCTCACCATGTGGGTTTGTGTGAGTGCGTTATATGATGTTCCCATGATGATGAGATCACCCAACAACACTTTTCCCAGAATGTGTCCCTATCGCTAAGTGGTGCATGACTGTACAAAGGTCAGAGACTCTATATCTTGATATGAAAATGAGATCCATGTGAACGTTGCAAGAGCTGAAATCTCAGCAGGGACAAGAGCGAGCCTGACAAGCTCCCAACCCATGTGCCGCCTTCCAGACTCTGTGGCTGTGCTCCGGAATGCTTGTGAATAGTTTACCAAGATGTGTCAAAGAAGCGCTGACCACATGGAGTCAAGGCAGAGATAAGCAGCCCACTTACTTGGATTTTCCTATTTTACTTCTGATATGAGATACTTCAACTCATACTCATAGATGATCATCTGAAGTGTGCTTTAAGAGCTTTCTATACTTTAAACTCTGGAAATGTAACCGCCTTGGCTGCTCTATTATGACCTTGGCAGAGAACTTGCAATTCAGATATGCACTTTTATATCTTCTCTGCAGAGTCAGAGAGGGAGAAGAGATGGAACAACCACACATATAAAATCGGTTTATCTACTTAAAATGAAGTTTTGCTTGGGTTTAAAAATTAAGAGTATCCCTTTATTTTTTCAAGTGAACTCAGTAAAGTCTGGCCAAATGACTGAAGTATTAATAATTCTTCAATGGATTTCATTTCAAGCACCCAGAGCATAGGATTTACATGGTAAGGTTCTTAAGATTAGCATCCATTGGGCAGGCAGTCCTTTCTATATGAATAGGAGGAGACTGAAATCTGGGTTAGTCATCCTGGAAATGCCAGCCTTAGCAGCAGTTCAAAGAAAGTTGGAGGGAGGGCGGTGAGGGAGCCCGTGGCATGGCCAGCTGTTTACATTATATTCCATACGCCCCCTTGCACACCCGCGAGGTCTGTGGCTTCCCCATTATCTACCGGGCAGCGCCTCCCCACTCCAGATCCTGCTCTGCTGAGCCCCGCCCCCGGCACCGAGGCCTCCCCCCTTCCCGGATCCGGCCCCAGACCTTGGCAACACGCAGGGAGATTATCCGCTCTCAAACTGACCTTCCCTCCGCCAATGAATTCTCTTTGGAGAGATCTGCGTAGCCTTGGAAGATAAGAGTCAAGGTTTAAAAGCATGTTCTGAATGCCTGGCTCATTTTCCATCTCAGGTAATGACTCTTTTACGTAAAAGCACTAACGAAGTTAGGCAACAGGTCTTTCCCCTTTGCACCTTGCTTCAAGCGAATTAACACCAAAAACAGAATGTTCCACCCCTCAAAAATCCCAGCCACGACCCGCCGCCATCCCCACGGAACACAAGGCCTCTCCAAGCAGCTCTCGAGCTCACTCGATCTCTCCGGACGAGTGCCTGCACCTGATGAAACTTGTAAAGGGGCGGCAGTCTCAGCCGGTAGAGAAAGATGGTCTGAGATAGGAGTCTCCTTCCGTCCTGTCCCTCCCCTGCCTGCCTTCACCTCCCCTCCCCTCCCCTCTCCGAAGCAGACACAGCGACACAACCGACTATTCATTCTTTCCCAACAAAGGGAGAGAGGGAGGGAAATGTTGTCAACAGTTACACGGCAGGCTCCTTCGCTTTCTTTGCAAACTTTCCAAGAGATCAGTGGAGAAACTCGCCTCGCTGAAGCCCAGGACTCCCAGTGGATCCCCCTGGCCTCGGCACCCACTGACTCCTGCCGGCCTCAGTGCAGAGAGAGACGGACCGGAGGGACAGCTGCCCGAGCAGCCTGGAAGGGCAGGGGTTCAGGAGAGGCCAGCCCCCGGGAAGATGCCAAGAGCAAAGGGCAGAGATGCTCGCCACAAGTCGGCGGGCGCCTCCCTCCGCGGCCACGTTTGGGGAATCCCAGCGGTTCAGAGCCCCCCCCCCAACCCCTCCCCGCAAGTCCCATCGCACTTCAGCCACTCCAGACCCCAAACGCCAACTCAGCTGGGAGGCAGGGGACAAAGTGGGAGCGCCAGCTCTATTTTCCCTGTAGCCTAAACTTTCTCCAACCAACCAACTTCGCAGCCCGTCCTTCCTGGGAGGGAGAAGTTGAGACTCCCCGGGAGGAGCAGCACCCCTGCAGGACGCCAGCTGAGACTCACCTCCCCGCACCGTGCTTGGTGCCCGCGTCTCGGCAGGGGTTCAGAGGCTCCTCACGGCGCCGCAGCTGACCCGGAGCGCGGGCGGCTCATGGTCTGCGGGGCGCACCCTCCGAGAAGCCCGCGCGCGGCTTGCCTGTGCGCTCAGCGCTCGCGCTACGGCTCCAGCTCCGGCCCTGGCAGCTGCCTGCGCGGCTCTGAGCGGGCGGCGCGCTCGCGCGCGCGCGCACGCGGGCCCTCAACTGGCGATTTGAGCCTGGGCAGCCCCACCCCCAGCAAGCAAATTCTCGTGGCCCCGCTCCTGGCCCTGGACAAACCTCCTGCAACGTAAAGCGCGCTGACCTCTGCCTGCCCGCCTCCGCCGGATTTTAGAGTGCAGCTCTCCTGTATCTGCTGGAGAAGACAGTCCTCAAATGTAGATAGACCACTTCCCACTGTACCCCTCTTGAGAGACAACCCACCTAATTCACTCCTCCCCCTTCCCCACGTTACTTAATTACCCAGCAGATCTGCTTTGTTCGACTGCAGACACCTGGCTGGCTTTTAGTTTAAAGGCCTTTGATGGGATAAAAATCCAGGTAACCATAAATAACCAAGCCATGAGAAGAGGCAAATCCATCACACCCGCCTGGGCATATTGTAAGCAAAGTGGGAGGTAAAAGTGGCCCCTTCAGTACTAGATGGCTTGGTGGGGTGAAAAACTAGAGCCAATGGCAGGACTTACATATCAGAAATCAACACCTATTATAAAGCTACAGAAATAGTAATTGGCAACAAGAACAAGGGTATACAAACTTGCCAATAGAATAGAGAGTTCAGAAACGTAACTACACTACGTGGACCTGGATTTGGGTCAAAGATGCTGATGCATTGTGAAAGGATGGTCTGTCTTTTCGGTAAATGTTGCTAGATCAGTTGGACACCCATTTGGAGAAAAAAAAGAACCTTGATCCCCTACCTCGCACCATACTAAAAAAGTCAATTCAGATAGATTTCAAATCTACACATTAAAGATAAAACAATAAAACTATCCAAAGTAAATATCAAAAAATATCTTCATGACCTTGAGGTAGGCAAAGAATTTTTAAACATATATAGTACTACCTATAAAGGAAAAAAAACTGAACATTGAACATTAAGATTAAGAATGCCTGCTCATTGACTTCCAGCCAAGATGGCGGCATAGGTGGACACACTCTGCCTCCTCTCACAACCAAAATTAAGGACAGCAAAGATTTGGAACAAAAAAAAGCCCAACCAGAACAGATAGAAAATTGAATTGTATGGAAGTTCGACAACAATTCACCCAGACGGGTAAGAGGGCCGGAGTCAGCAGCCGGTGGAGAGGGATCGGTGGCAGGAAAAAGCAGTGGCTAGTGGTCCCGGACGCACAGGTGGCAGTTGGCACACCCCAGGTTCACAGGCAGTAGTTACCGGGTATGGGGAGGCAATGAGCAAACCAAGCGAGGCGCACAAGGTGGCTGACTGCGGTCACACATTTGCATGCAGATAAACCAGGCAAAAACAGGCAGTGAGACAGACTGTGCAACCCAGGGCCCCAGCACTGGGAAATAAAGCCTAAAAGCACCAATTGAAAACACCTGTGGGGGTTGAGGTGCCGGGAGAGACTCCCAGCCTCACAGGAGAGTTTGTTGGAGAGACCCACAGGGTCCTAGAACATGCACAGGCCCGTCCACACAGAAATCAGCACCAGAAGGACCCAATTTGCTTGGGGAAAGAGGAAGGGACTGGAATCTGAGAGAGCACGGAGCAAGCTCCATTGTTCCCTCTCGACCCCACGCCCACATACAGCCTCATAACCCTGTGACTGGGCTGCCCGGCCCTGGTGAATGCCTAAGGCTCCGCCCCTCGCTGTGTAACAGCCTCCACCAGACCCCCCTCCCCCCCCAAAAAAAACAAAAATGGCTCAAACAGTAGAACAGATCAAAGCCAATTCATCTAAGCGATCAGGAGATAGCCAACCTATCAGATGTACAGTTCAAAGCTCTGGTGATCAGGGTGTTCACAGAATTGGTTGATTTTGGTCACAAATTAGATGAACAAATGAAGGCTACAATAAGTGAAATGAAGGAAAATGCACAGGGAACCAATAATGATGGGAGGAAAACTGGGACTCAAATCAATGGAGTGGACCAGAAGGAAGAAACAAACATCCAATCAGAAAAGAATGAAGAAACGAGAATTCAAAAAAATGAGGAGAGGCTTAGGAACCTCCAGGACATCTTTAAATGTCCCAACATCCGAATTACAAGGGTACCAGAAGGGGAAGAAGAAGAGCAACAAGTGGAAAACTTATTTAAACAAATAATAAAGGAGAACTTCCCCAGTCTGGCAGAGGAAATAGACTACCAGGAAGTCCAGGAAGCTCAGAGTCTCCCAAAGAAGGTGGACCCAAGGAGGAACACACCAAGGCACATCATAATTACATTAGCCAAGATTAAAATGAAGGAGAGAATTCTAGAAGCAGCAAGGGATAAGGGCACAGTCACCTACAAAGGAGTTCCCATCAGACTGTCAGCTGATTTCTCAAAAGAGACCTTACAGGCAAGAAGGGGCTGGAAAGAAGTATTCCAAATTGTGAAAGTCAAGGACCTACATCCAAGATTGCTCTATCCAGAGAAGCTGTCATTTAGAATGGAAGGGCAGATAAAGTGCTTCTCAGATAAGGTCAAGTTAAAGGAGTTCATCATCACCAAGTCCTTATTATATGAAATGTGAAAGGGACTTATCTAAGAAAAAGAAGATAAAAGATAGGACAGTAAAAAGACAGCAAACTCACAGATATTAACAACCACACCTAAAACAAAAGCAAACTAAGCAAACAACAGAACAGGAGCAGAAACACAGAAATGGAGATCACATGGAAAGTTAGCAACAGGGGAGTGGGAGGAGGAGAGAGGGGAAAAGATACAGAGAACAAGTAGCATAGATGGTGGGTAGAAAATAGACAGGGGGAGGGCAAGAATAGTGTGGGAAAAGTAGAAGCTAAAGAACTTATGGCACATGGACATGAACTAAAGGGGGGGAATGTGGGCGGGAGGGGGTGTGCAAGGTGGAGGGGAATGATGGGGGAGAAATGGGACAACTGTAATAGCATAATCAATAAAATATATTTTAAAAAAAGAATGCCTGCTCATCAAAAGACCCCATCAGTGAAAAGGCAAGCCACAAAGTGAGAAGAGATCATTGCCACATACATATGCAAAAAAGGATGTATATGCAGAATATATAAAGAACATTTACAAATCAGCAAGAACAAGGCAGAAAATACAACTGAAAAATAGGCAGAATATCTCAACAGGCATTTCTCAAAAAAGCCAATAGTCATATGAAAAAGCTCTCAATTATTAATTACCCAAAAATGCAAACTGAAGTTACAACGTGATCTTACTTCACACCCATGAGACTGGCTAAAATTAGGCAACTTGTATGAGAGGGGACCAAAAAAACCCCCAGAATTTATTTATAAAGATTGTGTATTTAATTTTACATGTTTGAACTTCAGTCACCTTCAAAGTTTTTTCCACTGCTCAGAACAGTTTTGAACTCCTTAATTTTGATGCCTTTTAGTGCTTCTGCCTTGTTTTGTTTTACCTCTTCCATATCAGCAAAATGTTTCCCTTTGGGGACTTTTTTTTTTAATCTGGGGAAACAAAAAAGTCCCTTGGGGATGAGATCAGGTGAATAGAGAGGGTGGGCACAAGAGTCATGCCATTTTTGGTCAAAAACTGCATAGCCCTCAGAACAGTGTGGGCTATGCACTTGTAAATCACCCATCATGCAATGGGCAAACACCTTGAGTCTTCAAAAAAATTCACTGAAGCTGAACGCAGCCTTTCACAACAATGCCAGGTGATACACTGATGCAGATGGGATCCTAGAACACTCACCTAGCACGGGTGTACTACAAGGGGCTAGCCCTCCAGAAGATCATTGCCGGGGTTTTTTTGGGTCCACCCTTGTACAACATTTTGGAAACCTGTTTAGCATTAGCCTGTGACTTTGTAGCAGCAATTCCATCCCTAGGTATATACCCAATAGAGATGCATGCACATATTCTCCAAAAGGCATGTTCAAAATGTTTATAGGATCTCTATAACAGCTCAAAAGAAACAAGCCAAGTGTCCATCTATGGAAGAGAAATGAACTGCGTGGAATACTATACAGTAATGAGAATGAATGAACTGCACCTACACTCAACAAGATGCACAACTCTCATGAATATGATGGCGGAGTGAAAGAGGCTGGACACAAATAAGCACAGAGCTAGATGATATCAAACGTGAAGACAGTGATTATCTTGAGGGGTGGGTCATGATGGAAAGGGAACCCAGATAGGGTTCTAGGTGCTGGTACTACAGGTGTACCTTGGAGATACTGTGGGTCTGGCTCCAGACCACTGCAACACAGTGAGTATCACAATACAGTGAGTGGTAATCTTATTGCTGGTGGAGGGCCTTGCCTTCAGTTTGTAAAAAATGCTACATCTGTCAAGTGCAATAAAGTGAAGTGCAATCAAACAAGGTATGCCTATGTTCTATTTCTTGATCCAGCTACTGGTTACATAGAAGTGTCTATTTTATAAAAATTAATTGTCCCTCACTTTATTTTTTTAAAATTTGGTTTGTGCACCAATCTGCATGTATGTGTTACTCCAATAAAAATGTTTTTATAGCCCTGGCTGGTGCTATAAATGTTTTTATAGCTCAGTGGATTGAGCACGGGCTGCGAACCAAAGGGTCGCCAGTTCGATTCCCAATCAGGACACATGCCTGGGTTGCAGGCCAGGTCCCCAGTGGGGGGCTGTGTGAGAGGCAACCACACATTGATGTTTCTGTCTCTCTCTTTCTCCTTCCTTTCCCCTCTCTCTAAAAATAAATAAATAAAATATTTTAAAAAATGTTTTTATAATTGTGCCATTTTGGGTATATATCACTTCATCCCCCTGGGAAAGAACTGTTGGCAAGTTTTCAAGATTCTAAGTACAGCACCCTTCAGAATGAGTTTCTACATATTCCTTATGGGCATTTTTGTAGCTTGGTTTTTATCTTCCATACCTCATTAGAAGCACAAACTTTTATTTTTGTTGGATTTTCCCAAAGTGCTTAGTGCAGTGAATGTCAAAGAGACCAGCTGGGACATTTCAAAACTGAGTTGTCAGAAGTGCATTTATTAACTTTCTGCTGTTCTGGGGCACTAAAACTTACTCTGGTTGCTTTTGATTTTAGAAATTCCCTGATCCTCCTCCTGTATGATACATCACGGGAGGTAGCAATAAAGAAGGACCAGGAGACAATTCCCAGCCAGAGAAACCTGAGCAAGTCACGGTTCCTTTCAGTTTCTCCATTTCCTCATGATAGAGTGGGTGAATAAATGTGAGCAGGCAAGAAAATAATGGATGTGAAAGTGCCTAGCATATACAATAGTAGTTACAGTTAACTATAACTGGAATTGATGACACATTGTATCATTTGTCTTTACAATACCCCTGTGATAAGAAGTATCTTTATGCCCATTTTATGGGAGGAAACAGACTCAGAAAGGTTAAGATCCTAATCAACAAAACAAACAAACAAAATAGAACCAGAGACATGGAAATAAAGAACAAACTGACAGTGACGGGGGGAGGGAGGGGGTATAACAGGGGAAAGAAGGGGAAGAGTCAAATAAAGAAACATGTATACAGGACCCATGGACAAAGACAATGGGGGAGATTGAATGTGGAAGGTGAGGGGTGGGTAGGGCAGGGGAGAGTAATGGTGGAAAAATGGGGACAGCTGTAATTGAACAACAATAAAAAATTTTTTTAAAGAAGCATCTTTATGCCCATTTATATGAGAGGAAACAAACTTGGAGAGGTTAAGTAACATCAACCATAAATTCATTCAAGAGATATTTGTTGTATGCCTACTATGTGCCAAGACCCATGGCCACTAAGAAGCAGAGTTAGAATTTGAGTTATGTATTTTTAACTTCAAGTTAAGAATCAGGTATTTTAACTTCAAGTCAATGGTCTTTTCACCATACCACAACTACTTTCACATTTGTATCCCCAATGCCCAGCACATAGTAGGTGTTCAATACATTATAGGAGTGTTTTAATTTTTAAAAATATATTTATTGATTCTAGAAAGAGAGGAAAGGAGAGAGATCATTTGCCTCCGTTATGCTCCCTGACCAAGGACTGAACCCACAACCCATGCATGTGCCCTGACTGGGAATGGAACCTGTGACCTTCAGGTTTTCGGAAGAACTCTCCAACCAACTGAACCACATCAGCCAGGACAACAGGAGTATTTTAATATAATCTTTTGATTGGGGAATGTTCACATGGTTCACAAACTGAAATATAAATGTAATTGGATAACAGTAAAATGCCCCACTCTTAACCCTGTCTCACGCCTGCCCAATCCCCTCCCCACTGTGGTTAACAACGGCTGGGAGCCCTGTGTGCGCCTACCAGCATTCTTCTAAGTGAGTGTGTGTTACTCCCACCCTACACAAAAGTAACACATTATACCTACAGTTCGACACTTTGCCCCCCTCCCCCCAACTTAACAGCATATCTTGAAGATTTTCTCATTAAATTCTGGCATTCCTTTGAAGACATGTACCATAATTTATTCAATCAGTGTTCTATTGATGGATATTTAGGTTGTTTTCAGTCCTATCTTACTACAAACAATACTGCAATGAATAACCTTGTACATACGTCATTGGTGTGCATAAGTATATCTGTCAGATAAATTTCCAGAGGTAAAAGTGCTGATTTGAAGGGTATATACTTTTGAAATTTTGGCATGTAATGCCAAACTGCCTTCCATAGGGACTGTATTCAATACCAGTTCACACTCCACAGCAATATAAGAAAATACTGATTTCCTCACATCCTGGTCAGAATGTATTATGAAACTTTTGATTTTGTGTCAACCTGAGGAGCAAAATAAATTTTAGTACAATTTTAATTTGCATTTCTCTTATGCTAAGTGAGGCTTAGCTCATCTTTTCCTGTTTAGTAGCCATTTGCTTTTCCTTTTGGGAGTTTGTACTTCCATTTGTCTATCTACCCGTAGGCCTTTTTATATCAATTTTCTAGGACCTCCTATATCAGGAAGCTCAGCTCTTTGTGGTATGAGCTGCAAATATTTCTTCCCTACAACAATGTCAAACAAAAGAAGTGATATATGCAAAGCGCGGTTATTTTAGGAAGCTCGTTCTGAAAGCCATGCAGAATGAACCAGAGAGAGCTGAGGCAGGACGTGATTAGACCGTGGCCATTGTCACGTGACAAGGGCTCTGACTCGCTGGTGATAGCGGGAATGAAAGGACTGAAATAGCCAGGTTATTACCAAGGCCTAATTGGCAAGAGTTAATAATTAGCAACAATAACAAGGACAATTACAGTAGCTACAATTTATTTAGGAGTAGCAACCAGCCACGTACTTATGCTAAGCGCTTTGTAAGTTTTGAGCCATGAGCTGGTCCTATTATTGCCCCCACTTCACAAGTGAGAAAAGTGAGTTTTCTCAGGTAAGGAACTTACCCGAATTCACACTGGGTGTAAGGGGCAGAACCAAGGCTGACCCCAGGCCCTCCCACCCCAACTGCCTGGCAGAGTGAAGGAAAACGATCAAAGGTCTGCAGTATCAGCGTCTCAGCAACGCTGGGCTCCGACCGAGATAGAAGCCAGGGAACAGCTGCCTCTGCTGGGAGGGCAGCGGGCTCTTCTTTAGGTACACTGAGCACTTTTCAAAGCCTTTCCTACATATGATCACTCTTCCCACAATGTCTCTGTGAGTCTAAGGAGGTGGCATATCCCCATTTTACTGATGAAAAGACTGAGGCATGTGAAATGAAATAATCAGTCCCAGCTTAGAAGTCCTGTTCTCTGGAAAACCTTCCCTGAAACCCTGAATGGGTCATGCACTTCAGTTACACATACTTCACAGCCTCTCTTCCTTCCTGAAATTTGTCACAGTTCATAGTTACACATTTATATCTGTTTTTTCTGTTTAATATCTGCTGCTCTATAGACTCTAAAGTCCATGTCTCTTTTGTTGTTGTTGTTGTTCCCGGTTTGAGGAAAGGCACACTTTGGGCAGTCTGTGCATATTTACTGAGTGAATAAATGAGTGAATTCCAGGCATTTAGATCCTTTGTCCTTTAATCTCTATTATGTCTAAGAGCTCCCTATCAGCTAAATAAATATAATGCCATCGATGTGGGCTGTGCTATAAACAATTTTAGGATTCAGATCTCTTTAAGTCTACAGCCAGCGTTCACATTAATGTTTAAACAGCAAAACCCTGGGCTGCTTCAGCCGCAGGGACATATGAAAGGACATCATAACCAGTGATAGGAAGTTGATGACTTTTGGGCTGTGCAAGAGGCTTTGTTAGGGAGCACTCAACCTCATGTTGATCTCCTCCAGCCACAAAGTAATTTGTTAAGTCCCACCCTGTGATGCCACTAGTTAACAGGTAGCTGGGGAAGGCATTGAGGAAAATGCATGTTAAGGAAGAATAACTTTTCAAATTCCAGGTTTGCCCAAACCTAAATGGCAAGAAGTAAGGAACAACAGATGTTTAAACTATAATCAATGAAGACCAAACAGAAAATCTGAACTTGAACAATGGTAGACAGAGAGACTGAGAATTCCCTGAAGTTAATAGGCAATAAAACTGATACAAAGAGCTGGCAGCTCTGACATGGACCACAGCAGCAAATATTGCAGTATTTTCTGGAGCCTTAACCTCTCGAGCTAGCCATGGACTTGGTCATGGGAATTCCCAGACTACCAAGTAGGGAAGTCAACTCAGCTTCCTAAAGACCTGTGTGCTGGCTGCAAACTCACTGTCGAGCTAGAGAAGTCATTGTAGGAAGGAGACAGCTGCATCCTCAGTAAATATGCAGTGAATAAATGAATGAATGAATGAATAAGTAAAAAGAGATGGTGCTCTACACAGGCTCACTTTCTACACAAGGTGTGCCTCAACCTGATGGTCTATATCTGAACAGCCTGTTTCAGGACTTGCTTTTATCACCAAACTCTGGACCTTGTTCTCCAGTTACTTCCTTAATCTGATGACCAGATATGCATTATTCAACAATTAGATGGAAATGCTCCAAAATGTCTCTGAATAGTTATGAAATTCCACATTATTTTCATTTCCTTACTTACATAGTCTTTTCTTTTTTTAATAAGCATGTATTATTTTATTATTAAAAATGTCACTTAAAAAACAAATTCATGGAGGTCCTACTGTACGGAAAGCATCGCCAGCCCAAGGAGCTGTGAAGGTGAGAACATCATCAGGAGCGGATACCCTGTGGAGAACGCGGCACACACACCCAGCAGGGAAGGACTGGCTGCGGCAGCGGTCAGCAGGCAGTCAGCAGTTGCCTGTGCAGTGGCAGCACACAGAAGGGAGAGACTGAAAGCGCCGGGGGACAGACTATTGATGCTGATGAAAATAAAGGAGAGGGAGGAGTTTTAGGGAAAAATGCTTTGCTGTGGCAATAACGAGAGAGGAAACAAGCGTTTGTAAAACTAGTATGATCGCCACTGGCTGCCACCTTGAGTTGTGACAGGAAAGGGTTCAGTTCGGAGCTGCAGGCTGTCTGCCCCGCTGGCAGGTGGAGGCGAACCACGCGGGCACTGTTCTAGAGCAGAAGAAGGAACCGGGGTAGCTGGAGGAGACGAAGGGAACACGAAGCCTACCAGCTGCCTCACGCAGAAGAGCCAGGCTGACACAAACGCCCAGCTGGTCTGGGTGCACTCCTTCCACCTTTGAGATCAAAGCTGGCTTTCCAGACAGGCAGACGGCCGTCTAAGACAGCAAGTCCTGACCACTGTGCCCTCAAGAATTTTTAAAATATGCAACACCTGACTATTTAATCAGGGGCACTGACCTCTTTTCCCGTAGATTGTCAAATAAAAAAATGACAGCAGCCAACACAACAATAGCTAGCTGGTGTGAACGAACCTAACTTTACCTATTTTTTTTGGTCAGATCAGCAAAAAATATATTTTTTGGTGGGCCACAGAATTTTAGTAATTAGTTTATGTGTGCCAGGAAATGAAAAAGGTTGAAAATCGCTGGTCTAAGAGAATGGTTTGTGAGATGTGGGTAGGAGTCACGTACCATCTTAAAATCTTCCCTAGCAATCTTATCACATAAACCTTCATCCTTAGCTGCTCATTCCTTTGTGTGAGACATTGATCTCTCTCTATAGGCCTCTTTTTTTTTTCTTGGAAAGAACAATGTTAACCCTTAAGGATGACCCACTAGAAAAGCAGCTCTGACCACACCCTTTGCCCAGCAACTCTACTTCTAGAAATCGGTCCTAAGGAAACACTCACCTGCACACACTAAAATATTCATGGGAGCATTTTTCTCAGTTTAAAAATGTATTTACCTGCAGAGGGGTGACGATTAGAGATTAGAGCACATTTATACTATAGCACACACTACATAACTAGTAAGAATAAGGAACTGACACGGAAATATATTAAGTGAAAAAGGCAAGTTGCCCCATTAACAAAAATAACAAACATATTTGTGTGGGATTATGTGTCGACATGTACAAACCATCTGAAAGAACTTCCTCCACCAAGCTGTTTGAGAGGTGAAAGTGACACGTGAGCAAGAGGGGACTTTGCTCTATCCTTCATGTTATTCTAAACTGTTTGAATTTTTCCCAGTGAGCCACCAGGTGCTTCACAATTTTACATAGTGCTCATTATGAGCTTTATGTATGTTAACTCGCCGAATCCCAACAATAACCCTCTGAGACAGCACTATTCTTGTCCTCTTTTGTAGATGAGGACATGGTCCCTGCCCAGGTCACACAATAATATGTAAAGGTGCTGAGCGTTGAACCCAGGCCAATCTGCTCAGGCCTTGTGCTCTTCTTAGTCACTAGGTTGTAGCAACTCAAAAAGATTGCCTGAGTGAACAAATAGCACCACTTTTAGCATCAGATGCACTTGCATTTTAATCATGTTTGGCTGATCAGCTGCATGCTTCTTAGCAAGCATCTTACTTGTAGGTCAGTCTCCCCGGCTGTAAAATGGGGGATGGCAGTCACATACTTCATGAGACTGTTGTGAGAACTACACAAACTGTGTTTGGTGCCAGGCACTAAGTGAGCACTTGATGAATATAGACTATTTCCTCTATTGAGATTAAATCACCAGCCCTTTAACGTACATCACATTAACTGGCTGTTTTCTTGATTGGCTGCTTGGCAGCATCTGGTGCTTCAAGGGTAAGCAGAGAAGGAGGACCTGGAAAGAAGGGGAAATTGGCTTAGACTGCAGGTGGCAAACACAAGGCCCGCGGGCTGAATCTGGCCCTCCACCTTGTTTTATCCGGCCAGCACCTTGTTTCTGCCTGGCAGCGGTGCCAAGCTCCTTGCCTCTAGTTAAGGAGTAGTTACATTTATACAGTCCTAAAACTACATTCAGCCCTTTGAGGGCAACTGTGAGGCTGATGCGGCCCTTCTGACTTAGACCAAAAGACTAGAAAATGACAACCAGAAACGCATCAGCAAGACCCAGGGAGTCGGCCACTCTTCCAACAAGACGTGAAAGTTGTGCAACTCACGTGCATGCAGGGCCGGGGAGTGGGCAGCCCAGGGCACGAGCAGGAGCAACGCTTTCTTTCGGTCAGACACCCTGTGATTGCTAAATTGTGGATAATTTGTAAAGCTGGGCTTTCTCTCTACTTTAGTGTAGGCTTGAAAAATGCCATGATGGAAAGTGAATAAAATTTTAAGTATCCCTTTGGAATGCAAATGCATGGAACTGGTAGTATGATAGAGACGCTTGCATCTGCCAGTTTACTTTAAAAATAAATTATTTCCAACCTGTGACACTGCGTCATCAGTAACGAAGTGCTTGCCACATACCTCAACCCCCCTTCCCAAGAGCAGCTGGAACAGCAAGTAGTAGGGCTGGGAGAGGTCGTCAGTTTGGCTGTTTCCTCCCTCCTGAGCACACAAGCACACACACACATTTGGACTTTTGGAAACTCCTTCGATTGGCCCTGTTGACAGCACCTAGGTTACCAGGTACTAAGATCATAGTGAAGCACCCTTAGAATTGGTACAGGTGTCTGCAGTGGAGGGCAGAGCACCAAAGATTCTGTGGAGGAAACACAGCCTAAATTGGAATAATAGCTAAGTCTGCCTGCACTGGACTAAGAGCTTTACACATATCATTTTGATTAACCCTTTCAGCAACCCAAAGAGATGGAAGTTATTAAGCCCATTTTACAGATGAACAGAGACAGAGTAACCAGCCAAGTTCACATAGCTAAGATGTGGACACCCCTCAGCTAGACTCCCTGGCCCTACTATCTATAGCACCCTCAGCATGAGCAGGAGAGTGAGCGGGAGAGTTTGGGTCGAATTGCTTGAGCATGGCATCAAATGGCAAAGTAACTTAAAAGACGCAAACTTTGTGGGTCATCGCAGTACCTGGCATTCAATAGATTATTTGTGAACTGGGCTTTTGAAAGGAGTTTCAGACAGAGGGTAGAGGTGGGTAGGAAACCAGAGTTTGGGCCCCCACCACAGGAAACCACACTGGCAGGTTCATAGGTGTGAGCTGTGAATTCTGAGCTCCCTGTCCTACCCAGGAGTGGTCTGGGAGTGGCAGCCTTACCGTCCCTGGGGGGGCTTGTCAGAAATGCCAAACCTCAGCTCCACCCCGGAGTGACTGACTCAGAACCTGCATTGTAACTAGCCTCCCAGGTGACTCCGTCCAGAGGCCCCGCCCTGGCTCAGTAACCCTCCAGCAAGGAAAAGTGCCAGTCCTCATCCCCACCAGTCTGGGGCAGAAGTTCCTTCCTCCTGCTCGATGAGTAAGGGGACCAACGCCATGTGCTGTCCTAACCTCCTTCCGTTTGAAGGGCCATCCACAGGAGTGGGAGGCAGGCTCCCGGTCGTCAGCGTTTCCAGGAAGTTCCAACCCCTGTGAGCACCCATGTGACCTCTCTGTGTCAGGACTCATGAACTTGAGGGTGTCAGAGGAGCTCTTCCTCCCAGTGTGACCAGGCAGTGACAAATGCGCCACATGGAAGGAAATTAGTGAATAATCCTCGATTTCTGAAGTGAGTCACACAGGTCTTTCTTGGAGACTCTGCTCCAGATGATTAGACTTGTGGTTTCTGTTTCTTTTTTTCTTTAGTTTTTCTTTTTTTTTTTAAATTGAATTTATTGGGTTGACATTGGTTAATAAAATTATACAGGTTCCAGGTGTACATTCTATAACACATCATCTGTGTATTGTATTGTGTGTTCACCACCCCAAGTGGGTTTCTGTTTCTTAATTCAGAGCACACCGTTAACAAACACTTAGAGAGTGTCCCCCAAAGCACAGGGTGCCGGTGGTCCCTGTGGCACTTCGTACAGAAATAATATTATATTGTTACCACTTTGGGTAACAAACGTAAGATAAATGACAGGTAAATCGCTTCTGTAAACATGGACTGTGGTGATCTTGTTAACCACTGCAGTCAGAAACCAATCTCCAGTCGCTCCAGGGACCCTCCTTCCCTGCTCTCGCCCTCCCGCTCCCTTACTGTTCATCTCCCATTGACTGTGGCTCTCAGTAGTGACCAATGGTGGCCGGCCCTCTCTGTTGCTAGAGCACCTATTATTGGCACTGTGTATGCTTTGCCTATTAATCCTCACGACAATACCTTGTGGTATTATTTGTCTACTTTATAGATGAGGAAACTGAGGCTCCAGAAGTTAAGTTGTCCACAGTCACGTGTGTAGAAAGCACCAGAGGACTGGAATACAAACCTGATAGGGATTCTAAAGCCCAGGGTCTCTCCCTCTATACTGGCTGCTTTGACTTCACTTGCCTCCTCATGGAATTTTAGGTGAGAGACCTACTAAGCTGAGTAGGGAATGGGGTGGCCAGGTGTCTTTGGCGCCTCTAAATCGCACCATACGGTGGCTGTCAACTCTAGTTCAGTGTCCGTCTGGTGCCAGCTCCAGGATCCAGAGGTGCTCTGCATGAATCACCAAGGGGCAAAAGGAGGACCCCACCACCAACACTACCGCCCTGGGAGGATTGTCTAAGCCTATAAAGTTTGGGGGATGGTGTAAACTCCTTCCTGTTAGCTTTCTACTGGCTCTGTTCGGAAACACAGATAAGGTGACATGATAAAGCACCTCTGAGTTTGAAACTGAGACAAGTACTGGCCATTTGCTCTTCGGACCAACCAGGATGAGAGCCAGACAATGAGGGCATAGAATGGTGGGCAGGAAAAGGAAAGCCAGTCAAAGGAAAGAGTGGCAGAGGAGCTGATCCAAGTTTCAACCACCCTGCTATTTACAGGTGAGGCAGTCCTCAGAGGAGAGAGGATGCAAACCCAGACCCACAAATGATTCAACACTTACTTGTTGCCGGGCACGCTATTCAGTCTGCCCCCAGGACACCAGAAGTTGAGTCTGCTACAAGTCTTTCACAGTAGAGCTCTCGGAGGGATCTTTGCTTACTATCTAAAATGTGAGGCCTCAGCCTGATCAGCATTGGCAGCAGTTGGTTGAGCATTGTCCTGAAAAGTGAAAGGTCACAGGTTCGATTCCCAGTCAGGACACAGGCCTGGGTTGTAGGCCCAGTCCCTGATTGGCGCGCCTATGAGGGGTGGCCAATCAACATTTCTCTCACATGTCAATGTCTCTCTCCCTCTCTTTCTGCCTCCCTTCCCCTCTGTCCATCCCCACAGCTCTCCTCTTTCCTGGCCCAGCTCTCCCTGCTCCTTCCTCAGGGCGTCTTCCTTCTCTAAAGCCTCCTCCACCTTTGGAGGCTTACCCCTTCATAAGAATCACCTGGAGAACTTGACCACGCAGATTCCAGGCTCCTCTCCTATATGACTGAATTGCAAATATCCAGGTAGAGACCATGAGACCCAGTGTTTAAGAAGATCCCATGTGTCCTTATGATCAAACATGTTTAGGGCACTGTGGACTACAGTCCTCTGTAGTGTGGTACTACTAATTCACTCCAGAGCTTGCTACAGTCCGTAAAACCACCCACTCCTATCTTGCGACAACACTTTCAATGCCCCAGCCTCAAAGTTCTCTGACCTCTGAACTCCAGCAGCGTGCCCCTGTGCTCCACATCACTGCCTGCTCAGCTTCCCCTGCCACAGTACACAGCAAGAGCTCTTTTCTGCCTACATCCCCCTTATCTACCCACACTCTCGCTCCCTGGCTCCTGGCCCCTGAACACTGTCCTTTCATCTTCCATATCTTCCTGGCCTATAGCTCCTCCTGAGCTTCTCTCTTTCTTCCCTGAACATTTGGAACCATCATTGAGCACATGAGCTACTTCGTTGCTAGTCTGAACCCATACCCCTCTGCTATACTTACTTGGCAGACCTTGGATTAATTCATCCACCCCCCGCAATCCTGCAGGCTCACCCCACCACAAATCCATGATATTCAACCTTGATTGAACTTGAGTTCAACTAGAAGTTGAGGCCATGAGACCATATGATTTCAGCTTCCCACTCTTTTCCTACAATAGACTTGACATCACAGTCACCCTCTCCACCTGTCCCTCCAACTACAAAGGATCAGGTCTCACTTTGTTCACCATAAAACCATCTGGTATGTACTTGACTCCATCCGTTCCATTCCCTCCCTCCCTCCATCAGTCACCCTCTTTCTCTTGTATCTATAACCCCTCTCTCTCAGCTGATGGTTCTAGCTCAGCCTATAAGCTGCTCAGGTTTCCTCATCCAAAACATCTTGCTTGATTTTATACTCCACTTTACCTTCTGATTTCTTTCTTCCTTCTTTCTTTCCTTCTTTCTTTTCTTTCTTTCTTTCTCTCTATCTTCCTTCCTCTTTCTTTTCTTTCCTTTCTTTTCTTTTCTCTTTTCTTTTCTTTTCTCTCTTCTCCAAAGGCTGTGCAGTTCTTTGTGTTATTGACCTTTCTGCTACATTTCACACTGGTGACCACTTCCTCCTTCAGGAGTCTTCCTGCTCCCTTGACCTCTGAGATCCCATTTTCCCCGACCCTCCTACCTTTCTGGAAATTTCCAGTCTGTCTTCCCTAAGGTCCTCTTTCACCAACCATCTTGAAAGTGGATGTATGCAGGTTTTGAACCTAGCCCATTCTCCCTAGCCATCACATCCCCTTCCATAATTTTATTTTCTTTTTTCTTTTTTCTTTTTATTGAATTTATTGGGCTGACATTGGTTAACAAAATTATACAGGTTT